>VWZG01011917.1:204298-405741 GCA_013396735.1 Grallaria varia | reverse complement strand
GGCGGCGCGGAGCGGCAGCGGCAGGAGGAGGAGGAGGCATGCGGGGCGCCGGCCGGCCGAGCCGGGTCCCCCGCGCCGCCGCGCTCGGCCTGGCGCTGCTCCTCGCCTGCTGCGTGCAGGTAGGGACGGGCGCGGGGGGCTGCGCTCCGGCCGCGGGGCTCGCTTCGCCCTGCCCCGTTTCCACCGTGTTCGCGTCTTATTTATACCTGCATCTGTAGTGTTATATCATACCTATCAATGTATCTATCTCTCTGTCGAACCTGCAGCCGGTGAAAGTTGTCGCGGCGCGCTGCGCCCCGGCCGCGGTAGTAACGAGGCTGTCTCTCCCCTTCGGCTTTTATTTTTAGGTGTCCCGCTCCACGGGCTATTTCGAGCTGCAGCTTAACTCGGTGCGGAATGTAAACGGCGAGCTGCTCAATGGGGAATGCTGCGATGGCATGAAAAGCCCCCAGAACCAGGACTGCTCCCGGGACGAGTGCGACACTTACGTGAAAGTCTGCCTCAAGGAATATCAGGCCAAGATCACGCCGGTCGGACCCTGCAACTACGGATTCGGATCTACCCCCGTTCTCGGTGGAAATATTTTCTATTTGAACAGCAACAAATACTCCCACCAAGGCAGAACCCCCGAGACGGGCAGGATTGTTATTCCCTTCCAGTTCGCGTGGCCGGTAGGTTGATGATCGCGCTGTCGCTGTCACCCTTTTTTTGTCTGTGTGTGTGTGTGCTGCTCTCCACCCCGTCGGTGCCGCTCCCGCTCCCCCGTTAGAGAACGGGGCGAGCCGCCGGTGCGGAACCTGGGCGCGGCCGCCGCCTCCTCCCGGGGCTGCGAGGCACGGCCGGCGGAGCGGGGTGTGCGGGGATGATGTGCGGGGAGGGTGGGCGCGCAGCTCTCGCCTCTCCGAGGGGTGCGGGGGATGAAGGGAGTGCTGCGGGCGGTGGGTGCTGCGGGAGCGCTCCGGGGAGCGGCCCGCGGGCTGACGGCGTGAGAGGTCTGCAGAGGTTAAAAGAAGGAAAATTATAATGTTAATAAGGATAATGAGGGGCGAACCCCCCCTCAGCCCGCCCCGGGGTGGGGAGCGGGGCCCGACGGCGGCGCGCCCGGGACCGCGCATTGTGGGGCTGCCCCCGGCAGGGGGCGCTGTGGCCGGGCGGGTCGGGGCGCGTGCCGCGGCTGGCGCAGGGCGAGAGCGGGCGGGGCCGCGCGTGGCGGTGCGGGGGGGGGACACACACGGAGACACCCCGCACCTGGAGCAGGGAATGGGGACACCTGGAGCCGGGAGGGGGCACCTGGGACCTGGAGCTGTGTCCCCAAACACCTGCTTGGGGGACGCCCCGCACCTGGGCGAGCCCGGCGCTCCCCGCCTCCCCCAGGTGGCGCGAGTTGCGGGGGCTGGAAGCGCAGCCAGGCTCAGACCCCGCGGCCACCGGGGTAGCGGGCTCTGTGTGTGTGAAAAACCCCGTGAGTGCTCCCAGCCCGCTCTGCCCTCCCCTCCCCTCCGGGTTTCGAGGGGTCTCTGCGTTACCCTGCGCGCCGCCGATCCGCGGGCGCGTGGAATGGTTTGGGTTGGAAGGGACCGCAAAGATCGCCCATAGGCAGGCACCGTCCGCTAGACCAGGTTGCTCGAAGCCCCGTCCAGCCTGGCTTTGAGCGTTTCCAGGGATGGGGCAGGCTGGGGATGTTCCTCCTCCTGTTCGCCGGTGCGGGGTGCGGAGAGCGCTGGGGAGCGGCGGGAGAGAGGGAGGGCAGGCCGGGCTCCCTGCCCGGCTGCAGGCAGGTAGGATCCTGCAGGGAGTGTCGCAGCTGTTGCCCTCGGCCCTTCCAAGTGGGCCACGGGGTGGATGGAAGCTGGCAAGTTGCGAGGCGCTGCGGAATGGGGGTGGGTGCAGCGCCCGAGCGCGGCGGGGAGATGCGTATCGGGAGCCAGGCTGCCTTGGGCACCTGGTGGCTACTAAACATGAAACGGCCCTTACTGACCTCTCCGAAACACACGTAGCTCTCGGGAGCTTTGTTACTGGGAAAGCGCCTGCTAGGAGCGATCAGGGACCAAAAAAAAAATGTTTCACTCGCGTTGCATGCTAAAGGAAGCCACCAGCATCAGTTAATGTGCTGTGCTGTGATGCCAGGGGACCCTCCAGCCTGATGCTCGTGCCCCTCAAACTAGGGACTGACTGCTGTGTGAAGATGAGGGTTTGCAGTGTTTAAATGGTTAAAAGAAAATAACGCAACAGATGGATTTTTCTGTGCAGAGGCAACTTAAGTTCTGGTTGCCAGGTTGGGATGTTTTGATGGCCTTTGTTGGTCCTGTGGCCTGTTGAACTTGGAAAGGTTCCTGTTAACGGGTATAGTCAATACCATAAAAACAGGGTATTTAGAACTGTGCTCTTAAGCGATGAGATCAAAGGGAAAATTAAGATTCTTTCCCCTCTTTATTGACCATTTAATAGAGGCTTGATGAAATTGTAAACTCTTCAACAGGAGATTTCAGTAACATTAGGACCTCAAACTTTATATGTTATCGGCGTGAGGAAGTGAAGGTAACTTAACTCACACTTTTATTTTGCCGGTTTCTTGTATTGCTACTTGAAACATGAGGAGAGTTTGATAATCCTTGCGATGCAGGTCCCTAAGCCCAGCCTTCTTTGGATTTTTCTTCATTGGAATAAGCACATTTTTACCTTGCAGCTGCCGGATATTGTGGTTGTGTGCTCAGCCAGTCCTAAGGAAGGCCTGTGTGACCCACCTCTTGCAGGTGAATTACTGCAGTGCCTCCAGTGTACAGTGCCCTGTCTGCTGCTGTTTCTTGAATCGTTGCCTCCAGCGTTTTAAGGGAATTGAAATACTCAGGGTTTTTTTTTTTTTTCATCTTTTTTTGCAGCTGTTGCAAAGCAGCCTGTAATTTATTTAAACAGTGCCACTGCAGTCTAGTGGGTGGCTAGCTGATTTTTTGCAAGGTTTACTTGAATACTCTCCCAGCCCACCCATGATTCTAAAAATAAGCTTTGGAGTGGTTGAACTTCTTAAAACTGTCTGTGGATGCACCTTATGGAAAGAAGTTCCTCCTGTGTGTTGTAGTTAGGTCTTGAACTCTCAAGGTTCAGTGTGTCAAAGCTGTATATAAGCTGTGTAGACTCTTCAAGGAGAGGCTTAATTGTAATGCTAGTTTAACGCAAGGGGCTTTTGAAGTAGATTGAGTTCCTGGGTTAGGTTTCAACTCCCTGGGGTAATTTGAAAATTATTCTCAAATATTTTCTCTCTGTTCAAGTTTGCAAACAAGAAAGAACAACATGGACCTAGTCTTTGCATATGATTTTTATTTTTACTCTACAGCAGTAATGAAATTACTGCTTATTCAATACGCTGGGACAGGAGCAGGAGTAAAGAGAATTGGAAATTGTGTCCTTCACTTGTAAAACAAATTTGCTTTGGTGTTGGCAGTGAGCAAAGGACTTATTTCAGTAGTTTTAGTGTGGATTTTTAAGACGAAGAAATCCAACCCTAAAGAAAGCCAGCACTGGTATATGTTGTCTTCTCCCTGAGCCTCATCTGAATGATAACTCCCTCATTTAGAGACTATATAGAAATTGCTGGAGGGAAGTTTTCTTGAAGTCTGTTTGATATTGCAGTATCCTGAGCTAGCAGGAGCTGTAAAGCAAGTAGTTTCATGAAAAGTGATTTGTTTTGGTTTACCGATTATTGTTTTCTTTCATAGTTTTGTGAGGTAAAATTTTATTCCAAAATTTGCACAAGAGCCTCTTCTGTAAAGCTGCAGTACCAGAGTTCAGTGACTTCCAGTGTTTGTTACAGTGTCAGTTATCCGGTTTATTCCTGTTTCCTGTCCTTCTTTATTTTTAATATCATTAGTCTGATCTCTGATTTGCAAGAGGGAGCTTGGGATATTGCCAAAAAGTTCTTAAAATTGCTACCTTGGGATACATCATCCACAGAAATCTGGCAGTGGGAGAGGCTGAGGAACAGCTAGAACAATACAGCTGTCTTCTTCACCCACCTACCTCACATTTATTTCTTTGCCTCCTGCTGTAAAACTTGAAGCTTAATTCTTGTTTGAGACTGTTAGCAAACAAATGATGTAATAAAAATTTGTGTGCAACTTTAAAACAGAAAAAGACAGAAGAATTCAAGTAGCTTTGAAACACTGATTTTGATCAGTTACACAGTTTAGGTTCATTAGTCTTAGGTTTTGTTTTTCTTTTCTTGCACAAAGCTGTTTGTTCAGACACTGAAGATTCAGAAGTACCTGGCACAGTAAATATTTATCAGTAGAAGTTGGGTTATTGACAAAATTTTGGATTTGGGATTAGTTGACAGTTACCGCTGAAAATGGTGCTTTAAAGTTACAGGCATTCTGCTGGATGGGGTATGTGGAACCATTTTTTGTACTCCTTTGCAAGATGGCATGAAATGGACTTGTGCGTGTGGTTTTTTTCCCCTCCACCCTGTTCTTTTCCCTCAGGGAATTCATAGCTTTTCCTGTACCATAAATATTAGTATGGCATCCATTACTTCAGTTAATTAGTCATATAGAGGAATTGTTCTGACTAGTTTTGGATGTTGAAATCATGCATTACAGTGTGCATCATTAGCTCTCCTCAGCCCCTCTGTTTTTGAGATCCCGGTGTGCCTGACAGTGCTGTATATTCTGGACTCCCCAGGTGAACTTGAGACTTCAGAGCCTTGGAGATAAGTAGCAGAAACAAGCAATTTCACTTCTGTTTCCTTGGTGAGTCCTTAGCCAGGACTCTGTGTACCTGTCTGAAGGAGAGGTAGCAGAGGTTCAGGCAGCCCTCACAAACAGCTTGGGTAAAGGGTACCTTCCCTGCTGGGATTGGGCAACTGATTGATTCTCTTTGTAAGCACTATGATAAGGGTTTTTTCCTGTTTATGATGTAATTGTAGCACCACTGTCTAGGCTTCTGAAGTACTGTTAGCTTTTAGGTAGATAAAGTTATATTTTTCATATCCAGGCTCTGTGTGAGTTTCAACCATATGCAGTCCACATGTGAGTCTCATCCAAATGCCTGGAGGGCTTCAGTCTTGATTTAAAACATACCCAGGAGCGTGAATCATCAAATATGTAAAACTGCTGAGAGGATCACTTGGTTGCAGCAGTAAGTGATAAAATTCTTAGAAAGCAACCTGTCCCTTCCCCTGCCAGAACCTGAGCAGGAATACTTGACCTTACAGCTTTTATTACTTAATGGCTGACACTTTCACATGTTGTCTCTGTAAGTGTAGGATTCTGCATCAAGCTCTCTCAATCCTTCTAATTTGAAAAAGAAGGTGGTTAGGCCCTGGAAGGCATCTAGCCTTGAAGCTCATTATGTGGGGTGCCTGTAGGGAACTAGATATGGCCTGACTGTAGGAAATACTCTTGTCTATTTTTGTTAGGCTGGTAGAGCTGCAGTTGGTCTACCTCCTGTCTCAACACAGCCATCTCTGCTCCCTGATCGGGATCTTGAGGCTTTGTAATGAAAATATCCTGGATTAGATTACTTGATGCTCCCTGACAGAGTGAACATGCATCCTGTCAGCTTGGATGGAACCCCTCAGGACAGATATGTTTAAACTAGGCAGGTTAAAGTTTACCACTGGAAAAGGTACTTGTAAATAGCTGTACCAGAGGAACAGTAGGTGTGATTTTTCATAAAAAAGATTACAATTTGACAAATGAACTATCAAGTGAGACATAGCAAGCTTTACCTGTAATTAATTGTTCTTTGCTCCATTAAAACTCCCTTTTAGTAATGTGCATGCAAAAGCACAGTTCCAGGCAAGACCTGAGGGCAGGGAATAAGAAGTAAGAGGAAGAGCTTACGCCAAAATGCAAAACTCACCTGGTGTGGTGATGGGTTATAATGCACATGCATGACAGCAGAGGAAATCAGCATGGAAAAAA
This sequence comes from Grallaria varia, assembly GCA_013396735.1. Classification (NCBI taxonomy): domain Eukaryota; kingdom Metazoa; phylum Chordata; class Aves; order Passeriformes; family Formicariidae; genus Grallaria; species Grallaria varia. Next base: position 399,823 of record VWZG01011917.1, on the reverse strand, counting down.
TAATGTTGTTGATAGCTGTATATTGATGAATTACATAAATGTTTAATGACTTACTTGCCAGCAGCCTCTTTTCCCCCAGTGGAAGGCTTTGCTGACAGCACGGAGTGTCCTTTTTTCACTTGACTATTTATTTCTGTCCCCCTCGAGCTTGGTGCCTGCTTACTGACTCTGCCTGATGGACCTGTCAGCAGACTCTAGAACGTCCTGTGGAATGACCATGCCAATCTGTCCATTTTGCCAAAACATCTGCAGTCCTTTTACTTGTAGAGCCTCCTCCTGCTTATTGCAATTCATGGGCCAATATACTGTGGAACAAAAAACATGAATCCATGTTTCCTCAGTTTTGGGGAGGTAGATCGAGGACTAAATATGCTTTCACCTGCTCAGTACTGTTTGTCTTGAAACCTTTTTTGATCAGAAATGAGGGTTTGAGGGAATGGTTTATAATGTAAATTATATTCCTTTGGTTTCAAGTAACACAATTGCAAAGAGTAGTTTTCAGGTTTTCTTATGCTCTTTCTTGAAAGAAGATAATGGGGTGATGTTTTAGAGAGTGTCTTTGGCAGTGCCTGGGTAGTGACAACTCCAGTTGATTTCAATAGCAGCTGCAGGTGTCACCTCTAAAAAAGAATCAAGGCCTGGTGACCACTTCAGAACCACTCTTTGAAAAAGGGATTTATTATTGGCATGCTGTGTGTGCCAGCAACTATTTGCAGCTTGCTCAAAATAGAAAGTCTAAAGACTTAAGTTTCATGTAACTATAGGAAATCTGTCTTCTAATTTTAAGCAGAAATGCTCTTTGCACTCTTAATTTTTCATGCGTGGATGTAACTAAATCTAGAATTTCTTATGTCTTTGAAATAAATATGCCTCAAAGGACAGTGTTCTGCTAACTATTTAAACTTTATACCTTAAAGTTCTGGGTGAGTTTTTTGAATGTCACAGAGATGGTCAGATAGTAAAGAACACTTCTATTTATACTCCTTGAAAGCTTCCTTAAATAAACATGTGCTTATTTATTGGAAACACTGAGGCTGAAGTGAAAACTTGCAGACAAACCCCACTCACCTCCCAGCCACTTGGAGTGGTATGCTTGTACACCTCTAGGTGACTTTCTAATCTTTATTCCAGAAGGTACTCCAGCCAGCCTATCTGTGAAATGCTACACTCCTAGCCACACAGCTGGTGTGGGCATTAAATCTTTGACTGAAAACGGAATAGATATTAAAGTAGTCAGGATTACTCTTACACCAGAGGATGTGAGCTGGAGACGAGGGTGAAGTAGAAGCAGAGCATGTTCTATTTGCTGCAGTGTGATGGAGTATTTGTTGCACTGCCTCTGGGCTGTTTGAAGAGATTTCAAATGCTCTTTTCTCAAAAAAAAAAAGTCTGCATATGAAAGGTTTGCTGAAGATATGACTGCTTGTAGCTTTAATCTTAAACAACCAGGTTTATCTTCAATGTAGTTGGCTGGGGTAAGGCAATAATTGGTTGTGTTCTATCAGACTTGTGATATTTGGCCTAATTGGGCTGCGTTCCCACTGTCTTGTAGGTGGCCTGAACAATCTTGTTGAAGTTCAAGTGTTAGTGTCCATGTTGAGGAGCTTTGTGTGGCAAAAGCCACGTTCTGTGTTTGATACTACTGCTTGTGTTCCTTGTGCAAGTCCAGCTCACTTGGAGTTACTGCCGGAGTTCACTGGATGTCAGCACAAAAGCTGCAAAAATTAAGCTTTCTGTCAAACCATAAGTTACAGGGGAAAAAAACTGTTTTCTAGATGTAAAAATTGCCAAAAATGGTATAGTGAGTTTTTAATTTATTTGTGAATGTCTTGTTGCCACAAAGTTTTTCTTGCATGCGAGGATTATATTTGAGACAGATGTGTAGGATAAATTGAGATTTTAAAAAATGCTTACAATTAATTTTCTGCTGTCCCTGTGGGCCTGTGCCTGTCTGGCCTCTCTGTTGAGCAATGCCATCGAGTCACTGCATGCTGGTGAGAGGAGTGGAATTCATCCTTTTTGTGTAGTCTGACTCCTTTGCTTGTTTTTCCTCTAGGTGTTGATTTGTGTGAGTGTTGGCTCTGGAATACTTGCTATGAACATACTTTAAAAACTACTCTAAGTTCATAAAGCGGCTGTGATCACATCGTATACTTAGTCATCTGCAGAAGCTTTAAATTATTGTGTGCCAGAAAGCTTCCCTCCCTGCTCTTCTGAAAACAAGCCCAATGTTTTGTCAACTCTGTGTGGGTCCTGTTTGCATTGCCTGCTCTAGTTCAGAGCTGCTTAACCTGCTGAAGAGAGTAGAAAGTGACCCTCCCTTTTCTGCTAGAGCACCCATTTACCTTCCCTTTCTCCAGTTCTGGCTGCTAATAATGTTCTGATCTGGAAGGAGCCTGAGAGCATCAATATGGAAGGATAGAGGCTGCTTCAAGGAGTGAGGAATAAGGGTATACTGGCATTGCTTCTGGCTCCTTGGTGCTTAGCCATTTGCTTGCCTGAAGAGGGATAGTTGCTACTGTTCCTTGGCAGTAACATTCTCTTCCTCTTCTGCACTGTGATAGACCTTTGATGGTCACCTTCTGGCCTGGCTTCTGGTTAGTGGGTGTCTAAAACGGGTCAGTCTTTGGCCAGAGGTGACTGTTGGCAGTGGTGTCTTCCAAGATCGTTCAGTGTTTTTGAGCTGCGTGTTCAGCTCTCACAGGAGAGCTGAACACCCACAGCAGGTGGGGCCTGACCACCCCCACCCCACTGCTGCCCCCAGGGCTGGGGAGTGAACCAGTGTGGGCACCTAAGAGCATCTCTGCTGGTTCATGTTGGGCAGGACTGAACTTCTGCCTCCTGTGGGCTGGTGGGGTTCTCTTAGAGCTGCCCCTTCCTCCAGGAACACCTGCCAGGATGGAGGGAGCTGGAGAATGGTGTGTTGGCTCTTGTGTAGATCACCTTGAGTCAGGAAGGGGTGGCCATGCTTGATTTAACCATGGACTTGTGCTGTCTTTGCTTACTGTGCAAGGAAAAATAATCTATACAGCACTTAATGATTGAGTGCTACCTGAAGTGGAGACCATATCCATTGATATTACAGACAAGTGCTGATGCAGGCTAGACTAAAAAGATGAGTCAAAGGCTTTGGAGAAATCAAAAAAATTGACTTTTTTTGGTCTGATGGGCAGATTTTGCTTGAAGATACTTAATTTTAGAAATCCGATGTATGCAACATAGTAGATATGTTCCAGCATCACCAAGGATTTAAATACCATCCAGCTCGGAGAGAAATGCTTGCTGTTTACCTGAAATATCTCTACTGCTGCTTTTGATATTCAACATTTTTCTTGTAATTACATTTGTGGAATGTTTTCCAGTTATAAAGTGTTGCTGCTTAAGAGTTGAGCTATACCTTATGCTCGTGTATTAAACTTTATTCCCCAGGGTTTTCTTTAGAGTTAGCCTTTAATTTGTATATAAAGGAGAAAAATATTTATTAGTTGCTGTTTCAGATGCTAAATAAAGTGCAAAAAGCATATTTAGCTTTAAGGACTTTTGATAACAAGAACTCTGAGCTTGGAAGCACATAGTAAGCCTTGATTTTTATCTGTGGTTGAAATGACTCTTTGCTCATTCTAACAGCAGTTAGAATGCTGTGTTAGATGGAAGGGGCAAAGCATTTCAAGGCTAAATGACAGTCTTAGTCTTACTTGATTAGAGCGTGCAGAGGTTGCTAAGAAACAGCCTAATAGTCCTTGAGTAACCAATTATATGCCCCTTGGACAGATGCACAGGTGCTCATTCTCTGAAGTTGGTTTTTTTTTTTTCCCCTAAAAAATCTGAGATAAGACTGGAGTATTAGTACATAAGCTACAATCTGTTTACATCCTGCTTCAGGGTTGAAAGTCCTGATTATATAAATCTTGTTCCCAGCAGGATGTGTTCTGGTGGGTTTTGTTTAGTATGTTACTATTTGATTATTATTATTATGCTTAAATTGTTCTTGCAATGCCTCTTCTAGTTTCAGATAGTACACTAGGTCTTCAGTCTCTAGTGCTTTCTGGTACTACGAACATACCAGCTTAAGTAACTTTAGGTATTTAAAGTTCAAATTGGATACATTTTACATTTTCAGGCTTAGTGAGTAGGCAATATTAATATTGATGCAGTATCTACAATTGGTAGAAAAATGCTGGGTTTGGGTAGAGGTGGATTTCCTTACCCCTTCCAAAGCAGTTCTCTTTATGCAAATTGTAGTGAGCCATTGTGCAAGGTACCAGTTAACCTAAACCATCAAATAGGTTTCTTTCCCCCTGAATATGTATGATTCTGGTTATAGCATGGTACAATTGAAATGTCTACTTTAAAACCCCATCTACATTTTTAATGTAAAAAGTTTTGGATTGTAGCTGGAGAACTTAAGTTCTAATTGGGGCACTTCTTCATACTTGGAAGACTTGACTGACATGTGCTTTGAGCAGTAAGTTGAGAAATACTTAAATAGCTTAATTATTGATCTATCCCAATGAAGATGGGAGTAGAAGTTCTCTAGGGTGTGCAATTTTTGGTACCATTTAGTGTTTTTCCTATTGATTGAGGATGATTTTAATAGCACTGGTTTGGTAACCTGTGCTACTGCTTAATAGATTTTACTGGGCAGTTCCTTTCTCTTACACCATGTGGGAAAAAAAAAATGCTTTAGATAATTCTGATTTCCTTATGTTACAGTAACATTGATTTTTCCTTGTATCACAACATAGAATCTTTACTTTACCTGGCTACATGTAGTCAGCAAAGTCTGAAAGCCAGGCCATGCCTTACTTGGATTGCAAAGAGCAAGTATAGCTGTCTGCTGCTCCTCAGTAATGACTGGTTTTTGTACACAACAAAGACCTGATAGCACCCCTGTGCTGGTTATAAACTGCTGTTTAAATCATATGTTTATATATAAGCCCCAAATATTTTAGTCTTGTATTTGGCTGTTGGAGGCCTTTTGTAAAACAGAGTATTGTTTCCATGCTTCATCCACGTGTATTGGTGCTTTCTCCTTTCAGAAAGTGAATAAGGGAAGGAAGTAGGGAAACTGAAATGTTTGGACTTGGGTAGCACCTAAGGTGTTGGTTGTCAAATATTTCGTGTTCCTGCAGTGCCTTCTGATGTTTGCTGTTAAGGAACCCTGGTAACTTCAGTGTGGTTTATAGCTTGTAGTCACTTCACATCTCTTGTTCTGTAAGAGGTGAGGGTAAAGTGGTTGCCCAAACCCAGCTGGTTGCAATTCTTCAGAAGTTAATTTCCAGAATTCACAATCCCTTTTTCTAGCAATTTTTCATTTTCCCTTTTTTCTGGTCTTAAACTGAGGACTTGTCAGGACATGGATTATCACAGGGCTTAGACAGAAGTACAAACTGTTGCTTATCAACAGAGGTTCTCAAGCTGTTCATATCTACTCTCAGATCACTGCAATTGTAAGGCAAGCAAAATAAGCTTTAGCTGTCAGGAAATGATAGTCTTGACTTGTGGTAGCTTGTTATCAGTGATGATTTGTTTGTCCCAAGCCTTTAGGATGGACTTTCAAGATTTGGTAGATTGTGAAACTTCAGCTTGCCAAGGAATCTGGAGAAGTCAGAACAGCAGAGAGTCAGGGGGAAATGAAGTCCTGACAATGTAAAGCAGTCACTAGTACATACTCTTGAGTTATGAGTCCGGCTGTGGACTATCAAAATTAGTCTCCAGGTTTTGCCAATGTCAGCTTACTTTAGGTGGCTTCCTTCTGTTGTCCATTGATACTCATCCTTGTGGGGCAAGCTTGTAACATTGTTATCCACCAGAGGAAGAACTAGGGGTCAACCATGAAATGAATTTGAAGACTTGCTGAGATAATCTCCGTTTTGTAGCTCCCAGGTCCACGTACGTAGGAGGAGAAGGAGGAAAAAATACAGAGAAGCATTCTCAATTTACATGCTTAGAGTAGATTTCCAGGGCAAGTGCTTACTTTCACAGGCTGTTTCATTTTGATTTCGTACACTTGTTACAAAGCTTTCCTTCCATTTGTGGTGTTTGTCTGATTTGCAGTATTATAAAGCCATATCAAACCCCCTCCAGTTTCTGAAAGATATGGTTGGCTATTAAAGTTCTGATGCTGCTTTGTTATGGGTGGATTGATTGTCTGTCATATTCAAATAGCTTAGGATTGTCAGCTAGGTATGCTGTTGTATACTATGTTTATTTGCTGCTATAAGCAATTAATTTTTAATAGTAATTAAATACAGGGTGGGAGTTGGTGCTGCAAGCATATGATAAAAGCTTACTGTAGCCATAAATTATTGTTCAGAAGGTTCAGTCCTGCTGCTGGAATATGATACAAGGCTTTGTTTCAGGAACATGTTCATAAACTTTTTTTTTCACAACTAAGTTCTGGCTGTACCACATATATTAAACTGTGTGCATAGTCCGTGTTTAATCCTTTATTCAAGTTCTTTGCATGAGTTGATCTGCATGAAGGAACTTGCATGCACTGTTAGAGTGGTGACTCTTATTTTTCTGCCCAACTTATTCCTGTAAATTTACAGAGAACTAAAATAAGGTGTTTTCTTTCTGCTGGCGTCTCTGCCAGCTTCTGCAGGATGTGCAGAATTTGAAAACTGAGCTGGTGTTTCACTTGGGGCTGAAATCAAGGACAGATTAGGTGTGTTATCCCTTTTTTTTCTAGGCTAAGGACACTTCTGTTCCTAGCCATGAGCAGATCTACCATGTGTTTGACAAGTCTCTTGTGAAAATGTGAAGTTCGAATTGACTGAAACTGTTGTGTGACTCAAGTAGCAGTAAAACTGAGACATTTGTGTTGCTTTATGGTGAAAAGCTCTGTAGTGATACCTGTCCTCAGAGCCCACAGCACTCAGATACATCTCGTTTGGAGCTGGATGAACAGTTGGTCAGTCAGGGGTTGCCATCACTGTGAGCCAGCAGAGTCTGTCTCATCTGTCCTCTTTCAGCTGTGCCTGCTGCTGCTCAGGTAGCACAAGGGGTGACTCAGTTGGGTAGGACTGATGAGGGAGTTGAAGAGGACTTAGAAAACAGGCTGTAATCTGTGCTCCCTTAGGAGCAGAGGTTGAGTGTGGGCCTCTCCTCTTCCTAAGGCAAGACATCTAGGCTCATTAGCTGGAATTGGTTTTGTGGGCATTTGCTTTTTCGAAAACAAAGGGGAAGATTGCAGTGCTATCAACAGCTAACATTATTTAAAAGGGGTGAGATTAAAACACTACTCTCTGTTCCTGGGAACTTTGCATACATAGAACTTGGGGGCATATATGTTTCTTTATGTATTTGCTTACCTTCTTAGTATGCATATTTCCAATACAAAAGAGTGCATGCAGGTGTTCTGTGTTTAGAACAATAATTAAAGTATGTTATTACATAGTTGGTTTAATTCCCTCTTGACTTCAAGTTGAAATTATAATGATGCATGGCTTGAAGTGCCTAGAGGACACTAATATCCATGCCACATGGAGCGCAGAGGGGAGGGGAAGAGCAGTATTAATTACTAGTTCATCTTTGAATTCTAAATATTAGCATAAAACAAGTCTTGCACTAACCATTAATGGGTCTTCATGGTTGTTACATACACTTCAAAAGAGACAATCTAGCTACACTTTCATTAATGCAACAAGAAAGTGTATGTATAATGGGTTTAATTTATATTGGACTTCTTCCAAAACTTTAGGAAAAGAGGAGGACATGGATACTTGGTTAATATCAAGTTTGTCTGAAACAGTTCAAAGGTGGTAGCAAGGCTGAAAGCTTCTGCTTAAATCTAATGGAAGGATGTTGAGATGGTACCCAACTGTCTGCCTGGTGCTGTACATGTCTCTTTATAAAAGGCCTGTTTTCTCTTCTCTAATTTCATCAATACTTTCTTTTGTTCTTTGCTATTGGATTAACTCCGTGGATTTCTGGAAACTGCGAGTGCAAGCTCCAGCTGTGGTGGAGAGCACTGTATCATATTAGCCGGGAAGTCATGAAAGCATCTTAAGATGTAGCTTGTTTATTTCCTTTTGTGTAATGATCAGGCAGAATGTCCAGTGACACTTAATCCTATGACCCTCTAAAACAGAATTTTCTGATTTTTTTTTTTTGTCTGCTGAAACTGGATACTAGTAAAGAAACATCTACTGGAATTGCTACTCTGTTGTGTATAATTTGATTTAATCTTAATTTATGATCTCAATTAAAAATCAATACCTTGTGTTCTCCCTGAATAGGTTGAAAGAGAAGGCTGTTAGGGTTCCAGCTTGTTTGCAGAATTGATGTGTGGGGCCAATTTAATTTTTCTTTCTGCTGCTTCTGCTCTAGAACTCTCAAAAACAAATATAACGTGGAGAGGTTACACTAGGCTCTGCTGTTTTAGAGAGGGGTACAATGCAAAGTGTGATACTTGTTTGACTGCCCTCAGGTAGGACAGCAGGATGTTGTATCTTCCTCTTGGAGGGTTGTAGTGTACTATACCACATGGTTGGTAGCTGTTATGTTTAAAATAGCTTTGGTGACTGGATGAATTCTCTACTATCTAATTTCTTCTAAGGTGTAGAAGGAAAGCTTGCTGATACTATTTTATATCCCAATATGCTTTCCAGAAACCTCATTGAAACAGGCACTTCAGCACCCGTATCAAAGGATATCTAACCATTTGTTAAGTTTTAATCAGACTACATGAAGATTTAGTGCCTATAGATGTGTTAGGTAAATTAACCAGCAGAGGGGAGCTGTGGCAGCTGGAGGGGTGACTAATGGTCCTTCTGAACACAGGTATTTGCTGGTCACATTAACCCTTCTGTGTTTTGTGCTCATCGTTAGTTCTGATCAGCCATTTGAAACAAAGCAAAGTGATGATCAATTGTTCTTTCACAGTGCTTGGGCAGCTGTGGGAGAGCTGGGAGGAGATATCCTTTTTGAGGCTTCTTTTCCACCTGCCTGAAGCTTTTTATGGGATGCCAGGCCTCTGCCCAGCAGATCTAAGGATCTCCTCCAAGATGCATGTTCTTAGTTGCACATTGGAAGAGGTGTGGGGAGATGGGCTTCCCTTTGTGTGGAAGAAAAGCAATTTCACTGAGCTGTCAATGGTATTGTTTCTGCAAGTCTTTTCTCATGACTTGTTAGAGACCTGAAGGAGAACATCATCTGTGCTACTCACCAAAATCTTTAAGGCATTTTTTTCCCTACTGGATAGTGTTCAAAAATTCAAATGAAAAATATTACCAGAAATGGGTTTATCTCTATAGGTATGGCTCCAGAGGGCCTGTTGATGTCTTAACAGGGGTGTAGGGATGCCAGAATTTATTTTGGTCTAAACTGTATTTCCTGAGGTCACTAAGGATTCTGATCTCTGCTCAAATTCTGAGTCTGTGTTGGCTGAGCCTGTAGCTGCTGTCGGGTACACTGGTCCTGAGGCAGATCCAAAGAGCCAAGCAGATATATCTCCCATTCCCCTTTGTGACGAGTACTCTAGGTATCCATGTAGTGTATCTAGAAGCATCTTTTGGAAATCTAGGCAATTAATCTGGTTTGCTCTGAGAAGACTGCTGCTTGTTGTAGTTTGTCTGGGATCTTGGGTAATGACAGTGCTTCCTTACAATATTTGAAGATAGGTTTTATGGATAGCAGTGTTGCATTTGTGGGAGTTCAGTCAAGTTAGAAGAAGTTCTGCAGCAAGTCTGTGACTTTTTTACTTTATAATCCCTTTCAGCTTTGAAGTTCTAACACTTTTTTAGCTGGTATTTCCAGGATGTCATAGGTATTCTTGCCTTCACAGCTTTTTGTGCCAGTCACACTAACCTGGTCTTCACCTTTTCTATTCTGTTCTTCCCTTGATTCTCTTTGGAGTATGAGTGATGTTTTGGAAGCTGTTTTGTTCCTTCTTAGACTGGTTCCTGAGTTACTGAGAGTCCCAGCGTTTAATGAGGGAGGTATTTCTTGCTTGCTTTTCCACTAGTATGGAAGGACATGTGTGGCTGGTGTGATACTTGGCTTAGTGACACACAGACAGTGCAGAATTTCTTTGTTAGTGGAAGAAAGTTAACTAGGACAAGCACCAACCCTCATCTATGTTGCACAGAACCCAATAGGGATTGGTTTTGAGTAATGTACATAGAATACCTAAAGTTTGGAGTTGAATTGCCACATTATTTCAGTTACCTTCTTGTGTGAACCTTGGTTTAGTCTTCTCCAAGACAAGTATTGCTTTTCTTACAGTTAAACTGGAACGTCTATTGCAAATGTGCTGATGAAAAATTGCTATGAAATTAGTAAGCTTAGTTTTTCACTTGACACTTGTCAATCTTCCTCTAGTTAAATGATAAATGCTTGCTGTATTTGAGCATTTCTGGTATCTTGCCTTGGATGAGAGTATGTTCTGCCTTATGTTACCTGACTTAGTCACTAATAAAAGACTGTCTGGATTACCTTTTCCTCAGGGGAAGTTCCACAAGCCTACAGTCCTCTGAAGATTTATTCCAAGTAGTAAGATCTCCCAGTTAGTAGCTTTTTTCCTGGTCATTTCTTTTTTTCTGAAAACCATTTGTTGCATTTACTGCAATGGGTACCTGTTTGAATCGCATACATGTTTTGGTGATTTTTGCATTTGTTTTATTTTGTGTGACATTTCAGTATTGCAGAAAAGAGAGGCTTGATTGGATTTTTCAATTATGGCTTCTTCTGTTACGGTTTTCCGAGAGGAGTTCTGAGATATAAATCTGATTTAGAACTGTGCTGTGTTTTTCCTGGTTTCCTTTTTTTTCCTCAGACACTCCTTGGTCACAATCTTGATTACCCTGGGATAAATGGTAATAGCTCAGGCAGGCATGCAAGATTCTATGGTGTAATTGTTTTATTTATTTTACCACTTTCTTGATTTAATGTCAGCCATTAGAAAGAGTGAAATATTTGCTTCAGAATGGCACCTTTGCTGAAGTTGGAGTTTGGGGAATGCAAGTAAATGTTGATGGGAGGCTGAGAATATAGAAAACTACTCTGTGTTCTCCCAAGCTTTGTTTTCAATCTGAGAACTTCTGAGCTAGCTGTGATTGGTCTCTCTGAAGTATTTCTGTCACACTGCCCTTGGACCCACAGAACTCTTAAAACCACTTTATGCAGAACTTGGCGAAACACTACAAAGGTTGCTTAAAGTGCTGTCTTTTCTTACTTAATTTCTTCTGACCATGGCTCTTGTGAGCTTACTTTCATGCCTTTTACTTCAGGTCAAGAACATGAAAATAGATGATATACTCTGAACCATCCCCAGGGCCTTTTTGAAGCTTCGTTGGCTTCTATCAAATACTCCTGTTGTCTTTTTCCAGGCTGTGGAGTTTTGACCAACTCTTTCATTTCTCTCGTGGAAATAATCTGATTCTTTATTCCTTCTTGCATTGCTCTGGACCTTTGATTTCTAACATGCTCCTCTTGGGGATTGCTATTCATCTCATGGGAGAGGGAGAACAGGAGGACCACACTGCTTCCCTCCATGTTCAGTTATAGAATCACAGAGTGTCGTAAATTAAATATCTTTTTTTCCTTGTTATTCTCTAGTCTCCCTTCTATCCAGGGTGCTCTTTACAACTGACTTCTGACTATTGAGTAGCCAAGATGTGGATGAGAGGGGGAGGCAGATCTCTTACTGTAACCTGGTCAAAGAACTTGTGTTGAGTTTGTGAAGGGAATTCACTTACCAAGAAACAAGATGGTTTTGGTGGATTGAAGGAGTAGCTGGTAATGGAACTGGCAAGTCACAAGATGTATTTTGTGAAACCTCGCTTATCAATACAGATCTGCACAGATGAACAAAGTCACTGGTGTCATTAACTCAGGGTTATGTGAGGCTCTTTGAAAATTAGTTTACATTCAACAAGGTTGGAAGTTAAAATAATGATATTTGTAATACTATACTCATATTATGACAATTGGTACAGACAATTCTGAAAGATACTGTGGAAAGATAAATAATAAGATTAAGTAGTAGTTTAAAGACCACCTAGAATGTCACTATTGTAGTAACTAGAACAAAGTTGTAGTTACTGGTCATTCATCTAAGATGATATTGCTTATCTTTTTCATGAGTATTAAGCTTGCTTATCCAGTTGGGAAAAAATTTTCCATGTCTCCCTTGTTGTATTGATTAGTTTTATAAACCAGTACTTTTGTTGAGACTTGTTTCAGAGGAGGTGCTGAGAAATGACAAAGGCAGGAGGCATTTGCAGTAAAATAGTGTGTTTCAAGAAAACTGACAAATATGATAGCATGAATGGGTATTAAACATTGAGATTCTTGTTTGTTGCTGAGAAATCTCAACAAAAGGAAGTTACTGTGGGAGTCCTTGTACCTGAATAGCAGAACTTTCACTGATGCTTGTTTTTAATTTAGTTCTGAAAGTACATGGAAAACCAATTATTTGGAAGTCAATCCTACAGTGTTTGTTCAAATTTAAATGGCCACAGTTGGCAGGTTGGACTTCATAGTTGGAACTTAATCTCCCTGAGTGCAGCAGAGATGTGTACATGCTGGAACTGGGGGAGGGGGGATGGAGTAGGGTGGGGATGAACAGCAGACAGCTATAAAAAGCAGAGGCAAGTGTCACTTCTGTTCCACTGGACCAGCATTACTGCTGAGTGTGTAATGGTGAAAGGCACTGCTTTAAAATAGGGATGGGCTCTTCTTAGAACCTTTAGTGTCCTGTGAGCTGAGAGTAGATAGCAGATGAGCTTTTATTCAGATGAAATCCTTACATGAGTACTGCCTGATCTGATCTCCTGCAGGTTTTCTAAATAAAAAGCTAATGACTTGTTTCTACATTGTGAAAACTGTTAGAGAGGTGCATCCTTCCTTTTTCCTCAGGTCAGGGGTGCTGCTGCCCTGGCTGCAGCAGCTCTCTGATAGAGGGGGTGCCATCAAAGGTTGGGGTATCCCTGAAGTATCAGGAGCAAATATGCTGTTTTGAGACTTGTTATTTGTCACAAGGTTGACTCGGCTGAGATTTGCTTGGAGTTTGTCTAGGGTGCTAAGTTACAAGGAGCTTGTGGAGTCCTTCTACAGTTTAACTTCTCATATGTAGGTGGATTTCCAGAGGTCTTTCTCTTTGCTTTTATGTGGTCTGAGGTGACCATATTAATTTTCTCCCTTGAGGAGCTCTAGTCAGAGTTGTGGCAATTTGGCCTTTTGTGAAAATGGGTCACTGTTTCTACAGGCATTAGCTTATATGTGACTTCAGATGACTTTTAGGAACTTCACAGCTAAAGTGCTTGCTGTCTTGTGATATATCGATACTCCTTCATATTGAGAAACTCCTGCATTCTGCCATTGCAGCAGGATCAGAGTGTCTTCAAACTTTCACTTGGAGATCCTAGAGATGTATCATTGGTAAGGTATGCTGTGATTCTGGTAGTTTGATCACCCTGGAGAGAAGCACACTATGCTCCTATTTCACAAAACACTTGGTAGTGCCAAATAGGTGTTGTAATACCCCTTTGAGTTTCTCCTTGAAGTTGTTTTATCTTTCAAATGCATGCAGCTTGTTGTTGGTAGGATTTTTCCACCTAGTTGCAGGGTAATTTTCTTTAACTGAAATGAGTCTTTACCTGGGAGTTAAATTTGGTATATTAACTCCAAGAGTGACTCTTATTCACCTGTTGTTTTTGTGCTCTTTTTGCAATGAAATGAGTCTTAGTTGTCTAGACATCTAGATTTTCCTCTGCCACCCCCATATGCGTACACACATACACACCCCTCCAGTTTAGATTTTGCTTAGTTTGGGGGAGGAGTGGAATGAGTGTTCAAACTCATGTAGGTGGAGATATCAGCCTGTTGACTGTTAACCATGGCAAAAAATAGCCCCTCTCCCCACTCCCTGGTTTTGCAGACTTCCTAGAGATTGTCAGGTGGGGCTAATTCATAAAGAGTTCCCCTTGCACAACAGTAGGGCTGCAGAGTTTGTAAACATCATCCTTCTTTTGTGACTGGGCCAAGAGGAGTATAACTGCAATAATTGCTCTCAAATAGAAAGCTTCAGCTTGTTCAACTGCTTTCTGCTATCTACTGCTGATGTTTGCAGTACTCCAACCCAGCCTTCCACTCCTAACAAAATGGAATTGTTTGGCCCTGGTTTCCAAAGGAAAGGCTTTTGTTTGATATTCACTGTGCTAGCTCCTTAAATGAAAAATGAGAGTTTAGAGGATGAGTTTCCTTATGATTTTGTGTGGTGAATGACCTCTGGATCCAGCAGACAAGTTTATTGCATGCAAGTGGCTGAACTATCCTTCAAATTTCAAAAAAAGCCTCCCTACCCTGTCTCCAACCCCCTGTACTACCCCCACAATGGGCATCATTTACTCCTTCAGTAAAGGTCTCCATTGTGACTTTATCTTTTAGAAAGAGATGTTATAAACATGCAGACTTGTTCCATTTGTCTGCCCTTAAACCTGTAGTGAGGAGGAATCCTGGATCTTCTCAGAATCTTTCTTCATTTCTTCCTTATTCCCTTTGCCACCTCTGGGTTATTCAGGAGGAAGTTATAATAACTCGCTGCAGAGTTCCTGGGGAAGGAAATGGAATATGCTTGCCTTGAGGTCAGCTTTTTCCATGGCAAGCAGGCTGCTTGCTTGGGGTGGGGGGAAGGGGGGAGAAAAAAAAAAAACAAACCCCAAAAAAAGGGGGTGACAAGCCCCCAGACCTTCAATTGCCTCACTTGTCTCGAAGTTCCTTAGGAAAGCAAGCATGAGAGTTGACTCTGCTGGTGAAGACTTAATGGACTTGGCTTCAAGAAATACTGGTGATGGCTTATTCCAGAAGTTATAAAAATTAGGCTAGCAGTAAGAGTATGCTGCTGTTGTTCAGCCTGTTTTGACAGTTGAAATGTTTGAGTACAGGTGTTGCCTATGCCTGATTGAGGTTTGAAAAGAAGCAGCATTTACTGGTGATGAGACCCCCTACACTTACTGTGGGACTGTGCAACAGGAAGATAAGTTGGGGTTGGGGTTTGTTTGGGAGCCAAACTTTTTTTTCTATTGCATTGCTCATTCTTAGGAGGTTTTTTCCCCTGTAGAAACTCCAGTCAGTCCTTCTATCATGTGAAATTGATATCTTTTTGTCTGTTAGAATAAAAGTTTTAATGTATAATAGCATGTTATTAATGCAGAAAACTTCAAATACTTATTTCAGCTCAACCTTCACCTTTTACATATTCACACTAGGAGTTGGAGAATATAAGTTCTATACCTGACAAAGTGCTGTCAGCAGATTGATAATCTCTCTTGAGGTGAAAAATCTGACATGTCTGGTTTGCCAAAAAACCTGTACCTTTTGAATGTTGATTTGCAGATATCAAGGTAATAGTAATAGTTTGTGAAAGTGAACAAAACCAATATTACAGGTCTTGTTTCCCACCTCCCCAGAAAGGAGGTCGCTGGGATAGTATGGGGAGTGTTTTGTTTAGTATAAACAGTGGAATAATGCTTTGAAGTTGCTTATGTCAACACCAGTCCTGAGAAAAAAACACACAACTGAAGCAGCATCACCATGATAAACAGACTTAATTTGTATCTTTCCAAGCTACTTGGCATATCTGTTCAGTTAACTCCTACGAAGTGGTTCTTGCATAAGCTGTACTCTTCTGCAGAAGTGTACTGATGCTGTTCTGTCTTGTAGCCCTTAACATATTCCTTTTTTTATATATTTTATTTGATGAGCACAAATGCTGCACAAATTCTTTCCGGAAAACAAATCTAGACACCAAAGTCAGTAGAATCAAATGTATTTTCAGAGCCCCATAGTCTTATTGCCTCCCCCTCTAATCTGTGCCATGGTCATTCTAAAAATGTTTTCTAAATGTTTTGTTAGTGCTAGTTGAAATGAACAACAAGTACTACTTCACGAAACTTTTCTTATATAAAAGAATAGTCTGGAATGTGCATGTCCTGCTGTTGTAGTTATATCAGCCAACAGCAAGAGTTCTGTGCAAGTTAGAGAAAAGCAGGGGTGGTAGTGTATGTGTATTATGCATAAGACTCGTTTTGGGGCATTTTTAGGATACTTTCGTAGAGATTTGTTAGATTTATGCATGAACTTGAACACCCTTATATTCATATTAACAGTCTCTGTGGAAAACATTCTACCTTTAATATGAATAGGCTGGTGTAAAAGTTATTAAAGATGCATCAAAGAGCCAAGACACTGCTGGATGATGTGAGGGGGTTAAAGATTTGCTGTATGCATAGACCTTAAATTCTGGACAGGAGCTAAATTGATGCAAATTCTGTGGCTGTTTTCTGCAAGCACCATTTAAGAAAGATGTCTGATGTCAATGTCTGTGCTATAGAAGGGTTACTTCCAACTGGTGTTAGTAGAAGGTGTGCTGGGTAGTCTGTGGTGGACTGTTGAAGAGTACAGGTGTGACTAATGCAAGCCTGTGGCAGAGCTTTCATCAAATGGGCATGGTCATTACACAAGCTAAAGATATCCTTCAAAATTTATATCCATTAATATTATTTAGCTTTTATTCTGGTTATTGGGCAGGGTTACATTATAGGTGGGGATATTGATATTAAAATTCCCACTAGTAAGTCACTTTGGTAATCAAATACACTTCTGATAATTGAGCCATAACTGAGAAGCTCTCAGTGCAGTCTACTATGAACATACCCAGTAACACAGATGCTTCTTTGGGAGGTTTTCAACTGTTATTTTAAATTGAAGTGCAGAATTCAAAAGTATTTAAGCAGATCTAGTGCAAGATTGCCTACATGTGGTAGTGGGCAAGACTGTTCTTTTATTAGCAGTAGATTAAGTGGCCAGCCTTCTCTTTTGAGGTGCAGTAATTGTAATATGACAATCCATTGCACTACCACAGAGAGGAATTCCTCTTTCAAGTTACTGAACAGCTGGAGGTGAGGAAGGGATGACAAGTTGGTTTGATAGCCTTTAGCTATCTTTTGTAGAGGTAAAATAGCCATAAAAGTCAGTTTTGTGGTTGCATTCTTGCTCTGTCTAAGGGGTTTTGGAGGGTGACTGTGTAACTCAGTAGAAAGCAGGGAGCTGCTCAAATGAGAGCTGTCCCAGCTGAAACTGATCTTCCTGTAAATACACATTTGTCTATCAGTACTGTTTAATGCCATTTGATTAACATCTCTAATCTCCTGCAAATGCGACTGCAGGCCTTCCTAAAATATAACCTTCCATATGTTTGCTCACGTGTGGACGGCCAAGGGGGGTAGCCTGTTGGCCCATAAGCAGACATGGGGAAATTGTGGCTGTGGGATGCCAGTAAGCAAAAGGATTTCAAAATCTGGGTTTTGTTTTTGTTGTGTAGGTTCTTCAAGCTTTTTATAGGTAGGCTTATAATTCTTGATGGTCACTTGTGGGACAAGGGTAAAAGCAATTGCTGGAGGCCAGTCTTGTGGGACCTGGGGCTTGAAAAGCCATGAGGAGGCAGCATGAGCTGTCTGGGCTGCAAAAGTTGAGTTTTTGGACAGAATTTCAGTTCTTCCACCCTTTGGAAGAGCAGCTGTGCACCAGAGTTGTAGCTCCTTGTAATGTGCTATTAAGTTTCTATAAGATAGTAGAGGAATATTTTCAACTCCAGAGACTATGCCAACTTAGACTGCGAGATTTGCTTCCAGAGCTACTGGATTCCTTGTTTTATGCATCATGAAATTGTTGGAAAGCCTCCTTGTCTCAGTTCACACCATCCAGCACGAGCGTGCTGTGGAGCAGTGTATTGTGTGGAATTCTCTTTACCCACAAAAAAATCCTTAGCATGCTGAGCAAAGATACAAATCTGCTTTCCAATGGTATGATGGGAAGGCGTAGTTGACCGATCCATTTCCTAAGGGAGCAAGTCCAGCTTGAATCCTTTTCTGCCTTGGCTTGTGTGGGCAGCGCGATGCAACAGGCAGTTGGCAGGAGGAAAGACCAGCACTTGCATAGGATAAGTAAGTGGACATCTGGAAGCACTTGAGCTCTGGTTTGTACTTCTAATAGAAATCAGTGGAACACAGGAAAACTGTTAGGAGATAAGAAGCTAAAAGCAGAAGAGGTGTAATAACAGAGCTTTGGGTCTTGCACTGATTTTGCAGAATTCTGCCTAGATTAGTTCATAGCTTTTCAAAATAGGGAGACTTGCTGTTGCCAGAAGATAACATTAAGACGGTACTATATAGTACTTATTTTCTCAACTATTCAAATTAAGGGGTATTTTTTGGGTTTGGTTTTTTTTTTCTCCTCAGGTAGCAGTTAGAAAGGGGAGTGGGAGGTAATGGTTTGAGTACAGTAGAACGCTGTCATGCTTCCCTAAAGGCTGAAATTCTGGGGGCAGGGGAGAGCAGGGAGTTGTGGAGGGTGAAGCTGCTAAAATGCTTCACTAACATTTGTATTTTAAAAAATAATTGGGTGGAGTTGAGTTGTGCTGTGATGTCACACCTCGGAAGGAGAAGCCTTTGCTTTCTCAGCTGATCTGTCAGTTGGCCTTTTCCAAAGGCAGTCCAAGCTCGAATATGCCTCTGTCCAGTGTAGTCACTCCTGAGCTCCCTTTTCCCTCCTTCCCTGAGTGCAATTCATTCAAGCACAAAGATGTGTGCGGGAGGGTTTTAGGGCAGTGGGGCAAGAACTCCTTCTGTCCTTGGTGTTGAATGTGTGTGAGGATCTCAGTGTTAGAACAGCTGGAAACTGTCAAAGCTAAAGGGTTTAACAGCTGCTCTTGTTAAACTCAAAGCAGTTAAACATTACCTGTATGCATAAGGTAACTTTTTTCTAATTAAACTTAGTATTTGAATATCAACATCTGTCCTATGTATGCGGTCATAAACCCAAGAAAAATGCCTGAAGCCTTGCTTTTAGGGAGGTTAAGCCTTCATGTTTTTTCCAAATCATTTTAAAACAGTCTGAAATCATGTTTTTTCTCTTTCCTCCAGGGAAAATAGAGTACCAGGTGTGCTTACTGTAATAATTATGTTTCTGCTGTGTCTTTTGCAGATCTGTTTTTCACACTATCCCTTTCATGAGAAAGAGGTCTAAATTTTTGATAGATGCAGGATGAATTGTGCTTCTTCTTTAGATATGGGGTTTTTTTCTGTAAAACAGGTCTGGTGAAATCTTATCTTTGCTGTGCTTCCTAAAGGATGGCTCTCATTTTTTTTTCCTTTTTTTGAGGATAGGGGGCATGTAGGGGGTGGGTGTTTCAGTTGTTGAAGTCTTAAATATCCTGGCTGTTTCCCAAGGTCTAGAATCTCTTTTCATTTAAACCTTTTAGGGCTGCTTCTAAAAAGGATTTCTGTGGCTAGGCAAAGCTGAGAATTAGATGCAGTGGGAGGAGAATAATAAAGATAATAATTCAGTCCTCTGTGTGTGTGGGAATGTTTTTGTTTTGCTGTTAGCATGGTTTGCCCCACAATTTTTTAATGCTGTTATATTTCATGTTCTTGAGGAGCTGCCTTCAAGGGCTTTCACATGACAACAGAGAAATGAAATTAACTGCTTTGAGTTGGCTTTCTTGTAGCAGCAATATCTGCTTATTTCAAGTTCCAATTTGGTGTATGACAGTAGCTTTTTTATTACTAATTGGTGTCTTGTTTCTTTTCAGAGATCGTTCACATTAATATTGGAAGCGTGGGATTGGGATAACGATACAAAAGCTGGTGAGTATTAATGGAAAACTTGGAGTTTGTATTTACTCTGTGCTCCTTGTATGCAAACTGGGGAGGAGAAAAGTGGTATCCTGCTGCAATTAGCCATCCCTTCCAGTCAGCCTGAGTGCAAACCTGTAATGGGCTTGTAGAAATCCAAACAGTGACTGTTGGGTTAGGAATGGCTAACAGTAAGTGAAGGTTGTAACATGTGACTCCTGATAATTAGCTTCAAAAAATGTTAGGAAATCATTGTAGCCTTTTAAAAAATAAAAACAAAAAACCCCACAAAAAAACCCAGAACATTATCTGTACTGCAGAGTTCAAATTCTTCTCATTTTGCCAGTAATGATGCTGTGCAATACTCATCAGGTAAACAAGTGAACATTCTTGCTTCCTGTAAAGAAACCAGGCTTTTTTTGAGTGTTCTAAATCATGGTATGATTGCTTCTCTGTTTCTTCTCAAATACTGGAAGCTACCTTGGGTTTTCAGTCTGTAATTGTTAACATTCAGTATCAGAGCAGGGCTATTGATCTGAAAGAAAAGCAAGATTATTGTATAAAAACTTGAAAATCACATGAACGTGCTGATTGCTATATTGTTGCTATAGAAGAACCTCAGTTTGAACCTACTCTTTGGTAATGGTTTACAAATCTGTCTTAAAATAATGAGTACTTCTGGCTACAAGTGATAAGTGAACCTCAGACTTGAATTGTGGTTATTGGTGCACTGTTTGGGATCAATGTAGAGGAAGAAAAATGTTTGGACATTAAGATAGCAAAGGGGTTATGTCCCAAATCATCATCAGTTTCTAATTATCAATTCCATCCTTTGCTGCTTCACTGACCAATCTTATCAAAAAGCATCAAGCATAAAAACTGAGTAAAGCTGAATTAATGTTAAGGCTATGTTAGAGTTTCAAGGTCCTTTTTGTTGAGGATTAGGGTCAGTTCCACTTGCATTTTCCCACCTTAGAGGTTTTTGTAACATACTCTATCTCCAATGGTGAACAAACTATGAACTCACCATTATTTTGTCTCTGAAGCTTTCTTTTGTTAGAATTAAATGTCTTTTGTCTTGTTTGACAGCTCCCTCAAAGTTTTTTGTTAGCTTTGTTTTCTTTAAAACTCTGATATTTGTTGCTGCAAGGCTTTGGTTGAGTTCGTCCACACCCTTCTTGAATGACACTTCCCAAAGCTGGATGTGGTATTCGAAATAAGATCTCATGTGCTGAGCAGAGTAAGCCTGAATCTTGAATAAGTTTAGATATCCTTCACAGCAACAGATTGGAGGAAGCCTCTTGAATGCTTTGATCCAAAAGTACTACATTATGCTAATTCTGTCAAATGCTTTCCAGTTTGGGAATAATTTGCCTAGGGGCAGCTAGTACAGCAATTACTGGAATGAGATTCCCTAGTTCTAGGTGGCACATCAACTCACGAGGTGGTGTAGGAGTGAGTGACATGAAGAGGCCATCCTGTAAGTCATCTGTATGAATTGGAGTGCAGCATTTTTAGTAAGCTTCTGAATAAATAATGGTCTTGTAACTTTGTGTATTTCTTAGAATCTGCAGAATACTCTTGCAAACCTGTGGCTTTAAATGTCAGATTTCTTTTAAAGACATTTGATAAGAGAACAAATCCCTTTGAGTCTTTGTTGTTCTTTTTAGTTTAATATGCTCTAACAAATCTCTTTAATTGCATTCTCATCACACTTTTTTTGTGAACTTCAGGCCACCAGGATAGAGTGTCTTCTGGAGGCCCAGTGTGCCATCTCCTTAATTTAAATTTCCATGAACTGCAGGAGTCTATGGAAGTGTCAGATTACAGTGTAGCTCTCACGAGAAACTGCTAATGGAAAGTGAACTTCCCTTTAATTTAGGCTGCCAGAGAGGTACTGCTATGTTGTATTGTATCTGAAACTAGAAGGCTTGTCATGTGAATTCAGGAAGGCCTTCTTGGCCTGTAATTTGGCAGAAGACTAGCTAAGTGCTTGTCTTGGTTAAATGTTTCTGTAATCTGTGTACCAGTTCCACGATAGAGATCTGTTGCTTTGCCATGTGGCAATTTACACTTCCATACGATTCCCATAAAGAATTCCTTAATGCCGAATGGGTTTTTGGGGGGGAGCTTGATCTTGGCAGTGAGTCCTCCAGTGGGTTTTGCCTTGTGAATCTGTCAAGATGCAAAGATGCTTCACTTGTATTTTTGCAAGGACTACTGAACAGGCACATGGGCAGATCAGTTAAAAAATTCACATGTAAGAGAATAGGAAAGGGAATATGGCAGCTTCTGCAGAAAAAAGACCAACAATATCTGCATTCTGGAAGGGTAAAGTATCTGTGGAAAGCTTAGCTCCCTATCAGCCCTGAGCACTGGGCTGATCTGTAGATCAGGTTACGTGTCTCTTCTGTTGCTACTGTAAGAAAGATTAATCAAAGTAATTGCCAGAGTCTGTTTATAAGCTGATTAATTAGTTCCAGAGGTTTTGCTTTCCTTTCATGGGGATGAGTAAGGCTGAAAGTTAAATGTAGGTTCTGTGTTCCAGCTTGGACTCTCAAGTGGGTATTAAACAAAAGAAAATAGCCCAAACCCCGCATCCAAAACAAAACACCCCACCCCCTTCAACAAAATAAAACCAAAAGAACAACAAAAATAAATAGCAAAACCCAAACAAAACGACAGGCAAACAAAAACCCCACTAAACCTAGAAAGTGGAGTTTCCAGTGAACAGCTTGGAGGTTCTAAAACATTTGTCATTCTTCCTTCCCTCTTTGCCCTGTCATCCTGTGCTTCCTCGCACCCACTGAAAGCAAGGCAGGGGGGCTCAGAGCAGATCTGTGAAGTACCATCTCAAGAGCAAGTTGGCCAGGGCAAATGCTTCCCCTGAACTTACCTCAAGCTGTAGATTGTTGAGGCTCTTTCAGCCCCCAGTTCCTGACCCCTTCTTGTGTCTTCCTCCTCCTCCGTGCCCCAGGGTTGGCTCGGAGGTAAAGCTTGTGGCAGTGTAGTGTTACCACTTGTTTGCTTTGGGAGTGTGGAGGATGGGGAGAGGAAACTGGCTTAGATATAAAGTCACTGTAAGGGGCCTGTTCTCTGTCATCTGTCACAGCAGCTCCTGCTGCTTTGCAGGTAAGTCATTTGGCTTGGCAAACTTCGAGCTGCGTAGCAGGGGTCTAACCCAGCCCTGCTGCCATTACAAAGCAAGCTGGCATCTTCACGTTTCCATTTGACTACGTGTCTGCTGCAGGGATGCAGTGGTTGCCTTCCTCTTTCCCAGTGATCTATGGGAGACTAGTCCGTACTTACAGCATTTTGAAATGTGTCCTTGAAAAAAGCTGAAGAGAATGTGCTTTTTAAAACAGGCGCTTCCTGTTCCTTCGGATGTGAACTTTGCGTGGTACTTTGTGTGTGTCCCTTTGCAAACAGGTACCAGCATCACCTTTTCCATGGCCTTTCAAGTGGATTGTTGGGAATGTCTGACCTCTGCTCCAAGTTAAGGTGTTGATGAGCAGTGTTCTTATTTGTGTATCATGGCTCCCGATGGCACAGTTAAATACTCCTTAGATAAGGCTTTCTTTGAAACATGGAGTGCTTTGGGAACTTTAGAGAACTACCTTTTAGCCATCATCTCCTTCTCTGCAAGTATCTGTACCACTATCTGCTTTTCTAGACAGGCCTGTAGAAAGCTTATTAAGCAAGGAAAAGAAGCCTAATTACTTGAGAGGAGGGGGTGTGTGTAAGTTTGAGTAATGAATGCTGCTTTTTTTTTTGACCAATAACCAGACAAATGCAGTCATACAGCCCATTGCCTTTACTGACAGCAAGGTAATGAGTCACCCTAAGGTGAACTTTCATGGCAAAGCCTGATGCAGGGAACAAACTTGTCTCATCAAAACAGTAAGGTGAGAGACTGGAATATCTTCAGAAACACTTTGGTATTGTGGGGGAGGAAGAAGGAACCCTGACAAACACGTTCCTCCCTGTGATTACAGGTTTCTTTGGAAGATGCACCTTCTAGTTGGGCTCAGTTTTAAATTCAAAGTAAAGCAGAACTGTCATACTTACTCTGGTACTTAAGAATTTAGTATTAGAAACTAAATGTCTTGGAGCTGATTTTCTGATGCCTTCTGTGGTTCAGGGTAAATTATTTGCCTTGCTTATTTAGGCTGTTAATCCCTACTTGTATTGATACAAGCTTGAGGAAAAGCCCTTGAGATTCTGAATACTTTCTTTTTCAGAGAGCTTGTGAAGATTGAGTGTTCAAAAAAAAAAAAAAGGCACTCTAGGGTGTTATCTCCCCTGTTCTCGACCCCTGGTATCAAGAGGTCTGTTCTGCATAGGTATATTTGCAGTAGCTGTAATGCTTGTTCCAGTTGTTTAACTGGGACTGATGAAGGTCCATTAGCCTGAAGATGCCTGATAAGGTTTTTATTATATAAGCCACTCCTTTAATCTCAGGACCTGTTCTTCAGTCCATCTGATGCACTTTGGGGAAATGCTTTTTATAGCAGTGGCTGCTACAGCTGTTTTTAAGGAGCCGGCATCACTTTTAGCTGAAAAATAGCTCTGTAGTGCATATTTTGCTATTTGTTCAAATTTCCTTGACCATCCAGTGATTCAGCATGTTTTCCTTTATAGTTTTTCAGATCAACAGGCATTGGAGAAGAGTAAGATTATACAAAAGAATGTCGATGTTTGCCCAGGGAAGTGCTGGAGTCACCATCCCTGAAGGGATTTAAAAGATGTGTAGATGTGACTTTTGGGGACATGGTTTAGTGGTGGCTTTGGCAGTGCTGGGTTGACAGTGGGACTGAATGACCTTAAAGGTCTTTTCCGACTTAAACAATTCTACTATTCTATCTAATCATAGGTCTTTTAGTGGTGACTGGTATGGTAAAATATCCTGCTCAGTCAAAAACAAAATGCAGGCAGCCTTTTCAGTCTTGCCCATTTCTTGTCCACTGTGCCTCTGCTCATTTGCTGCTGGATGACAGAGGAGTTTGTGTATAGGAATGAGAGAGTTAAGGAAAACAGGGATAGACTTCGATGTGTCTTGGCTAGCCAAGAAATGTTTTATGCAGACTAGTCCAGGCAAGCATGACTTGTAGCCTATACATGGTAATACTGCTTTTAATATTAACACACAGAGATGAGTTCTTAATAACTGAAGTATTTTCAATGGTTGATTAATTGGCTAGGGTTTTTTTAAAAGTTCAATATTCTTTAATTTTAAGAGGAAGCATTTTTATAGAAGCAAGCTTGAAAAAAGATATCAAGAGAACAAAATACTTTGCAGAGCTGGCTGCTTCTACAGCATTCCTTTAATGTTGCAGTGACTGAAAATTGTGACTCAAGTCCTTTTACATGCTGAGGAGAGAGTCCTGCATTGGTAAGAGGCCCAGGATACTTCTATGCTGTCAGTAACTTTATACTTGAGAAACAGTCATTCCTTTGGTTTTGTTTTCTAAACAGATAAGGTTAATGAGTTCTGGAAAGTAAGTAGGTGAAATGCATTTTCTGGAAGTGGTAGCTTAATATTACTTGCTACCTGCTTGGCATGTTTTCCATTATTAATAATTTGATCTTTAGACTTTATCTCACTACCGTTTCAGCCACTTGCTGTGTTCAAGTTTTTGGTTCTTCCTTTCTCTGTGTGCATTTTAAAGAAAATGGATGCCAAAGCTTTTAGCTGTCATTATTATAGCTATTTCATAAATGGGTGCGAAATTAATGCATCTGAGTATATCTTCTGTACCTTTTTCTTGTCCTTAAATAGTGTTTGGAGCTCCAGGTGCAACTTGCAGTCACCTGGAAACATTCTTGCAATAGAATGGTTCCAGATTTGAATTGTTGAAACTGTTAGAAAACTCACTGGAGTTACACACTGTCTGCTCTTACCCTTACTGTGCTTCGCTTATTCTCAGTGTTTGCTGAAGCAGTTGTATAATTTCATTGCACTGACTGTATTCGTGTCTCTTCTCCTAGTATTGGAGCTTCTATAACAAGAATTATGTGGATAAAAATACAAAATGGACATTCATAAAAATGGAAATACTTTGTGTTGGCAGTTTTGCAGTCTTGTATCCCGGAATCCTCTTGTCCCCTGTGATAGATATTACTTTGTGCACATTTGATCTCATGTAATGGAACCTGGCAGTAGCAGTAGCTGCTGCTTTCTGTGAGGACAAGGCAGGGTGCTCACAGAGTGTATTGCAACAGGGATCACAGTTATCAGCATTTTCACTGGGATAAGCTGGATGCAGACTTGAGAAATGGCCCTGGACAATGCTGGGTTTGCTTCTTTATTTCTTTTCAAAATGTCAAATGTTAACTGCACAGTGTCCTATGAAATGCTTCTTAAAGGTGTTTTGCCATTATTATAGAGGGAATGATAAAATGGACCCAAGCTAGTTTATGTACAATAATGCAGGCCCACTAGAGCATTTCACAGCATATTGAATACATTGTGTTTTGATTTAGACTTAAAATTAAACTCGCAGTAGTGAACTTTTAATATCTCAGCTCCTAGATTTATGCAGATTTTGCAATTTTGTAGGAACAAAAAGGAGGCAAAAAGAGCCTCACATCAAGATAAAGCTGCTAAGTTGTCAGCATGTGGGTGTGGTATGTTTGGCTGCCTTGAAAAATAAGCTATTTCCTATGGATCATGTTCCAGGATTTTTTAATATTTCCTTTGGTATGCTTTTTTAAATTGGCCTTCCTGTAATGAACTTTGCAAGGCAAAAGAAAATTCAGTTGCACAGTAAATCTTTATCATCCTAACATTTTCCTTACTATGTTTTATCTTTACCAGTTTAATACTTTTGATTGGATTCCACATTTTCTTGTTTGCTTAAACTTACCATCTGTTGAATTTACCTTTTTTTTGTTTAAAAAAAAAAAGGTGAAGATTTGTTAATAGAACGAGTGGCACATGCTGGCATGATCAACCCAGAAGATCGATGGAAGACACTACAAATTAATGGTCCTGTTGCCCATTTTGAAGTACAAATAAGAGTGAAGTGTGATGAAAATTACTACAGTGCCCTGTGCAATAAGTTTTGTGGCCCTCGAGATGACTTTGTTGGTCACTACACGTGTGATCAAAATGGAAACAAAGCCTGCATGGAAGGTTGGATGGGAGAAGAATGTAAACAAGGTAACATGTTTCCTTTGTCTGAGATTAGCCCTAGTGTATATATAATAGCTGTAAACTGCAGTGGATATTTCTGTGATGTCAGCCTTGTAGCATATTAATTTTAGCACGTATGGACTTTGTCCTGTAAATACAAATCTTTGAAATAAAACATCCTCTCTGAAGAGTGGACCACAGGATACAGTGGCGCTTCTGGTGTGTCCTGTGGACACTTAAACAAATTTAGGATTCAAAACAATGAAACTTTTTTACTAATTGACTACATTCAGTGGTAGCCTTCTTTGAAAGCAAAATGATGTCTTACATCCATTAATGCAGGATTTTATTGAAGTGATGTCATCAGTAATATTGTAGACTTTAATCCTGTAGAAATGCCCTCCCTTCCTACAAATGAAAAAGTTTAAAGTGTGAAAGCTTTTTGATAGGTCTTAATGTGAAGAGGAATTCAAGTGCAGTCATCTGTTTTAATGTACTACTCAATCAAATATCTTTGCTTTTTGTCTTCAGTAAGTAATTAGTACTAAAAATATTTGACGTACTCTTCTTTCTGCTAAGGGCTTCTTGGCTTTTTCTGTTCCTTTTAAATAAAAAACTTGTTAATGATGGGGAGGGCCATTTTCAGGGCTTACTGGAGGTCAATATGTATCATTTGAAGTTTGGGATAATACTGGGGTTTAAAAATAACTATTTGATAAATGTTTCCGTGCTGACACTCTTGCTGCAAACCTTTCTGGTTGTAGTGGGGGTTTATGTTTTGTGAAATAGATAGCTGGAAGCAACAGGTACTGGAACATGGGAGAAGACAATCTGCTTTGCACAAGCAACTGACAGGCTGAATGACAGAAGCAGTAGCTGAACAGCTCCAGGTTGCTGCTGCACCAATGGATACCTTACTGTCCAGACTGATGCCTAAATCTCTTTGTGTTTACAGCTGTGTGTAAACAAGGATGTAATTTGCTCCACGGGGGTTGCAGTGTACCTGGGGAATGCAAGTAAGTCTGCATGCTGGAGTATCTTCTATTTAGGAGTACTGATCTCTAGTGTTTGCTGTGTATGGTGCTACTTTTAAAAGGTCTGCATTAAAATGGAAAAATTCTATGCAAGAACACAGATGGAAATAGATCTGAAATAGATGTCACCTGTGAAAGAACTGTATATACTTTATCCTGTTTTGTGATGCTATTCTATATTTTGCACGTATGGGATTGAACAGGTTTGCTTAATGTAATTCAGAACTATGCCTTTTTCAAATGAGAAAAATATTTTGGTTTGTTATTTTCAAAATCCTTAGGAATTTTGATCTCTATGTGCTACTTGTTCCTCTCAAATAAAAAGGGCAACTGGTCTTTGGACTGTTATGATCAGGGAATGCTCCCAGTCCTAGAACACTCAATATGTATTTTCATCACCAAACTTTTTTCCAAGAAAAAAGAAAAGGAGTTGGGTAGTAGTGGAGCTGCAGTAGCAACCCCGACCTAAACTTTCTACCCCAGGTAAATTTTTGTGGTCCCTAAATATGAGAGAAGAGAGTCTAAAATGTTCCCTTTAACTTCATGGTGCAGCTAAAGTCGACTGATAGCAAGGGCAGTTGATTGTTTTCCTGTTAAGGTTCAGGCATTCAACATAGTAGGTCAAGGGGAAGTGGGTGTTATTTTTACACTGGCTGTTGAAGAAATGGGACAGGTCTGCTCACAAGTTTAGGATTCAGTGTAAGTTCTGGAGTTTGTTTGTGGTCACAGTGGTATGCATCATTGTAAGAGCAGATTTGCGCGGTGGTTCCTTAGTAAGCTGTGTTGAACCTGCTGGATTGGAATGACGTGAAACTGAACTGGCTGCCAGAACCCCCGAGAGCTGACAAATACCACTTGTGGCAAGCTGTGACAGTTTAAGGCAGTTTTGCTTTATCCTTCTCCTGCTAATTACTACACCCATCACAGAAGTGGCAGAAATAGGATGCAGATAATTTAGTTTTAGCAGGGCTTAGAGCTAAGCTGGGGTTGAGGTGCTGGTTTGTGAGCTGTGGTAGGTGACATGTGGGCAAAGCCCCATCCTGCTGCAGAGCCTGAAGTTTGTCAGTGGGATATGGCAGATAGCAAAGTAAGCCTTAAATCTTTGCACCACAGGGTGGCTTCTTACTGCCCTGAAACATCCATCAGGTGCAGCTGACTTGTTGAAGGTTTGGGGTGTTGTAGCTCTCAGATCTGACTGAAAACTTTTGTAAAATCTGTGAAGTTGTGAAACTTGTAAATTCAAAGTACAGTGCTTCAGAGTGTGTGTGGTTTCACTTCTTAAGAGCTATAAAACCTCCCTTAAACTATTTTTTTCGAGGCAGGTTTTTAAACCATGGCTTTCTTTTTTAGTAAGAAAGAATATTTCTATATAAAGTTATTTGTAATCTTTCTGTATCACTAAATATTTTCCTTGTGATTTCAATTATTGTGTGCCCGTTCTGCTGTTGGTGGTTTCTTTTTTTAGGATACAAGTTGTTTGTGGTTGAGAGCTGGGCCAGTGTCACTTCTGCCTGAGGAAGAAGCACTCCTTCCCTTGAGCCTTCTAGGGATGCGTTTTTCCCCTTGAGAGCCCATTTTAATGAATTTTGATTCATGTAAGGGGTTTTGGAGTCCTGTAGGTTTCAAAGGAGCATCATTGGAGCCTGTGAATATTTGCTTTTTGAATGCAAGTCTTTGACTAAAGGTATAAAAAGAGATAGGTTTAAGCAAACAGGAAGCAGTACCTATTTTTTTTTTTTGTTGGTTTTTTTTTTGTGGGGTAAGGGGGATTGGTTTGATTTCCTTTTTGACTTACAGCTGGTATCAGAGAAACGAATCTGAAGGCAGAAGTTGGAGAGGAGAAAAGTTTAAAGAAGGGAATACAAAGCCTTAGGAGATGGGGAGCTAAGTGGCTGTTACCTTTCTTTAAGGTGCCTGTCAATACGTAGTTCTATACAAGCAGAGCCTTTCTTTGCAGCCTGTTGCTGATGTGAAGAAGCATCTGATGCTGAAGTCCAGGTGTTCCCTTGCAACTTGCCCAGCGCTAAACTAAGCTCACAAAAATGACAGTCTATTTAAGGGCTCTGTCCCAATACCTCCTGGATTCTGTCATTTGAAAAAAGTACAGAGGGAAGGAACAAGGGATGGGATGCCTTGTTTGTTAATGGCTGTCTGCTGAAGCGATGGATCTGTGAGCAGCAAGTTTGAGAACAGTGGCCTTTTTATGTGTGGCCACTCTATTTGCAGAAAGTTTTCTGCTACCTCTTTAATAGTGATTTGGTGGCCTGAGCTTGTTCATACAGCTGTCTTTAACTTTTTTTCTATAATAGTTATTAGACTGTTAGAAACATTGCTTTTAACAGAAATGGATAATACTTTCTGTAGAAGAATGATGCTGAACTAAAAATAAGACTTACAGACACGACCTTTATCTTCAGCAGTACAAAGGAAGCTGTTATTTAAAAGAAACTGCTATGTTTGGTGCTATTGAATTTTAATCTAGATTCCTTCATCCTGCTTTTTGGACAGTTGCCACTGTCATTTAACAGGTGAAAACAATGTCCTTTTAAAATTCAGAAAGAAAATGAAAATGTGAGAAAAATATGGGTGTGAGATACATGGAAATCTACTGCTGCCAATAGCTAATTAGTTGCCAAAACCTTCAGTGTCGTTTGTAAATAGAAAAATTGGAAAACTGTTTCCATCTTCCAACTTGCATGAGCATGCAGGTGACTTAAGCAGTGGCCTTAAGGCTTCAGCTTAGCTCTTATTAGAAAGAATCTACCCTCCATTCTTTATGTTCCGATGTAATTTAGAACTGTTATAGGATTAAAAGTTATATTAAAACCTGATCTTAGAAATAGTGAAATTAGCTCAGACTGTTAATAAAGGATATGCCATCAATTCTAACTGCACACCATCTGTTGGTGAGTTCATGGACCCATTGTTTTGAGAAAGTTAGTGGTGAGATGTTTTTCCATTTCTTTCTTTGAGTTTTCATCAATGTGGAAAAAATGTAGGGATGACCTGATGTAGGAAATGACTTTATGGTATGGCTGGGTCTAGGCAATAGGTTTTTGTCATTGTGGGGGCAGTTAAGCAAAAAAAAGAAATCCCGAATAATGAGAAAATATGAGACCCTTGAGGAAAGCAAAAGCAACTTACTGAGTCTTGCAAGGATGGGAAATTGCCTTTGTAAAATAAAAAGAAAACAAACCAATCTTTATCCATAGTGGATAAAGAAAGTCAATAAACATTAGTCTGCTGTGGCAGACCAAATGGTTTTGTTTATTGACTTCAGCAGGCCAAAGTAGTAGGAAGGATTATCAAAGAAGCAACATTGCTGAGCCATGATTTTGGTGCTTTCTGTATGTTTTTACATCACTCAAAGTACTTTGTTAAATTCCATTAAGCTGTCTAGAAGAGAATGAAGTTTGATCTAATGGCTCATATCTGGCTTAGGTTCAATCATCTTATGGAATTAGCGAAGTTGAATATAGAGAAACCACAAGTGACAGTCTCCTTCCTCCACTAAAACTGCTGACCTGAGTATGTTTGGTACCACTCATAAACTGTCACTAGGCTTAACAGCTTAATCTTTCACTTCCTCGTTATCCAGAGTGGTATGGCTTTGGTTGAGGTCCAGATATGCCTCATATCTGGCCTACATTGTCATTCCGGCCAGGATGGTGGTATTTTCACAAGTCTTCTTAATTTTCCTGTTGCCTTTGAATGTTTAAATTTCTCATCCAAAGCAAAACAAAAGGAATCAAATCCCTTAACGCTGCTCAGCTTGTGTTCAGTTTCTGGAGCTATGGTAGGAGCTGGGTTTTGTCCTGGGAAATGCCAGTCTTACTTCACACAACTCTGGTACAAAAGTTTCTTTAGAACGTGTAGACTCACTGAAATGAATTAGAAATGGGATTGTTAATAGTATTTTAATGTGAATTTTTTGCAAGGTGAACAAAGCAAGCACACTTTTAACGAAAACTTGTAAATTAAGGTTTGTGTGCTTTGAACTGATTTACTCTAGAAATTTTAAACTATATGTGACAAAATTTTAGAGTGTTGGTGACTTCTTTGGTTTTGTTTAATCATGCACTTTGTCCCACTGAAACAGATTTCTCAAACTTTGTCCAGTGCCATGTCATCTGTAGTCCTTGTATTCCACACCAGCCCTGCTTGCAAGGCTGATTTCTGTCCCCCAGAGCCTGCAAGGGCTGTAGGCATCTCCCAAGTGGTTTTGCACCCTTAATTTGTCACTTTGAGGGCCAGAATTGCTCAGTTGTTATTCAGTGCTTTCTTTAGAGATGCTTGAGTTGCAAAATGGGCTTATAACTACCTGGAGTATTGGGTGTAATAGCATTCTATAGATTTTTTTGTTAAATCTGTGACTTGCATAGTCTTTCTATCCTTTTCAGTAGGAGGCCTACCAAAATTGTTGATGTCTCATTTGTGCTTTTATAGCAGTTGGGTAGATAAAATGGTGAACAGCAGCATTGGGAAACACTGATGAAGTTTAAAAAAAAAAAAAGGAAAAAGAAAAAAAAAAGTAAAAAAGGCACGTGGAGTCCTGTAAAATCATCCTTAAGTTCAAGGTGGTCCAGTGAGGCTTCTTAAAACAGGCTCTTATTGAAAGACTATAGAGAACTAACAAAGGGTCATAGAGAGCTGAAAACAAGGAAA
The DNA here is from genome assembly GCA_013396735.1 of Grallaria varia. NCBI lineage: Eukaryota > Metazoa > Chordata > Aves > Passeriformes > Formicariidae > Grallaria > Grallaria varia. The sequence continues at coordinate 367,349 of VWZG01011917.1, read as the reverse complement.
TAGAATTCATGCTTCTACAAGTGGGGGAAACTAAGAAGTGGGGAACTTCCACAATTGTTCCAGAATGGAATTGTGAGATCTTATAAGCTGCTCTGAGCAGTAAACAAGAAAAAGTCTAGTTTGAGCAGTGTGCTCGCTGCTTTGGCATCTGATCAATTCCTGCAACATTGGACTGCCTGTGGTCCCTAAAGTGCTTAAGGCTGCTGGTTTGGCCCTGCAGGAATGTGCTTGGTACCAGTACTGGGACATACTCTCTGTAACTACCTGAAGGGAGGTTATAGCCAGGTGGGGGTTGGTCTCTTCTCCCAGGCACTCAGCAATAGGACAAGGGGGCACGGGCTTCAGCTCTGCCAGGGGAAGTTTAAGCTGGATATTAGAAAAAAATTCTTTACAGAGAGAGTAATCAGGCATTGGAATGGCCTGTCCAGAGAGGTGTCCCTGGAGGTTTTTAAACTGAGATTGGACGTGGCACTGAGTGCCATGATCTAGTAAACTGACTGGAGTTGGACCAAGGGTTGGACTTGATCTCTGAGGTCTTTTCCAACCCAATCCATTCTATGGTTTCCTGTCACCTCCTTTGGGTAAGATATCATATCACAGCTTCAGGTTTCAAAGACCTTGTGAAGTTATTACAATTGTTGTGCCTTTTGTCATATTAGTTTCTCTTGCCTGTTGTTATAGCCAGTGTGCTTTTATTATTGTTTTTTATGTCCTAGTGGTAAACCCTTTGGGAATGGTGGCAAATGTTTCACAAGTAGACACGTTAAGTTAGGCAGAGAATCCATGTTTTGTCTCTTTATTGATCAATGAACTGAGGTGCAACTCTGCATTCACTTGCTTGGATGGTTGTGGGTAGGGAGGCACAGAATGGATCCTAAAGGTGGATGCTGCTCCCAGGAGAATGTGAGCAGGTGTACAGGAAGTAAAAACATGTAGTGCTTTAACTTGTGCCTACAATAGTGTAGGTAGAGCAATACATCAAAGCAGAGTTGAGAACCCACTACCTATACTCAAAACACTTCAGGTTTTTAAGTTTTAGACCAGCTCTAGTCTGTTCTTGTGGACTGAGTGCCTCTTGGTATCTGGAACACAGTAGGTGTGCTCCTGACACACATTGTCTTACCTTACCTTAGTTTAACCTAAAAGGAATCCAATTCCTTTGTTCCAAAAGAGCTCTGCGATGTGAACCAACACACCATCAACAGGAACGATCAGGCGGTTCATTCAAAAAGCATGTTCCTGGTGTGAACTAATGCAAATATAGGCACACCCTTCGAGCCACTTACTGTGAGTTAACTGAGCAATGTTCTGGCTAAAAAATTTTGAACCATCCCCTCTATCAACTCATTCTCAAAACTCTAAATAACACTGCAGAGAGACACTTAGCTTTCAATAACTTCCTTTATTAGAGGAGAAAAAAGCTTGTAGGGAAGGGCTTGTGTCTTTTGGTGTGATAAGAATGCTGGGGATGAGAGGAAAAGGTAACAAGCTTTCAGATAACTGAGTTCATTAATGAGCATATTCTCCTTTCCTATTCACAAAATTATTTTGCTTAATTCAAAGGTAAGAAAGTAGGCAAAGTGTTTCTGTGACAAATACTGGTGAATGAGTACTGTACTACCTATTAACATTGAATCCAGATGCTCAGGATTGTAAGTCTAACAGCTGGACAATATTGCTGCCTGCTTGGCCACAAGTAATCTCTTGAAAGTTTAAACAGACTTTCTTAGAGTTATTTTAAGTGAATAACTAATATAAAGCTATTGTTCTAGCCTATGCAACACCATCCTGTTCATGTCATTAGAAAATTTAGTGGTTTTCTATTTAAGAGGGTTATTTCTCCTCCACCCCTGAATGATGCATTTTGCTGCTGCTCTTAATGTCAGTGTTCTGCTTAGTCTTCCTGTGTTGAGTGTTTTGGCCCCAGCTTCCACTTGAAACACGATTGGAAGAAACTCCCTCCGAAAAGTCTGTTTAAAAAAAGATGTGTAAATACATCACAATAATCTTCACTTCAGCCTTTGTAGGGTGTGCAATATTCCAGTAAGGTGTAACTTGTGGTATTTAAAGGCTTATACCACATTGCCTACGTCCTCCACAAGATTTTTTTGAATTTATTTTTAGGTCCTATATTCTGACATAGACTGCAGCAATAGTTTTGACTTTCCTCATGTTAGTGGTTTAGGTGTATTTATGCATGAAGTGCTGACAAAGATCTGCAGATAGGTGTAGAATAGAACTTATTTAGATATTCTCTTGTTCTTGTGTATTACGAGGCTTTTTTGTAAGGCTAACCAGAGTAGATTAGTGATTGGATGGGATGTTCCCAGCTAAAGTTCCTGCACAGGAGGTTCAGGACTCTCAAATAATAAGTGACTGACCAGGAGACTAAGCCATGTGTGAAGATAGTACAAACCAACTGAGTTAAAGCTGACCATTTGAGAGCACCCAAACATTTCTCTGTTACCAGATGGGCATCCTCCTTTTGGATAAGGAGTGCTGAGGGACCATGATTCACAGACCACCAGGATCTCTTTACCTTTCCACATCACTTCCATAACTGCTATTGTAGAATTTATAGTAAAATGGAATCTGGACAAAACCTCCAGGATCATCTAGTCCCATCTCCTTGCCTGAGGAGGTATAGTTAGACCACATTGCTCAGGGCCTTTTCCTCTCAATAATGTATCTTTTTACATACAGCAGCATGGGATCTTTTCAACAGCTTGTTCCATCTGATTTGGAAATGCTCAGTTTCCACCTAGCTCTCTCTAAATAATTACGACACAAATATCCTCTGAGGAAAGCAAAGATCGCTGTCAGCTTTTTCCTTAATTTATAACTTTTCCAGAAGAACGGAGGGAATGCAGAGTTCTGTAGAAGAATGTTTCATCGGGCTTGAGGAGTTTAGCTTTTTAATGGCCCCAGGGTAAAAGAAACCAAAACAAAATCAACAACCAGCACCAAATCTTCTTTTCCTTTCCCCACTTTCCTCTGCGGACATACGTGCCTTTGAACTGTGAGTAGTGATGAGTGCTTCTGTAGGTTTCCCTGATGCTAAATTTACTACTACAAACACACTGAGATGTACTGTACAAAGTCTTCCTTATCCTAGAATTTAGCTGTTTGAAGCCCCACTATCTTGCTGTAACCAAGTATACACTGAGCTGAATTACTGTGGTTTTATCTGCTTGTCAATGACAAATGTGGGGTTTTTTCTGTGCAGTTGCAGCTTTTTTAATCTGAAGACTGAAAAATCTCGATTTTTTTTTTTTTTGCTGATATTGGCTTCTGCCACCTCCCCTTCCTCCAGCCTTTTAGTTGAATTCTCATTTTCTATTGCTACCAGACTCTCATCCAAAGAAAATGGAAGCTGTGAAATGTGCCTGTAGAATTACCAGCTCTCATCTGCAAGTTCTTGGTTTCAAGATAACTAACAATTGTTCTTCTCTCCCAATTACACTCTGTATTAATCCTGACCCAAAGGGATGCTTTGGTCCGGGAGCAGATGCCTGTACTTCAACCTCCCATCAGGAAGTTACTGAACTGTAACAATCTATTTATGGTAGCTGCTTTGTACTCCTAATAACCCAGGGAGGGCTAAGATTAAGCCAGGTCTGATTTTTTGTTTTGCATGTGCTGGGATGTAAAGACAAGTTAGAGCTGATGAAGTCAGCAGAGGGGAAGGACAAAGGAAGTAGAATCTTGATTCCAATAAGAATTTTCTTTGTCCGTTGAACAATGAGAATCCTTATGGATTCTCTATATTTGGCTTTCTTATTTAGTCAGATGTGAAAAATTTAGAATTGTGATTTAGTTGATTCTCAGCTGGGGCGGGTGGGGGCAGGAAGAAGCCCACCATTATTTGCACGAGCAGTTTCCTTTTGGCTTTTGCAGGAGTGGGTGGTACTTGAATAGGAATTCTGGTGGGTTTTTTTTCTTTTCAAGATGTTGCTTTTGTCTGTACCTTTTGGACTTCTCATAGTGGATCACTAATCTTTTTCATCCTTGTGTTTTGACTTGATATTTTTCTCATAAATTACAAGATACCCATTTCTGAATTGGTTTCTCTTTATTGATCACATCTTGCTCTCAGGGTGAGCCAAGATCCATGTAAACATTATCTTTTTAGAAGGAAGTGGAATTAATGCTGCTCTAGCACCTGCTAATGTAGGATGCAACCAGACTTCCTGTTCAAGAGGAAATCCTAATTTACTCTTCCTTGTAAACTGAGGGCTGATCAGCTTACCACATAGTAACCTTTTGACTTGTAAACACTGTGTTCCTCTGGACTGCTTTAAGCCTGTAGAAATTATTTCCCTCAGGCTTGGTGGTAACTTTTCGCAGTAAACTTCGTCTGTGTTGAATATCAGGAAAAAAGAAGCAACCTTTTTTCTGCAGAATTAATTCTAATGCCATCAAACATACCTACAAACTCAAGTAGGTGCTTAAGATGCCTTCAAGTTCTAGAAGGTGTCAGTATATTTCCTTGTACTCTGAAGTACCAGTGCAATGTTAAACAAAGGAATTTATCCATTGGCTATGGAGAACAAATTGAGATATTGTGGTTATTTGCTTTGTGATGCAGACTTTCAGCTCTTGAAAATGCTTGTTGTATGTGGGTGGGGAGTTGGCTCTGGCTGGGATAGTCACGGTGAATCACTGGCAGTAGTGCCAGCTTTGGTGTAGATGAAGATTTGGGTTGGGGCCAATAAAGTGCTTTTTTTTTATTGTTTATTACCACCCTCTGAAAAGATTTTTCTGTCCTTGAGGAGGAAGGAAAAGATCAAATTTAGCAGGAGCAGTATTTATTTCCTCTTACTGTTAATACAGCAAAAGAAAGCTGCATCTGAAATATTTGTGTTCTCCAGGCTTCTGAGAGCCTTGCTTGGATGAGCAGTCGAGGCCTCTGGGCTGGGTACACAACTGAGGTTCTCCTTGGGGATCCCACCACAGTGAGGTTTTCAGTGGAGGAGTGGGTACTGGGAGTAAGAGCTCAAAGTAATTCTAGAAGTTTATATATTAAAAAAAATGATCTTGCAAAAATCTACATCTAGAGTCCCTCTGCACATGTAAATAGAAATTTAAGTGCTATGCTGCCAGCACAACTTGTTCTGTTCCTCTGGGGTTTGATCCAGCTTACAGAAACAGTGGAAGGGGATTGATTCACAAGGAACTCCTCATTATTACTTTCCTTGTCTTCTCCCACCATACTCCAAAGACCTAATTTATTTTCTGTTGTTTTATACTGTTCAAATCATGTGGACAATAGAAGAGTAGCATTAAATCTAAAAAATATATAGTTTCATTTCTAATGCTTTTTTCCCCCTAGGCATTAGGGCTGCAGTGGTGTGCATGTGCTCAACTCCTATTCGGTGTGTTTCTGTGCATCTCTTTGTTGTTAGTATGTCTCCTAAATTCTGTATGAGAAATACTGTTTAACACACAGAACACTTCTTTTGTTGGCTCAAAAGAGCAAGCTTACTATTTCTTGTTATTTAAAATGTGTGAAGTATATGTTAAGAAAAAGTGTTAGCTCATGCCCTTTTTTCTTTTAGTAAGTTCAGACTTTAGCGCTTTTCTGTAGCATAAACAGTTGCTTCTGTTACCAGACTTCTGTTACAGATTAACATAAAGATACTGGTCTCTGAAGAAATCTTGGGGAAAAAATTCAGCTCTAAAACAAATGAATTATTGATGGCTTTTTGTTTCTGTTCTCGCTCCTTCTGTCTCCAAAGAGTACTTTTTTCCCCATAGTGTGTCAGTAGAGAACACTGAGGATATAATGAAGCAAATCTGTAAAAAGGGTTTTCTTGAGAAATTCAGCCTTCAGAAAATTGACCAGACTGCTGCCTCTCTGGCTGTCCTGGTCTTTTAAGGCTGTAGCACTCCAGAGCTAAGTAGCTGTTACCTTGAAATCCCTCTTCTTGGAACAACACTATGGTGCTCGATGCAGTAAGCCAGCAGCCTCCTTTTGAGAAACAATTTCAACTTTTTTTTTTATATCAATCATGATTTTTATCCTAGTGTGAAATGATTACGTGGAGATGGGACTTCTTGTGAAAGAACAACTAATTGATGTACAGTTCTCATAACATAGTGCTTGGTGGTGTTTGTTGCCAGGGTGTGCAATACATTTGAGCAGGATGAGTTCCAGTAAGGATGTTCCAAAGGACTAGTGTGTCCCTTCTAAACAGGATAAATAAAGTTTTGTTATCTGTTGCACATTGAGCAGTTGACCTTGTTCTTGAGAATGGTAAGTGTAGTGTTCTCAATACATGTAATGCTGATAATTAAGCATCATGTTGCTAACTTTTAACATGTGAACTTACATCTTAGGTGTCATTATGGTTGGCAAGGACAGTTCTGTGATGAGTGTGTCCGCTACCCAGGCTGTGCTCATGGGAGCTGTAATGAACCATGGCAGTGTAATTGTGAAACCAACTGGGGTGGCCTGCTCTGTAACAAAGGTACTTAACATTAATGTACAGGAAAAATAAGTTAAGTTGCATGATTAACTGATAACTCATTAACCCCTATTTTTCTGCTAGTGTGCAACTACTTGAGTGTTTCTGTGCCTTACTTATTTTCTGGCAGGTAGTGCCAAAGCATCAGAAGTGTAGGAAGTTTAAGACAAAAGGCTTGAAATGGTCCTGACTCCTCTAACTTGTGCAGTTCTCTTGTTCATTCTTCCCTGTTCTGTGGATAGTTACTAGATGACAGGCTAGCTCATGGAATATGGGGATGATGTGGGTTGAATGGATGTTCAAGTCAGAAAGGCATCTGTATATTTGACTAGGGATTAAAAGGGCGAGATTTGTGTTCCTTGTTGATTGACACTTTTCTCTGTCCAGATCTGAATTACTGTGGAAATCACCATCCCTGCCTGAACGGTGGAACCTGTATGAACACTGAACCGGATGAGTATCGCTGTGCCTGCCCGGATGGCTACTCTGGAAAGAACTGTGAAATTGGTACGTTTGGATATTGCATCTGTGTTTGGAAATCTGAAACTGTTTTAGGCATTCTTGAATGCTCAGCAGGGAGTATGTCAGCTCTGTCTCTCCTGCCTAGCGCCTTATGCTGGCTATTCAAAAAGTCACTGAAGATGACAGAATTGTTGCAGCAGTTTCCCTTGGATTTAGATAAGACTGAGAATATTTCTTCCCTTAGATTTCTTCATTTCCTTAATCCACACATGCAACTGGGCTGTAGTCTCGTGGAAATAGGTTACACATGCACCTTTTCCTTTTGCCTTTCTCCCTGCTACCCCTTTTCTTCTGGCTTGCTGGCAAACATGCATTTTATGCAAGTTGGGGTCTAAGGAAGGTGACAGTGATGGACACTGCAGTTTTAACTCTGATGTGGGGTTTTGGAACAACTTTTAGGTGGCTGGATGTATTGACTATCCTTTTTAATCAACTGAAACTTAATAATCTTTTAATATGGGACTTCTAGTACATTTTAGATTAATAATGCAAATGTTTACTACTATGGAAAGGTGCACAAACCCTCTTACAGAGTCACCTTGAGCAGTCTGAACAAAAAGCATCTTCCCTGTTCTCACTGGCAAAATGGAGGAAAGCATTTAAACTGCATTGATGATAAACTATGACCCTATGACTTGAGTCTAACAGATCTGTGTCTTTCCAACATGAAAAACTGCTTTCTTTCTCAACCACAGTTCAAAGATAGCATGTTGCTTTTTTTTCTATCTGTGTATGTTACACAAAGACCAAAATGTTCTGGGGACAATTTTGGTGTTTGAAGATTTTTCTTGATTATTCTCACTTTGGCGATAAATGGGAAGGTGTGCAGCCTCTAGTTCTTCCCTATTTTGCTCTAAAGATTTGATGTTTGGTGAAAAATTAAAGCTTTTTATTTAACTTTTTTTTTCACATGTAGTGTTCAGTTGGGTGTTCTGTTTCTGTCATGATGGATTGTTAAATCCTTTTTTTAAAATGTGATAAGTCCCAGTCTTTTCACTGTGAATTTTGTTATTCCTTGATAATTACAAAATCTAGATGGAAAGAATACCTTTCTTTCTTTCTTTTACTTAACTGCTTGGCCTTAAGTTAACTAAACTACTACAGAAGGTTTTCAGAGTTAGTCAGGATGTTGAACTTCCATGACATGCTATGCTGTAATAAAGGTAATATCAAAACATAAATTTTGCTTCTACTGGTAGAACATGATACAAAGTTTAGGCTAAAATGAATGAAATCTTGTCTTAGCTTGCCCTGAAAGCTGTGGGGAAGCACCTTGGCTCTTCAGGTGAGGAGGCAATGAAAAAGGAACCATACAATTGTTGAGAGCTATTGTGATTATTAATGGTAGGTTGATACATGAGCTGCTGTAGGTACTAGTACCTAAGGGTGTAGACAATGTAAATTCAGTTTTCAAAATGGATAATGTCCCTGAAAGAAAGATTCCAAAATATAAATACCAGCAACAGCAGAAAGCCTTACGTGGCTTGCTACCTTCCAAAAGTGTCCCTGGCTTTTCAGGAGGGAAGACACCATGGAGCTTGTCCCTCTTCAACCTGATTGTTGCTTAATGCAGCTTTTGCCAGTGTTACACCTTACATGGAGTGACAACAAGCAGCAGGACTGCCTGGAATTGCAAGCACCTCTATTCTTTGCTGTTTCCAAGGAACAGTATTAGAATGAAGCTAAACAGACCTTTGATGCTTAAACTACTACTACTGTTCAGACTTCTGCATAAAGATCTGTTTTGTCTCACTGAATTTAAAAGAAGTGCATGGCTGGAGTCTGTATGTTAATGGGGAACTCTTCTAGCTCCTGGGGTGTTGAAATAGTGACCTGTCTACATTCAGGCTTTCTAGTCATTAGATAGGAAGGATGATGCACTTTCAACAAAATCCTGCTTTAGTTTCCTACTGGGTATTTTAACTCTTCACATCTGGGAGAGGGAGCCTCCAAACTTCTGTACTGGCACCTCTCCCCTGCTCTTGCTCTTGGTCACTTTTAATCAATGCAGTTTTTAACCACAAGTTCTCCTTAATGAATACTGACGGAGTATTTAGCAAGAATTTCTTTCCCTCTTTTTTTTCCCAGCGGAGCATGCTTGTGTATCTAATCCCTGTGCTAATGGTGGAATTTGTCATGAAATTTCGTCAGGCTTCAAATGTCACTGCCCGTCGGGGTGGAGTGGACCAACATGTGCTGTTGGTGGGTATGCATTTATGGGTGACTGACCTGTTAGGTTGGAAGGGTTGATGCAGCTAACTCGATATCATGCTCTCTGGGTATGAGATTTGGTGTCAGTCTTTTACTTTACCTCTCTTTTAACAGCTGAGCATTGGTAGACTGAAAAGAGGAGTAGGACTGTGCAGCCAGTATTGATTTGATGCAGCTGAGATCTAAAGGTTATCAAAAGCGTAGCTGGACCACATCCAAAGAAATGCCCTGTTGCCAAAGCCTATTTGACAATTCCTGGTTCCGTAGCTGGTCTAAAGGAAAACACAGAATGGTTTCATTCTAAGAAATATAAATGTGAACATGAAAGGTTCTTCCCTTCTTAAAGTAGTAGAACAGTAGATTTACTCCCTCAAGTGCTGAAGTGTCTGGTTTGGAAGGCAGGGAAATGGTTGAAATATACTGTGGATCTTTGTAATTGTTTTGCATGTTGCCTGTGACTTTGAACATAGGTGGTTTACCCATTTTTAAACAGCAAGTGTCCTCAAAAAAACAACCAACCAAACAAAAGACTACCAACCATAAAACCAAAGCTGACTGAACTTGTCATGATCTAGGATCGTGACTTGCAGTGAATATGCTAATAATTGGCAGATTAGCTGAATCTTCTTGCTGTTTGCAAATAGGAATTTTCAGAGTTCCTCTCACCCCTATCTCAAAGATGTGAGAAAAGTCTAAGTAAGTTAGGTTAGAAATGTTGGTCTGTTCCTAAGCTTGTTTGTTTGTACATTCTCCCCCTTCATCTCAAAAAGACCTTTAAACCAAACCCTGTGTTAAGCCAAGCCTTAAGCTGTGTAATGGAAGGCACGCTTTGCCTTTGCAGATATTGATGAGTGTGCATCTAACCCTTGTGCTCAAGGAGGGACCTGCATCGATGGTGTTAATGCATTTGAGTGCATATGTCCACAGCAGTGGATTGGAGCAACTTGTCAGCTTGGTGAGTAATTGCCTTCTGAAGTTTTGAAGACCATTGGAGATTATTCCTAAATAGCGAATAATGATGTGTTTCTGGCATGATGTTTATTGAAGAAAACATGGGATATGTGTATTATTGGTATCTTAGCTCCTCTTTAGTAGATCTTAAAGCCAGAAGTTTCAGGTGAACGTAGCTACTTAAGTTCCAACTTAAGCTTACTTATAATGCCCCGTAACTTTCCTGTTGCAAAATGCAGCATTGGTGGTGGTGGCTCCTTCTTCATGGTGGCAGAACAGTGACTTAAGCTTATGGGGGCAGGAAAGGGATTTGCCCTGACTAACATTATTACCTTTTTGAGTTTTGGCAAAGGGAACAGTGAGATGAAGTGCATGTGCTACTACAGGCAGGCGTGCATTAAAAACCTGTGTTGTGTAAATGGTTTTAGTGCCCTACCAATGTAAAATATGAGCTTCTGATGCTTGGACTGCATGGACACTTTGCTTGGTGCTGTGGTAATCTGTTTCTGGGTTTGTTCTTTATTCTGTTCTTTATTTTCTCTTCTTTCACAGATGCTAATGAGTGTGAGGGGAAACCCTGTGTTAATGCTTACTCTTGCAAAAATCTCATTGGTGGATATTACTGTGACTGCATTCCAGGATGGACAGGAGTAAATTGTCATATCAGTTAGTATTTCTTTAGTATGTATGATGACAGTAGGATACTATGTTCTTTAAAAAAAGATTTTCTAATGAGTGACAGTACACATATTTGTACAAGAAAAAATACCTGTTGTCAGAATTTTTCTAACTTATAGCAACATAAATTGAAAGTACTGTTTGAAAATTTATTTTAAAAGGTAGTGGGTAATAAAAAGAGCTCAGGTATGCACTTACATAACTAATACATCTCTCTACTCTTTCATACCTGTTTCTGAATGATATCATGTACTGATTCCATATAAAATACTTTTATGCTAAAATGTTAGATACGAAATTGACTGGTATGTGACTCATTTTTAGTACACTGTAATAGAAATATAGAATGTATTTTTCTATTAGATACTTTTTAAAATAAGAATCTAAGACATCAAGCTGCCTTGTAGTCTGTTGAAAAATCTAGAAAAACCCTTTCTGAAAACCATTTGTTCTCCATTTTTGTGCTAAACCTATACTTTACAGCTTAGTCTTCCAGTATAAATTCTAATGCTTTGCATGCTTTATCTATAGATATTAATGACTGTCATGGACAATGCCAGCATGGAGGGACTTGTAAGGTAACTCTTACTTATATGTTCAATGTTGAAAATTAATGTTTTTCTGCCTAGTTATGAGTTCTGTAGTGTGGAATTACAAGTTGGTTAAATATTTAAAGTGTAGTATTGTACTTACAGGTTCTTGCACCCATTTCACAAAATAGTTTGGTGCTGTTACTGCTGTTCCCAAATCAAGGATATAGAAATAACTTGAATTTTTGTGTGCAAGTTGTATCAATAAACAAATCCTTCTGCTTTCACTCCTTATCTCCCTGCCTCTGAAGGATGAAGTGAATGGTTACCACTGCTTGTGCCCTCGTGGCTTCGCAGGAAAAAACTGTGAGACAGAAACCAATGAGTGTGAGAGCAATCCCTGCCAGAACGGAGGCCGCTGCAAGGACCTGGTGAATGGATTCAGTTGCCTGTGTTCCCAGGGATTCTCGGGAGTCTTCTGCGAGGTGAGGGCAGTGGAGACATTACTGCAATGCTTCTCATGGATTGAATTCTTGGAAGAAATATATCTGAGTTTAAATGGGAGTAACCCAAGGCTGAAGCATTACTGACTATCGTAGCTGTTACCTGATACTCTGAATAAGCAAATTTGTTGTGCAGTGCTGTCATAGTAGCTGTAACACTTGAATTTGCAGCCTGATAAACTACAAGTTGTTGCATGTAGGTGTTGACATTCCTAAGTGTGTTAAGGCTGCAAATATTCCTTAAACTTGCAACATCTTCCTTTGCAATGATCAGGACCAGAGTCCTTTTGTTACACTAGAATGCTTTAGGGTCTCATTCTGATAACTCTGAAGTGCATAATTGACTTACCCTTTGAGTAATCCTACTGCTGTTGCTAGTATATTAATTATTAATTATCTATATTACATATAATGTAGATAATTAATGTAATTATGAAAGGCAAGCAGATATGCTCTCAGAACTTTCTGTTTGAGATCATTTTAGGAACATGTAGTTCTAGTGCTTAAGGATTCAGATGTGAAATGTTCAAGTCCTGATGATAATTCTTTAAGTATTTCATTATCATGAAGATATTCCTCTTTCTAGGAAGGATGTTAAAGTTTTCAATGTAAAATTATTTTGCATTAAGTATGCACTTTCTGGCTTTTGCTGATAGTCAAATCTGTGTGAGTGTTATGCTTAGTAAGACATCATCAACTGGAAGCATTAGGTTAGAATTTTGTTGGGTTTGCTCCAGAATTTTTTGTGGAGGACATTGGAGTGATCTGTCTTGGATGCTGGAGCAATTTTATTCTATTATTTGCATCATTAAAGAAGCAATGCCTTCCTTTTTTTCAAAATTAAAAGGGGCTGCGGATACCAACAAGTTTAATAAAACTGGTGCAGCACCTAAATAGCACCTGAACCATTTCTATGCAAGGACCACAACCCGAGTGCTCTGCTCTGGGCTGATTCATACAACACTGTGTCATTAAAGTTTTAGCAAATGTGCTTGAATAACAGGGAGGAGTTGGCTGCTTGCCTTGTGTGTTGCAGGAAATATCTACCATTGATTCCAGATGCCAAAGTACCAGCTACTGAACTCGCATTGGGAAGGGGAAATTTACACTAATGGAAGGAAACAAATGGAGACATCTGATAGAGGAGATCTGAGAATCTTAGCTATTTTTTATGGCTTTCTTTGAATGAGAGCACGAAATGGCTTGCTGAAAACTTTTCTATTGTAGCTGGAATTGTACATTCTTCTCTGAATTAGATACTTTACACCATTTGAGTTCCTTCTGCTTTGGCTAGTTTTGCATTTTTCTCCTACTTAGCTACTGAACTGCTAAAAATAGATATCAAAAAACACTATTGGGCTTAATTTTGTCTCTAAAGTTGAAAGCTATCTTTCTTCCGAGAGTTGTGAAGAAGGAAAAACTGATTTGAGGGGAGAACAGCAATCCTTAACAACACCAATTTGGAGGAAAGATACTGTGATGTAAAAATATCCCTTTTGAGGCTGGTTTGTGGAATCTGAGACCAATTTAGGCCATCACAAAACCGTGATTTTTGTGTGTCAGCGTAAAGCAGAAGAATTGTTTTGCCACAGCAATGTCTATGTTAAAGGTTATATTATGAGAGCTGGGTTTAAATTTTGCTCTTTGAATCAGATGGTAAGATTTCAAAATGTACCTCATATATCTGTGTGTAAATTGGCATGCTGGTGGTATTTGTAAGAATAAGACCCTGAGCTGCTGGGTCTAACTTAAGAGCAGGAGGTGGGTAGTAGCTGACCTCTAGAGGTCCATTCCAAGCTGTGTGGTTTTATAATAAATTCTATGCGTTAATTGAGATGGGAGGAGAAGTTGCTCTAGAGGATGGGATTTTGTTCAGGTTCTGTGTATTTTAAGTCTCTTGCAGAGGCAAAGCTGACAAGCGCACTGGTATTTATCTTGTGTTGTAGCACTTAGTACATGGGGGTGTGAAGGACAGAGAAGTGACTTAAAAGATCCACAACAGTCACAATAAGATGTCTCCTAATGGCTTAAGTAACTCCTTGCTAAGTTATTGCAAATGTGGTGATTCAGTCTCCTGCAAAGGAGTATCCTCTTTGCAGTATCGCAGATGCTTTATATTAGGATAGGCTAAGCTGAAGTTTCTCTGTCGTGCAGGATGGAATGCAATATGTATGATTCATAAACCTTAAAACTTGAGGTTCCTTGTGCGTTAGCTTCATCTGTGTCTTTGGCAAAGCAGATAATGCTGCTTACTCCTGGGAAATGAAGCAGCTGCTGCTAACTGTGGTCTCTCTTACAGATGGATATTGATTTCTGTGAACCTAACCCTTGCCAGAATGGGGCTAAATGTTATGATCTGGGAGGAGATTATTACTGTGCCTGCCCTGATGACTATGATGGAAAAAATTGCTCTCACCTCAAGGACCACTGCAAGAACAATTCTTGTAAAGGTACATGCTGTTGTCCAGAAATCTGTCGTGATATATTGGTGGTACGTTATGAAAAAAATAGTATTGTTGGGAATAGAATAATGCAGAAATGTGTTTATTGTACTCCTCTGGACTTGGTAAAATAGGCTGTGAGAAGAAATGCTCTTTATTTATAAAGAGGTAGATGTTAACTTATAGTTCATACAAAATTGTGATTGGTTTTAATTTTTGTGTAACTTTTTTAAGATTATAAACTGGTGATGCAGATCATTACTCTGATGATACACTTCTCATTCTTAGTAATAGACAGCTGTACAATAGAAGTCTTCACTAATGCTACCCAAGAAGGAATCCGTTTCATTTCATCTAATGTTTGTGGGCCTCATGGACGGTGTATTAGTCAGCCAGGAGGGAATTTTACTTGTGCCTGTGACAGAGGTTTTACTGGAACATACTGTCATGAAAGTAAGTAGGAGTTGTTCATAAATTATTTTTTGTCTAAAGTTTTCTTAGTCCTTGTTATTTACAGCATAAAATAAAACATTAAGACTTTTTAATGAAGTTGCATAGAGCGTTGTTTTGGATGTACTGCTTGAAATTCAGTTCTTCCTGGTAGCAGTTTTCTCTTGTAGTGGTTCACACTTCCTCCGTGAAAGAAAAACTGGGTTTAGTCCAACTCAAATGTGAATGTGTCTGTGCCCACTACCTTTATGTTCAGTCTTAGAAGTCTCTCCAACGTGAGAATGGTAAAGAAGGGACAGACACATTGACAGTGCAGCTTAGGATCATGTGTATGCTGCTCTAGGTGGTTTTAAACACCTGGATATTTTTGCCAGGTAAACTTAATGCTCTGATTTGACTTGCCACATGAGAGAGAATACAGCTAGAAACCTTACCAGGCTTGAGAAACAGGTGTTTGAGCCTTTCTTTTGTAGGTAGGAGTGAAGTAATAACTTTGTGCTGCTTTTCCTAGAGATACAAGTCTACATCACCCCTCTAAGTAGGTGATAAGTCTTGAGCAATAATTGCTGACTTTTTTTTGTAGATATCAATGATTGTCTTGGGAAACCTTGCAAGAATGGTGGGACGTGCATCGATGAAGTTGATTCATTTAGATGTTTCTGTTCAAGTGGCTGGGAAGGAGAATTATGTGACACAAGTGAGTACTGCTGAGTGTTGCAGGGTCAAATATTACAACTTTGTTATGACAGAGATGCTTGGTATGTAGTTAATAATGGGGTAGTTTTTCTGTTCTATATTTAGTCTTGTTTGCAGAAGTCTTTTCAGGAAGATATTTGGGTAGCTGCACTAGAAGTTTCAGTTCCTTTAACATGACCAGACTCTGATTCTTTGGTATAGTAAAGGATTTATTTCAGGAGGAGGGAATTCTTTCTCATGGGGATAGGCAAAAGTGTTGGGCAAGAAGTATACTAGGCCAGTTCATGGTTAAGTCACCTTAGAGGAAAGTCTGTTTTTTTCTTTTTATGCTCTGAATGAAGCCCCTTCTAAAACATGATGACAAGGATTTGCTGAGACTTATTACAGGACATGCATTACTTAAAATGTGAAATACAGATGGAGAAGCTTTTGGCAACTGTTGATGTTGAAAGAGCCTTTTGTGTGGTCTAAATGAACTTTGTTCTGGAATAATTGTTCCACCTATTAAAACGTTTGTCTCAAGTGAAAAGTATTTTCTCTAGAATTCATGTTTGTGTATCTACATTTAATGTGTGTATACTTACACATACGTATGTATGTATTTATATGGTTAAACCACATAATGGCTTTAACTCAGTGTTTTGAAACATAAAGCAGGAGAAGGGAGCCTTATCTGTCTCATGTGGATGTCCTGTGTTGGGGCTCCTTTTCAGGGCATTGTGATCCCCACTAGAAAGCTTTTTCTGAAGTTCGGAATACAGCTGTTTGTAAGAATTAAGTTACTTTGGTGCTCTCCGTAGAGGCCACACTGAATGTTCCTTCTAAGCTGTTGGAAAATCTCTCATAATTCATATTGGTCTGTATTAAGTCAGCGTTTGCCTTGCTTATGTAAAGATAATATTATAATGATTTAGGACCACTGCCTTCCTAAGTATCACAGCTTTTTCTTTCTTTATAGCGATGTATTTTGTATTTTCTCATGGCCTTGGCTGGGCTAGATCTAAGTTGAATAACTGTTTTTCTAGATTTCAATGACTGTTCTCCGAATCCATGTCACAACGGTGGCCGATGCATTGATTTAGTAAATGACTTCTATTGTGAGTGTAAGAATGACTGGAAAGGCAAAACTTGTCATTCACGTAAGTGTTCTTTGCTTTGATCTTTAGATTACCCAAAGATTTGTTTTCTTGCTTCTCATGGGACTAGAGTTCCTGAAATTTAAAATAAAACAATTGCAGTGAAAAAAAAAATAGGCACACTTTCATTACCTCTTCCAGTTTCTCAGTTGCAAAATGGAGCACTTTAAAAATGTATTCCTTCATGTAGTGAAACAGTTTTGTAAGAGATGTCCTTAGATTCCATTCTGTGGGTTGTTTAATATACAGCAAGTGGAACTATGTGTTTCTGGTGCTGTTGCATTTAAATATGAAGTCTCTTTTAAAGAATTGTTGTGATTTAAAAGTGCTTCAAATTCATCAAGAGCAAAAATTCAGCAAAGGAAATTAAAGCTGCTTTAATGTGATGTGTAGGTGAATACCAATGTGATGCAAACACTTGCAGCAATGGAGGAACGTGCTATGATGATGGAGACACATTCCGCTGCTCATGTCCTCCTGAATGGACAGGAAGCACTTGCAACACTGGTAAGCTTTTCTAAACTTTATCTACAGGTGAAGCCAGAAAAAGTAGAAGTGTTTAAATAATAAACTGTTTAGTAAATAGGCACACTGTTCAAGCTGGCTAGTTCAGACCTGTTCCATTTGGGGGGTAACTGAAGTTTAGAGTGACTTCTTCTACTCACCTGACATGGATACTGATTTTTAGGAAGCTGTTCTCCTCTGGATGCATTTATGGTCTTTTCAATGGCTTCTCCAAAGCAATTTTAGAACACTTGGACTTGTCTTGATTTCTCTATTAGTCTTTAGAGGCCCTGTGTAAGGGTTTTCTTGGGAACTTAGTCCCCACTTGGCTTGCAGAGTCATAATGTGAATGACTTTGTGATTGAGAGGTGCATGAGCAGGCATACTCAAGGAAAATGAAATCAAGTGCTTCTTCCTGGGGGATCTGTGGGGTTACTGCCTGCTGTAGGGAACCTACTCTGGGTTCTTTTTGGAGACTGAATGTGGTATCTGTGGTACATCTTTCTGAAAATAAGGCTTCTATTAGGACCAGGAAGTTAAATGAAGCTAATTTAGTACAGTTTTTCTACTTTTTAGATAAAATTGCAGCTTTTAATCAAAGCTTAAACTTTAAATACTAGTATTTTATTATGGAGAACACCTCCTGATCTGGGTAACTTGCTGCCAAAGGAATAATTTAGCAGTATTTGAAGAATGCTTACACAGATGGGGAAGAAAATGGGTAATTCTTCTTTACTAAAGTTTTATGGTTCAATTAAATAAATGGGGAGAATGGTGAAGGTGAGAGACTGTCATGCAATGTGAGTATTCTTGGAGTCTTTTGACCTTCTTGTCAAAAAGTCTTAATGTTGACTTAAATATTGTTTAGGATTGTGACACTGACATATCCTGATGATACTGTTTTCTGTGCTAAAGAGACCTTTTCTGTTTTCAAAGCTAAAAACAGCAGCTGTATTCTAAACCCTTGCATGAATGGTGGAACATGTGTTGGCAGTGGAGATTCCTTTTCATGCATCTGCAAAGAAGGATGGGAAGGACGTACATGCACACAGAGTAAGGTTTTTCTCCTTTCTTCCCCTCTATTCCCCTGGGATATTGGGAGTGTCTGGCAGGGAGTTGTTAACTGAAACAAAGCAAGTTTATAAGGTTCATGTGCCAAAATATCTGAATCATTCCGAGTGGGAGGTAGGTAAAGACGATGCTCGAGTAATGAATGAAGAGTTTGACATGCTGCTTTTTGTATCTAGTCTCTGCCAAAATAAGACTCTCAGCCTTCTGTAAAAATACAGTTTTTGGAAATGTGCAGAGCAGAAAAAATCCTCGCAGAAATAGTAATTTTAATAATGAAAAGGATATGGAAAGGCAGGCAGTAGCATATAAACAGTTTTCTCTGAGGATAGCAGTTAACTGCTTTGACATACCAATACAATGGATTGGTTAGGTAGAGTAAAACCTGCAACTTTGAGTTTTATTTTTTTCCCCAAGGCATAACATTGGGGGAGGGAAAATACTAATTTCAGCTCCGTTTTTACTCTAAATCTGCTGTTGATATGATAATTGAACTTTCTTTGCAAGTGTGGAAGAAAATATTCAATTCTGTATTATTTTTAATTTCTTTTCCTTATCGAATGTCTTCAAAACTATAGTATTATGTAATAGAAAATAATTTGGGCCATTAGTTACACTAGTCTGTATTCTTCTTTTTTATAGACACCAATGACTGCAACCCTCATCCATGGTAAGTATGTGAATTCTAGTTCTGTGCCTATTGTGGAAAAAAAAGTGAGCACAATAATAATGAATGTCCATTCCGAGTAGAACTAGACTTTAGCCTCTCTAAAATATCTTAAAACCATTTTTCTCCATACCATATCTATTCCTTGACAGCAACAAAGACCACAAAACAATCCTGAGCTGATTCATGTATGAACAGATAAAAGTATTTTAGTGTAGTCTCTGTGCCAGAACTGACTAGTAAATTACCATGACATGAAATGAATCAGATGTGATAACATTTGAAGCATTTGCAATTGAGTAGAGTAAAAAATGAGAAATTGAAACCTGTTAGTTGGCAATAAATAACTTTAACTGTTCTGTTAGATCAATTAGTATGCTTAAATATGGTTTAAAAACAAAATTTTTGGGAGATACAATGGTGGTATTTTAAATATAAACGTTGATATTTATAGTTGAAGGAGGAAGAAGACTGTGGATGAAGCAAGCAATCTACCTTATCTTTTTCTGTTGTCCATTCTGATGCCATAATCCTTTTCATGTATTAAAAAAGGAACCAAACTCGCAAAAACTCATACTTTCTTTGTGTTCACTTGAAATTGCTGTTCCGTCTCCTTGAGTTCTGTGGATGTACTTGCTCATGCATTTGTAGCATGTTGCTGTTATAGCAGGTGACTTACTAAACAATACTGTTTATCTAGCATTATACTTTCTCTGTTGGTAGGAATAAATCATCCCCTTAAACAACAGCAGAAGCTTTAAAGAACAAAGCTTTAACTGGAGGCTAATGAAACAACGCTGATGGCTTTTTTTAAGTAGACTTGTATTATGAATTAACAGCAACTTCTTAATTCTGCATTGTTGAATAATGAGAAAATACAGTGAATAGAGACAATGGAAATTTGCATTTGAAGTTGCTGCCTAAGACCTGTGGTTTTTGCTCATCTTTAAACTAGTGAGTCTACCCTGAGACTTCTTGGTGTAATGATAGGCTTATTAATTTTACAGTTACAATGGAGGCATCTGTGTTGATGGGGTGAATTGGTTTCGATGTGAATGTGCACCTGGGTTTGCTGGTCCTGACTGCAGAATTAGTAAGTACCTGTGTGGGTAAAGGCCTGGATGGTTGTACCATTCTGATGCACAAATCGGAAAGAACACCTGGTGACCCTTTTTGTGTTAGGTTAGCTGAATTCCAAATAATGAGGTAGAAGCCATCTGTTAGCCTGGTACTGATACCTTGTGAATATTGCCAAGTTATATGCCTTTATTCATTTCATTAAATGGAGATGAAATGGCTTGACTTAAATTATGCTCAGAGATTTGGTTCCTGGGTTTCACTGGACAATTCTGAAGGTTCTGGGATGCTGGCTTCAAAGAAGCTTAAGTTTTAAATATTTCTCTTGATAAACCACTTGTTGGTAAAGATGATGTATATGGGCAGGTGTTCCATTTAACATTAGAAACCAAAATCCACAGAGACATCACAAATGAAAACAAAAACATCAGGAGTTGCAGTGCTGGCATGTGAATAACAAAAGTATTATAAAGGTTTTTCAAAGTTGGAAAACAAACCTGTTACACTGCAATTATTCTAAGGGTGAAAATAAAGAGAATAATAGACTCTGAAATTGTTGAAGCATTGTGGAAGAGTCTAGTGGGAGGGAGTTATAGTTTGGTTGTGTCTGGAGGTTGTTCTGGGTGTTTTTAAATGCAGTTTTACCATTTTGACTTGTATGGATAGATTGATCGTTTTTACTTTATTTCTACTTTGGAAGATCAGACTTTTAAGTCTTCTGTAGCCTTGAGGCTTTTGGGTTTTATCCTTCCACTCCATCAGTATGGGGCTGTGCTTTCAAGTTGAGACTTCATCCTCATTGTGGCATATAGAAAATAAACCAGCACCTCCAGTTGGAGGGCAGCTGCAGCACTTGTAGAGGCATCAGCTTTGTGATCTCTGGATACAGAACCAGAGATGGCAGATCATCCTGTATCTAGATCCAGACACCCAGAAAGGGATATTGAATTCTCCTTGTGTGCTGCCTTCCCCTTAAGGGTAGGATGTCACAGAAACAAAAACTGTGCTTTTGCAATAGAACTGCAGACATTTTTTACTTGTTTAGACTGGTATAGACTGAAGGAGTACCTCTGACAAAAGTGCCATTTATGGCTGATACAGAAACAGAGTTAAGTCACTTTTTTTCATCATACAGAGGCTGAAGAATCTTAACCCTGCACAGCTTGAAGAGGGGAGGAAAGAGTAGTTAAACCCTATTGAAGTTTAGATACTTGTGTAATTGCATGGTACTTTGTCTTAATGCACTTTTGAAGGAAGCTACTGTGGAACCAAAAGCCCTTCCATATCCATTTGTTAATTTTCCCTTGCCATGTAACAGTGTCACTACTGCCATTTATCGTGTTTGCTTTCAAAGTCCAGTCCTTAAAGACAGAAAATGAGCTGATACTGTGTAATCAGACAAGAACTGGTAGTTAAATAGTGTTTGAGGGGTTGGTATAGGCATTCATATTCAGTGAATTGATACCTTTCAAAAGATGCTTTGGAAGAGAAGGATTAAGGTTAAAAATGAAGTATTTGGTGCCTGTGGCTTCTGAAGTTGGTTGCCTTTTGTAGACTGTTGCATAAATTAATATTGGTCACTTCCCCAGGATAACAAATGACACCTTGCCATGTATCTGAATGCACTATGCTTCCCTGCCTTTTTCCATAGATTTCTATGGCTAAGCCTCTAAATCTTTGAAGGTTATTATTGAGCGTTGTTGAGCAAATCCATTGTTCAGCTCTTGCACTGTGGTAACTTCATGAAAGCAAGTGCTTCTTTAGGAAGCCTAGATGTCTGAGATTAGTGCCAGAACAGGATGTGGGACTTGTTTTATAGTTGAATGTGGAGAAGGCCTTGGCACTTTCAGCTGTCCAGCACCTCTGCTCTGAGATGAGTCAGCATATGGGTTCTGTCTTGATTACCAGAACTTCAATTAGGGTGCAGTTATGAGAAATCTGTTACAGGTTATTGCTGAAATGGTAGAACTGTTTAATTAGGAGATTAATTCCGAAGACAAACTGTCCTCTGCTTTTAAGAAAGGAGGTATTGTCAAATTACTTCTCAGTAAATTATTAATTAGAATATTCTACATCCTTGACATTGAGTTTTACCTATTTTCTGTCTAGATATTGATGAATGCCAGTCTTCCCCCTGTGGATATGGTGCCACCTGTATAGATGAAATAAATGGATACAGATGCACTTGTCCTCCTGGAAGAATTGGTCCAAGATGCCAAGAAGGTATTCCTATATCTGCTATCAACCTTTACCCAGAAAACTGGGGTACAATGTAACCAGTGTAGAGTTTGTATACAGTAGTCTGATGTGTAAGGAACAGTAGCTAGTATTTTTTAATTCAAATTCACACAGTTTTAACTGGAAGAGATGAAGTGTCTGTGTGTGGTTTTTTTCTCTTAGTGATTGGAATTGGAAAGCCTTGCTGGCTTAAAGGAATGACTTTTCCCCATGGGAGCCGATGGGAACAAGAGTGCAACAGCTGCCACTGCTTGGATGGCCGAATTGACTGCACCAAGGTAGGCATTTTGACCTTAAATTCTGAAATTCTTCTGGCTGAAGCAAACTTATTGTTCTTCATGCACTAGTCTTTGTCTCTCCTAAATTTCCTGTTTAAAAAGGAAAAGTGACTTCCTGTAAAAGTACTTACAGGTTGTCCTTGTAAGTTACTGTCCTGCTCTCTACCTGCTAGAACAGGCTCTCTAGAGAGCTCTTGTTGCAGAAAATGAAATATGAACTGGAATAAAATAATGATCCTTGAAAGGATACATGACTCTGCTAAGCCTTTGCAACCACAGTTTTCGAACTCCTGATTTTGTGAAACATTAGTTCCAAGATGAAGAACATATTGGAAGAAGTTGCTTCAGTGTGTACTAAGTGTCTTTATATATTGTCCTTCAGTGGGTTTATGAATTGACAGGTTCCAACCTTTGTATATTTATCATGGGCTATATCCTTGGCAATCTCCCACCTTTCACTGGAAGGACCAGTTTAAAAACCTTCAGGTCTTACCTATCCAGCCTTAGTATCACTTTTTTCTTTTTTTAATTAAGCGCACATTGTAGGCAAAGAAATAGGTAAATATTGCACATAGTAATTTGGGAATGCCATTTTAAGTGCTTTATGGTGTTGTGTTTTCAAGTTTTGTCTTCAGAAGATAACAGCACGTGAAGGTAACTAGAATCTCAAATGGTGGGTGCTGTAAATGCAACCCATCTATGTGTGTTATTTGTTTCTTTTCTGCACAATGGAACAAATTCACTTTCTTGCTTACAATTATACTTTAAGAAATCTTTAAGTTTCCAAGCTAATGGCTGTCTAGTATTATGTAGAATCTTAAAGATTGGATGGAATCATAGAATATTCTGTGTTGGAAGGAACTCGCAAGGACCGTTGAAGTCCAACTCCTGGAATAGAGCTGTGTTTGGAAACTTGCTGCACCTCAGTGATTTGTGGGTACCAGTGTACTGATTTCCTTTGGGACTGTGGTTGAGGTGACATTACTTATCACCAGTGTACATCAGCTCTTAGCATGTTCAGCATTCTCTGGCAGGGGTCTCAGTCTAAAGGTAGAAGAAATTAATCTTTGTGGGAATATTTCTCTTTCTAGATTATAGAAGCCATGATGACTAGATTAAAATAAATGCTTAAACTTCTGTATAACTCAGTCATGTAGGACAAGTCCATAAACTTCTAAGGAGATAGGCCCAGTGGTTTCTTGGGTTATTTTTGCAGTTTTTTGCTCTTCTATCCATAAAAAATGTCCTCATTTTGTGGAAGAGCAGCTCCATCTGCTACTGCAACTACAGCAGTATCAAAATATGGATATTTCACTGTCAGAGTAGATCCTGACCATCTCATGTGAATTGCTTCTTTTGATTTTATGTATAAGAGCAATTACCTATAACAGTACTTTGTTCTTTTTAATTTCTAGGTCTGGTGTGGAAAAAAACCTTGTCTGTTACACAAATACTGGGATAGTCCAGGTAACCAGTGTCCCATGGGTCAAGAATGCCAGGAGAAGTACATGAAATGCTTTCAGCCACCATGCACAGACTGGGGAGAATGCAGTGCCTCTGAACCTCTGCCTGTCAATATCAAGTGTCTGCCCAATTCTGGGTATTTGGACAATGACTGTGCTAGAATTACTTTAATTTTTAATGGAGACAAAGTCCCCCAGGTGAGAATAGAATTCATAATGAAGTATGGCAGTATATGTGGGGATCTATTTTATGTTGCAGCATGGAAGGTTAAGGTTTCTAGTATGACTCCTTGCTATTATAGACTTGCAAAATCTAACTAGATTTCTCTGTTGCTATGAATTGTGCTTTGTCTAAAGGGTGAGGCAAAATTAGGCTTTGTACTGGATATTTTATTTTCTTAAGTCTTGAAGAACTATTTATATTTCAAGATGGGCTCAGACTGTACTAAGACAGTCGTGCAAGCTCAGTGTTTCACCCTTCATTTCAAAACTCTGTTCTTCACTTTCTTGCCGCCCTCTTTGCTGCCTTCATCGGATCTTAGTATAACTGCAAGAACTCTGAAGGTTTTTATTTTTACTTACTGTTTTTACTAGAACTAAAATTGTTTCATTTCCTTGTTTCTAACAGGGCACTACAACAGAAAATATCTGTTCTGAAATCCGGTATTTACCAGCTACTAGGACTGTTTCTAGGGACAGGACTCTGATAATATTATGTGATCTGTCTTACTCCACAGAGAATGCAGTGGAAGTTGCTATTGTGAGTATGAGACTTGTATTAATATATATCCAAAAATGTTATTAGTTTTTGCTGGGGAAGGGTCATTTAAATCTGTTTCGCCTGAATGTGGGTGGTGCAATCTGTGGCTTAGTCTTGATTGCAAAGCAATTGTGTAATCTCACAATTTCCTGTACTGCCAGATAGCTGAAAATGCAGGTTTCATTAATAACAGAAGGCTACTACAACCTCCTAATGAATTAGTCCTTGGAGTAATTCAGCCCAAATTAGTGACCTCATTCTGTCAGAAATCTTGTGCTATTGACCTTCTCAGTAAGGAGGTGTGGTTGCAGGTAGTTGGATTGGATCTTGTGAAGAGGTTTCTGCTCTGCATTTAGAGTATGGCTACTTCAGGATGCTCATTAAATAGGAGGTACTAAGTGAGAAGTGGAAGAAGGTGCAAGATGAGTAGGTGGAAGTATCTGCTGCCCTAATGAGCTAAAGACTTCCTTCAGAGGCATTTACAACTGAAGCAGTTGATGCTTGTGTATAGCTTAGATTTCAAGAAAGGGTTACTTTTCATAGTAAATGTTTATCCAGGCAGAAGCTGGACTGTCTGTCTCTACTAGTACTGTAAAGAACATGCTGAGCCCCAATACAGGGAGTAAAGTGTATGGTATAAATAGACCAGACTGTTATTAGTCCAGGCTTCTATCTAGATAATCCACATGCTGCTCCAAACTATGACTAAGTTTAGCTCATCAGTTTAAGTAACATGGGAAGTCACTGCCTTTCCTTTGGGATGTGCTAGATTAGCAAGTAGGTGTTACCCACCACGTCTGACACTGCATCTGCACTTTGGGCAGAGCCAGCCATGCTGTTGCTATGGTAAACTTCTGCAGTGCTGTTTGTAGCTACTGTCAGGCAAATTCAACCTAGTGAACTCAGCTAAGATCTGGCTGTAGTATGTTTCCATGGTTAGGTGGTTGCAATAACTTCTTGGTTTTCCCCCCTCACTCCCTTCAGTCTTTTGTCCCACATCGAGATGAACAAGATAATAGCCTCATACAGAATGCTGCTAATACAATAGTAAATGCAATCACTAAGCGACAGAACAGCACTGTTATGTTGGCAGTAACTGAAGTCAAAGTAGAGACCATCGTTGTTGGGAATTCATCATCAGGTAAGTCTTCCAGTGCTTGTATCCTCTGTGTGTGTAAGCGTTTTCTGGTCCCCTGCTGCCAGTGTTCTCTTGTCTTTCTTTACATGTTGGGGAAAATGACAGATCAGGTTGTGTCTTTTAACTGTGATTATTAACTGAAGAGAAAGTGGCTTTAAAATCAAGCTTTTTGTGCTTGTGTGCTAAGTTTAAACTTAACCTCATCCCTAATGTGATATCCCCAGATACTCTTGCTGTGGTTTTGTCCCTGACTTCTGTCCCAGTTCTCCAGTCTAAACACACCTTTCACAAGATCAGGAGTTGTTCTTGTGTGTGGTTTCAATCCTTTCCAATTCTCCTGCCTTAACCTTAAGCCAGCCTCAACCTCTGATGCTGCTGCACTGAGGCTGTGAGGAATCAAAAACAGGGGGAGGGTGAAGATGTAGTGTGGTACCAATCTCTTCTGAAGTGCTTATGTATTAGTAAATATGATTTTATTTACTTTAACAAGTGTTAAAGATGTCTAGTTTCTCCCAATACTTGGCCATGACAATGTAAAACTGCTCTCCTTTTCAACATGTTTCTCGCTAGTGCACAACTGGCTTAAAATGTAACATTCATTCCTCTTGAAGAGGATATGGTGTGATTGGAGACCTTTTGTCTCTGAATATTTGCTCTCCAAGAGCTGTGCCAAAATAAGTGGTTGAAGATTTTGCATGCCTGTGCTCCTTCCTGGGGGAGGCAGGAGATGGTCTTGTGGAAGACCACTGGGTAGGCTCAAGTCCAACTAAGTCCCAGAGTGAAAAATCTTACAGTGGGTTGGAGACTCTCCCAACTTTTTCCTTAGACCTCCCCAACATAATCTTCTGGAAGATCTTCCATCCATAGTCCAAACAATTAGTAGGTTGCCTGGTTCCACTGTCCTTGCATTTCCCTTCTAGGAAATGCCTTTCATCTGTTAAAGTCTTGGCAAATGGACTATTTCCTCAGCTCCCCTGAAGGGGTGTACCCGCTTCGTTCTTGTCTTGAACAGCAGTTGTGTAGATGATAAAGAATTGAGCTGAGATTGATGTACTTCAGCCTTTGTTTTTCTGATTCCATGTTAAATGCTAGGGAAAAAGGGATGTGGATTACTTTGCCTCCCACCTCAATAAGATTTAAAGATTCTCCTAAATTAGTGGACAAACTGTGATTCTCTTGCAGAATGGTTTCCAGACTCCTCATTTTGATATGGATACTCAGTATTGAGCACTGGCCCCTCGTTATTTAAGTGAAGTTGTTCTGAAGTAAACTGTAACCTAGACACTCATGTTGTTTGATTTTGTTTGTTTCATTGTTACCCTGTAGTTGGGTAAGGTAGGTGGAAGCCTACCACAAAATGTGGTGTAAAGCCCTATGTGTGTGTTCAAAATCTTATTTCTGTGGGATGCTCAAGTGTCTAGGCAGAGATGTTAATTTTGACACTTTGATGATTTCCTCCATCTTAAAGAAAGTTATCTGAATTTGGAATCTGTATGCAGATAATTCTTTATAAGACCCTGTTATTAAATAAACTTGGATCCATGGTAATTTGACAAAATAACAGATGTGATAGCAGTGAAGGAATGTAAGCTTTGTATTCTAATGTTGGAGAAGCTGTTCTGTAGAACTGCTTTTTCCTTGAAGTATGTTCCCCATTCATGTCTTAGTGTTAAATTACTTACGAAAAATAAGGAGAAAATAGCAGTTATTCCTGTAAGTACAATCCTTCCCCAAACAGTTAAAATATAATTTTTAGATCCCTTGAGGCCAGCCATGTTGGCAGTTTACTCACCCTGCCTTTACCAAAAGGAAATGTTTGAGAATGTGTCACATTCCACATAAGAATGTACTCAGAAGACACTTGAACATTAGAGTGAACGGCTGTGGGGTTGAAACATCAGTTGGCTTTGTACAGTCATTTGCAGGTTATTCTGTAAGCACATGTCTTAAAACTGCTGAGGGAATTTGTTTGGATCAGACTTTAGAGTGGGTTGACAGCATTTGTGTGTGGAGCTGTTGAACAATCCCATTCTCTCTACCAGAAACTAAGCACCTCATGTCTTGTTGCGTCTTACGACATGTGGATTTTTGCTTATCAAGAAGAATAGAAAAAGGTTGTTATTCTGCCCTAGTTGTAAAGCCCTTGAGGAAGGGGTGGGGGAAGTGCAAAAAGTCCAAACATACATGAATTTTCAGGAATGTTTTCCTAGAGAAATAATCTAGGTATCTGTGGCTGGGGGAACACTATAGCGAGATTTGGGTTGGGGATGTGGAGACAAGCAATTGCTTCATCTCCTTTTGTTAGTTCATTGAGGAGTGAATACTCTTTATCTCTAGTGACTGTATTCTGGAGTTGCATTCTCAAGGAAAACTGGAGCATCCTAGGGTAGTGTGTGATCAATTTGGTTATGTAGCTCTAACCTGGATGTTTTTGGAGATCATTGGTACGTAAATGTCTGTAGATTTGATGCTAAAAGACTGATAGTAAACACAGGACATATTTGTGACATGAGTTACCAGTGCTTCTAGGGGTACTTAGAGGCACAGTACTCTGAGCCTGCTTCCTACTAGAATAGGCTCTTAGGAGTCATTACTGAGGTTTTCTGGGCCATTTTCCGTGTAGGTGCTTGAGAAAGATGCTACTTTATAACCAGTTTGTCTTTTGGAGGGGGGAAGACATCTCAAATGGAGGATTCCTCACTCATCATTAATCACAAGAAACTCTAAACTAGTAAAGAGCACTTTCAGATGGACTGGTGCATTCAGGCAATTACTTCCTTTCTCCTAAAAATCTTTCAAGGCATAACCTGTAGTTAAGTATTGATGCTTCTCTTGCAGATATGCACTGCTAGATATCTTGCTCTGTTAACTCAAGGCTTTTATTTCTTTTCATTTGTCCTCTAGACTATTTGGTTCCAATTCTTTGTGCGGTGTTTAGCATTGTGTGGCTGACCTGTATAATCATCTGCGTGTGGTGGACTCGGAAGAGAAGAAAAGAGAGAGAGAGAAGCCGTCCTCCCAGAGAAGAGGGTGCCAATAACCAGTGGGCGCCTTTAAATCCCATCAGAAATCCTATAGACAGATCTTATAGTAACAAAGACATTCGTTATGAATGCAAAAACTTCATATCTCCTCAAAAAAGAACTTGTGATGCAGTAGAGGAGTATGTAGAGTATGAGGAAGAGGAGGATGAAGAGGAGGAAAGAGATGAGGAAATGGACAAATTCCTCTCTCACAAACTCGCAAAGCCTTTGCCAACAAAGGTATCTGACACATCAGAGAGCAGTCCAGTAAAGAAATCCCATCAAATAGGCAAAATGGACAACAGATCTGTAAAAAATGTGAATGCATCAAACTTTGAAGGCAGTAGAGACTAACCTGTATTTGGGACGTAGGCAGACTGTGCCTGCGCTTGCTGGGGAGGGGAAAAATTGACATCTCCACTTTGCATCAAGGACTAAAAATACCTGGAGTCAAATTTCATAGTTTCTTTATTTTGCGTAAAAAAAATAAATAAAAATAATAAATAAAATTTATTTTGTTTCTTTAGCCTTGTATAAATTATTCAATGACTGTCAGATGAAAAAAATGAGTAATCTTTGATAGTTGCTATTTTTGTAAAGTTTACTTATAATACACTCGCTGTGTGGCAGAGGAGAGGTTGTATTTTCAATATGTGTAAAGTTTATTACAAAAGACTGTACACTGTTTACAGAATGTATTTCTTTTTATTACTTGCTCTAATTTAATGGTGGCTTTAAAACCTCCTGGTTGAGGAAATTGTGTGAACTTTAAACTGCTTTCTTGACTTTGAATCTCTATTAATGGCAGCTCACTGCACTTGTTACGTTAGTAGCTTCTGTAAGATTTTTCCAAATTTGCCTTACACTCTTTGTAATAGGGACAAAAAAAATTATAGAGATCTTTCAACTGTGGTTTAAAAGTGGCCTTTTTATTTCTGTTCAATTACTTTAGAATTGCAGTATTGAAGCATGTGACAAGTGCCTTGAGATTAAACTTTTTCTATAGCAACTGTCAAAGACTGCCATATCAATATAGTAAAATTGTGAGAACTCTAGGTTCCCCAACTGACACAGTTTATTTTCTAATAGTGAAAGTGCTTTTTTGTAAATATGTACATATTAAATGAATCACTCTGTATATTTGATTTAATAAGTTAAATATTTTGGTCTTTTTTTAAGTGTCATTCCTTTTAATTTATGTTGCAGAAAAGGAGGTTCTATGGCAGTTTATAAGACTTTTTTTGGTATAATGTCCAGATTAGAAAATGATGTTAATACAATCAATGTTAGGAATCTGTTGGTCATTTGTATTTACATAGGAACATAACCACTTACGTGTAAATAGATCCAGAAATGTTTGTTTATCCCCATGTTCAGCCCATCTCAAGAACACTAACGGGTGCATCTACTGTACAGTACCAACATAGCGAGGCATTGTTTTTTCTTTTGTGAATATGTTAATTACATGTGGTATTACTTTTTTTGCGTTTAAATACAGGCCTAATGAAGGGAACAATATTTTCCTCAATCTTGTTTCTGTTGTGCTTTATTCATCTTTTGCTCTAAAGGAAAAAGGCTGGCAAGCTCAGAGGATGGGAGTACCTCATTAGAAATGGTTATATGTTGTTATGGAAGGCTTATGCTTTTTTTTTTTTTAGGCTTTTATTATTGCTGTTAACTGGGCAAACTATACGTTTATTTTAATTACTGAAGAAGCATAACACTACATACACCTAGTTACCCTACCACTGAGAGGAACGGATGTCTGAGTGTAAACTGGCCCATGAACAATGTAAACATGAATGTTTTGAAACCAGTTATTTTATACAGGAATGCAGGATTTGCTTTGCAGGATCATGTGTTTTAGTACTTTTTTTTTTTTTGACATGTTCTTAAAAAAACAAAAAACCTTTCAGAAAAGAAACTATTTATTAAAGCATTTTATAATGATGTTTGTTGTAACTTTTTTACTTGTGCTAAATATTCAAAACTTATTTTGATAACCTGGTTAGGAGTTAGTTTAGAAAAGGGTACTATCCTTCTCATGTTCCCCAGTGTAATCCTGAGTATTTAAACCAAAAAACACTTTTTTTTTTTTTCTGCTACTCTTGTAACTTTTTGTACTGTAATGCTGCTGTCTTCCATAATCTAATAAAATGATTCCCTCATTGTGTGTAAGATACTTCAGGTTGTGTTTGCTTTCTAAGTGCTCGGAGTTCGGATGTGACAAAGGCTAAAGAGAGGAGGAGTGCAAGTCCTGCTTTAATTCCTGGTACTTCCCGTAACCTGAGCGTACAGCCCTGCACCAAGTGCCGACACTTCTGACCCAGCTGGGCAGCCTTGTCCCTCTGCCCGCACTGCTGGCAGCCTGCAGGGGAGGAGGTGTCCTGTGTGTGCTTTAGAGACAGGGACACCTCCAGTTCCCCAACTGGGACTCTCCCTGCAAAGCACAAGGGCTGGGTTTAGCTGCCAGGAGCTGGGCTTGGATGATCTTTGTTGGTCCCATCCAGCTCAGGATATTCCATGGCCGTGCGTGCGATGCGCCGTCTTTTTGGAATGGTTCTTCTCCTGGCTGCTGAGTGAAGGCTTGTCTGAGCAGCAGCGTTTTGATTCCTCCGCTGAGAGGAACGTGCAGGGGCCTGAGGTGGTATCCCTGCCAAATTGAGTGGGATTTAAAATAATGCCTTCCTCCTCTATTGTGTGCAGCCATTCGTGTCATGCTCCAATTTCAGTTTAGTAGGTCTGTGCCTTTTTGTGCAGTGGATTTCTATGGAATTTTTTGTAGTAAAAAATGAACTTTTATGCAAGATGATATGGAATGTAAGTTGGATTTTTCCTAGTAGCTATCAACCTCCAAAGAAGAATTCTAGATCCTAGCAGAGCTATTACTCCAGTTGTCATACACCTACTTTGTTATTGCTTTCCCTGAAGTATTGTCTTGATCTTGATAAGTGAGAGTTGTTTCTTCATCAGTTCTCAAAATCAGGTTCTGTTATCCTTTTCAAAAGGAGAAACAGTGATTTATATGCATATAGGATAAGATCCTTGCTTTTCTGTTATGCTGCTCCCAAAGGTGCTAATTCTGCTTCCTCACAATACTGAAATAGCATATAAGGTAATGGGGGTCAAGAGTGGTCATCACCTGCTGTTGGAAACTAAGGGTTTGATACCATGTCCAGGACTGTGAAATCACTAAACCATCACTAAGTGTTTAACTTAGTGGTGCCCTTGGTCTGCCAAAACCAAGAATTATTTTGTGCCCCCTTCATGTGATGGGTGTCATGTACATTGAGATACATGAAACAAGATGAATAAAGTTAGGAGGATTAACAAAGTAAATTTTTTAACTTGCATAAATTAACCTTGATCTATTTTATGCAGATTTTATTTCTATGCTGCACTTAAATTACTTGTATGTCTTCTCCACATACCTCACATCACCTTATTCAGTATGGTTTTTTTCCTTTTGTTTTATTTTACAGGAAATGTTGAAAATTTACATCTCAGCTTCCTGCTGATGCACATGTGCTAAGCATTATGGTACTGCCAGAATTCTGTCTATTACAAGAGCTATATAATGAGGAAAATTAATAAAAAGGCTCTTGCTTAAGGTTTTTCTACACAAGGAGTAGTTTTGGGTTTTGTTCTCTGATGCTCCTTTCAAGATCTGATGTTAACCTGAAACACCTGTTGATCTTGATTCTGCTGGCTGTTTGCTGTTGTCTGGTTTATTCTTCAGAAGGCCATGTAATTATTCCTCTTGAGATCAGACTATGCTTGGATAGAAAGTTCATACAGCAAAATAATTTTTCAAGAACAACGTAAGTTGAAAGGCATTTAATCACTGCCTCGAAAACTGCAGAGGACATGAGCTGCAAAGCTAGTTGCAGGGTAGCTTGGACAACAGGGTTTGGGGTGGTGTGGAATTAATTTGCAGAGGAGTTTGTATTAAAATATGATATGTGGGACTGAATTGAACTCCCTCAATGTTCTTGAGTGCTGGTGGGCTACCTTAGTCCTTTGGATGCACGGGAGAAAGACTGAGCCTGAAGAGTTCAGTAGCTTGTGAGCTGTCCCAGGGAGTTGGCATCCCTTCTGTTAGGCAGTCTAGCTGTGACCTTTGGGGATGGTGGGGGGGATGTTATTGTGAGTGAGCGGGTAGAGCTTGGCTTTGCTCTTTCTCCTTCTTCAGCAGTAAAGTGAGTATTTGAGTCACTTTAAGTTGGAATCTTGCTTTTGTGCTTCGGAAAAATTGTGTGATGCTCAGACTTGCTGTGTTCAGTGCTGCAAAGCAGTCCCTAACTAGCCTTGTGTCATTATCTCAGGTGGTGGAGGAAAGAATGGGCGCGTAGAACAGTAAAGTAACAAAAAATCCTCTTGGGAATGAGAGATGACTAAATCCTTCCCAAGTTCATCCCTGTTACAGCACTCGTGCATAATGTTTCTGTATGAATATGTGGAACTTTTTGCTTTTGCTCTGTGTATTTTTTTCAGTGTGACAGGGACTTAGATTAAGTGCAAAAATGTCTCTTTGGCCACTTGATTGTAAACACGTGCTCACAATCAAATGTTGATAAATGAACATCATAGGTAATATTTCTAAGTAGGAAGTATTTGGGGGTGTGGTTTTTTGGGGTTTTTTTGTTTGGTTGGCTTTTGTTTTTTCCTGCAAGAATGATTACCTTCAGTGTTCATTGGGTCACCTTTTCCCTTGCAAAAGATAGATTGCATCTATCCAGAAAATCTGGATAGTTTGCATGAATCTCCTTTTTACACTGTATCTACTATTTCTTGAGCAAGAAGAAACAGACAGTGTACAGGGCAGTGTACATTACAAATGAGCTGAACAGAGATCCACCTCTCCAGCTTCAAAGTTAACAATCCAGGTTTTTTGCAGACAATCATATGATTTTATAGAATCAAGGAATGGTTTGTGTTGGAAGTGACACCTTCCACTAGACCAGGTTGCTCAAAATCCCATGCAACTTGGCCTTGAACACTTCTAGGGATGGGGAATCCAAAAGTTCCCTGGATAACCTGTTCCAGTGCCTCACCACCCACCTAGTAAAGAATTTCTCCCTGATATCTAATCTAAACCTACCCTCTTTGGTTTAAAGCTATTCCGCCTTGTTCTGTCACTGCACACCCTTGTAAAGTCCCTCTCCAGCTCTCTCGAAGAGGGGTTTAGAGTACCTTCCACTACCTTTAGGTATTGGAAAGTGCTATAAGGTCTCCATTCATCAGTCATGTAATTTTTCATGACTGAATACTGTCATTTTGATGATTTTTGCAGCCAGTAACAAGTCTTATAGTTCATACCTGTAACCAATTCCTACAACTGTGTGGATGAAGCACATCCTTCTCAAAGGTTACTTTGCAATGCCTTTATGAAAGGAGTGTGTAAATCAACTGGCTTGAGGAACAAATGACCCAGTCTTTAGAAGCTTAGAGGAGGAACTTTACTTATTTTTCTCTGGCACAAACCTGCTTCAATTTTTTTTTAGATGGGAAAAAAAATAAGTATGGAAACCTTAGGCAGTGTTTAGGAGATGTTATACTTCTGCTCATATTAATATACTCCATCCATATTACTCTTTATAATTTTATAATTGTCTTAAGAGACACAAGGAATGTGTGTTTTTCTGAAAACCAAACTAAGATTTTTTTATTTTTTTTTCTTCAGTGGTGGATAACAAAGAAAGATGTCTTTTCAGGTATAAGTGTGACATCCTATAAGGATGCAAGACCATGACTAGGAAGGCACGATGTTTTCTGACTTATGGGTTCCTAAAAGATACTGTTGCTTTCCAATGTCCTGGGGAAAAAAAAAAACCAAACCCGACCAAATGCAAATCCTTCAGCCCTGTTTGGTAGGGACAGACTTGTTAACTTGTAGATCTTTCTCAGCTGCTATTCTATCTTTCTCCCACCCATCTGAAGGAGGCTTGGGTTGGAGGGGACTTCTCTCAGTGGCAGATTTGCTGTGCAGATAGGCTGTGTATGAAAGAAGGTTGAGCAGGGAGCTGTGGAGCAGGTTTGGAATCTGCTGTGGCAGCGGCGTACAGAAGGCCCTTTGAAGGCTTGGCCATCTGCCTGGAGGCATAACTCTGGGCATAACCCCACCTATTAATTAACGAAGCCCTACCTGTGGGTGGAAGTTGGTTCAGCCAACAGCTGTACCAGTGTAGATCAAAGGTCTGTGTATTGTGATATCCTCTGTCCTGCACTGGCCAGTGGAAGATACTTACAGAAAAGTGTAAGAGAGCAGCAAACTACAGAATGAGCCCTTCTCATCCCCATCCAGCTTCTGTTGATCAGTGGTTTAGGGGCTTCCTGAGCCAGACATCTTTGATAGGCATCTCTCCTCCATGGCATCGTATAATCGTTTTTATACTTTAGGCCTCCACAACATTGTGTGATAATGAGTTCCACAACTGCACCATGAATTGGATGGAAAAGTACTTCCTTCTCTTTGTTGTGAACCTGCTCCTTGGTAAGGTGATGTGAAAACAGAAAGCAGTTGATCCCTCTCCACCATCTCAAACATTTGGTATTTACAGGGCAGACACGCCTCTCCCTTTAAGTCTTGGGGTTCAGAGTCACAATCTCTTCTGTTTCCACTTACAGAGATATTTTTCTAGGTGTCCAGCTGGTTTTCCTATGTAATCTCCATGCCATTCCAAATTATTCTCGGTCACTTTGGAAACAGGTTGACCAAACTGGACAGCAACTGATGGGTGGACACCCAACACAGGCCAGCACTGTTCTACACTCCCTTCAGATCCTTTTTTGATAGTCCCTGGTGGGTTGGTTACTTTTTGGGCCATGCTGACTTCAAGACTAATGGGGAAGCAGAGAGAATTGTTTCATGCCTTGGCTCTGCCTGTGCCTGGTTCTTGTTAGAGCGAGGGTGCAAAGCTGTCTGAATCCCACTGTTTTGAGTGCTGGGGTCCCTGGAGAAGCTTGATCTACCCTGTGTGTCTGCAAGGAGCAGCACTAGGGTGTGGGGGGTCCACACTGGGCCTGAGCATTGTGATTCTATTTGTTTAGGATGGAGTGGGAATGGGGGGATATGGCAACACCCAGGACTTGTGCATGTAAGGCAGTGGAGTGCAGCCTTCCCAGCAGGGAGGAGACTGAAAAGGATGTGGGCATCAGTGAGTGTGGAAGAAGACTGTTTTGGGGAGTGCCACAGCAGCAAGGCCTTGAGGTGAGGGTTAGGTAGGTGCTACATTGGATTGGTTCATCCCTCTTGGATTTTTCTGCTGCTGAAGAGCTGTGCAACAAGTCACAGCTGGCACTGTCTGTCTCAAAAGTGGTGTATCCACAGCCCTGCACTCTCCAAGGTGAGGCCAAAATGGCCATGTTCATGCTGCACCACCAGCACTTGGGGTTTGCTGTTGGAGGCAAAAAAGGGAGAAGAAAGAAGAGATGGGTGGCTGGTGACTGTTGTCCTGTGCCCAGCCCTGGACAGACATGTGATTGCTCAAGTTTGATGAAAGCAGCCCAGGAGGCTTCTCCCCACCATTATCTATCAGACAGCGTTGGCTCTGGTTCATCACAGGAATGCTGCTCAAGAAAAGTTTACCCACGTCTATCATCTCCTTCAGACAGTCCGTTCTTTCAGGAGCAAAGGAAATGCGCTGACAGGGCTCACCTGTGTCCTGGTACCTGCCAGTGCTGGAAAAAGCAGCAACAGAACTCCATTCAAAAATAGTTCAAAATTAGTTCTGTGTATTTAGGAGTTGGAGTTTCATATAAACTTGTAAGTGTGGTGTCATTTCCAAACACTGTATGACAACTGTCAGGGAGAGGAGGTTTATCCCTCCCTTTGTACCCTTGTTAAATGCGGTCCCACGACCTGACCTCTGTATGGATTAGAAATTCAGGGACAGTTTGTATGTTTCTCCTTTTGCCATGTGGCTTAACTAATGCTTCCCTCTTTGGTGGTCCCTTCACTGGTGCACATCTACATGACTGGGCTACACTCCAAAATAGTCCATGTGTTAATTACAAGGAGGTCTAAAGGGGCTGTTCGGTGCTGAATCCCTAAGTCAGCCTACACAGGAGATGTGCCAACCAGCCCTTGCTCTGGCCAAGGTGATATCCCGACAATGACTGCCTTCCACATGAGGCTAAAACTCCTCCAGGCTGGGCTGGCCCCTCCACAGGGCACCGAAGACTCAATTGCTGCAGCATTTTCTTGTTTCCACTCCTAGAAGAAAATGGAAAGGGTGAGTGCAGCAGCTTCACAAGGGGAAGAAAAATTGCTGGAGTTGAACATTTGGACAAGTTAAAAGGTGAGTGTGGATCAGCAGGCTCTCCTCTCTATTTCTCTTCTCCCTTTTTCTGTATTTTTTTAAAAATAAAATTATCGCCCCTCCTCCCCCCTAAAAAAAAGAGAAAGCGCTGCTCAGTGGAGAGCTCTGCTCTCTTGAGATATTCTTGAAGCTCTTGGACCCTTGTGGGCTGCCAGGAGTGCCTGATGCAAACCTCAGCCTGGTGAGGGTCCCCAGTGTGGTGGCACAGGGACAACCCTCGTGCAGGTCCACAGTGGGTCTGCAGGGAGGTGTTCTGACAGTCCGCTGACATCGCTTTCAGTACAGAAAAACCAGTGAGGTTATCTCAAGTGCAGCAATATCCTCTAAAAAAGTGAGGAGGAGAACCCTCTTTGCACTGTGTCACCATGGATAAAAGCCTGTTAATGAGCGGTGGTGGTGGGAGCAGAGACCCAGCACCTTCTAGGGGCATCGTGCGGCACCAGCCCGGGTGTGCGGGCCCTGCAGCCCCAGGCAGCACAGAGAGTACATGGCCGACATTTTCCAGCCTGGGTGTTTAAATTTTGCTCTATATTTAGTGCCCTAAATGAGTGCTTTGATTCGCAGTGTTTCCAAGCACCTGCTGCTTCCATTGACTCTGGTGGTCTATATGGGTCCCAGCAATCCTCGGGGTTAAGCTGCTCTTTCTACATGCCTAAATTTGGGTACTTGGGTTGGGAGCTGAGGGTGCTATATTCTGCTGGGGTTTGTGTTTCTCCTGCTCCGGGGGTATGGTGCTAAACGGGGGGTTGTGGGCAACGTGTTTTCAAAACAAGGGGGGGCTTTGATTTGCCAGTTTCTGATTCGGCTCATCTGAGTGATTAATCATTTATCAGAGCAGAGAGATTGAAACTTCTAGAAATAAAAACTGAATAAAGGCTGACTGCTTCTTCCCAGCAGCAGATGCCTGACACACACAGAGCGCTGCCACTGTGGGATTTCCCGCTTGCAGCAGGAGTGTTTCCCATGGCCTGTCCCTTGCAGAACCAGTGGAAAGGCTGAGCTCTAATGCTGAATACAACCATCCTGCTGTCAAATCCTCCAGCTGACTGTGACAGCTCAGCAGGGCGCTGCTACAAGCAGAGCCTGCACTGGCCTTTTAAGGAGCCCTGGTCTGGAACTGGCCATAAACACTTTTCCAGGGCAGGTAATTTATGTATCTTGGTAAGCACTGGAAACCATGTCCATGCTTCTGTCCCTTTGTAATATCCTGTTGTTGCTTTCCAGAGAAAAATACCAGCAGACATTCAAGGTTACTTCCTTGGCATGCCCTGCGTGTTTTCAGCCTGATTGTATCTGCACTGCGTAGACGTTTCCTGACATGCTGTATCTCCCCTGCTCTTGCATCACAGAGCATTCACTGTGCATGCTTTGCTGCAGCAGACCTTTCCTTTCTGACCACAGCCCCAGCTCTCTTTCAAAGGCTTGCTTCCAGCCACGTTCCCTTCGTTGGCTGGACTCCCAAATTGCTCCTCAGATACTTCATGGTGCTCGCTAGACCTTGGATGCTGAGGTAGGTCTTTCCCCAGGGCAGGAGACGATGAGTGAATGTGGCACAGATCAGATGCCCACACGGGTGCCAGAAAGGGCCCTCACGTCTCTTACTTCAAGACAAATGACATCTCTCAAAGGTGGTTGTAAAAGGTGACCCTCATGGTGGGCTGGCTGCTCTGAGGCTGCCTCCAGACGCTGCTCTGGTTCTCTGCAGCACCTGGATGAGGAGCAGCCCCAGGACCCTGGTTCACTGACCTGGCACTGCTCCCTTTGCCCTTCCGGACACTGAGAAGTGAGAGTCCAAGTTTGCTGCTCCTCATTGTTCCAGGATGCCTTGAAATTCATTGAGGAGATCAGAACCTGTTCCCATCTCCGCTGCCAGGCCCAGGCTGCGGTGGCACAGTCCAGCCCCCGGCACAGAGCCCATATCGCGCGTGATGCTGCAGATGAAAGCTGTTGTTTGTTTACAAGCTTTCCTCAATTAGAACTCATTTGCTGCTCATACACTATATTTAAAAGCTCATGTTTAAATCAGCAAGGGTGATTTAGGAGTGCCTGTCTTGTTTTCTTTCCTAGATACATACGATAATTCCTCCACCTGTTAAAAATCTGTTGCTAATATTTGCTGTCAAGTTTCTCTTTAATTTTTTTTTCCCCTGCCAGGAGAGCCAGAGGCCTGCAAGTGTTTATTTAACTCTAGCTGTTTATTTCTTATAATTTTTCCTGCCTGCAAATCCATTTGGGATCAGGCAGGAAAAAAGCTTTGCAATCATGATGGATTTGATCAAAAGAGACATAAAGTTTCTGTTTGGGCATTTTGGAAGCTCTGAATGTTTTCAAAGCCCCTCTCAGTGAGGCTTTCCAAAGCATGGCCCCAGCAGTATGGAAGGGACAAGGTCGTGTCCTGGTGCCACTGTGTATCCCAGTGTCCCAGTGAGTGGGGCAGCAGCACGAGCTCTGCCCATGGGATGCTTCCCTGAGCCACCTCCATCCTCAGGGGACTGCTCCAGACAGAGCCACTGGATTTTATGTGACCTTTTAGCCTTAATTGTTCCAGGTCAGCTTAGTGGGGAAAAATGGGATTTTTAAAATTGCTTCTCAAGGTTGTTTTTATGACTTTTCTGTCATTTTCTTTCTATTCTGTTTTTTCCTTGTTCATTATGTTAATTCATTGCAAACGTATTACCTGATGTCTGTATGTACATTTTTCAGAATATCAAATCAATCACAGCAAATTTACCCATGGGAGGATGGCTTTCGTCTTTCAAGGAAAGTTTTGTTGAGATTGCAAAACTCTTGCTATAAAAATTGTCCTGTGTTTTTATGCACTTACTGCACTGCACGTTTCCATGAATGAACCATGTGAGGGCTTCTGAGCCAAATTCCAGTGTAAATGTAGGAAACTCAGGGTAAGCCTAGGATGAGAAGACAAACCTCCTCACCCTGCAGATGAACCACTCCAGCGAGCTTCAAAGGAATGGAAGCACATGCAAGATTTGAAACCTACAGTTTTGGGTTTCACCAGTCACTTCTTGCGGCTAAACCTGCCCTGTCACAGTCTTATTTGTAAAATTTTCTGGGTTTATATTTTTCTGTCCACCTATTGAATTTTTATGAAATTGAATGTTTTCAGAGACCAAGATGGATTTTGCAATGGGCTATGAACTGGGATGCTGACAGAAATGTTCCAAGGTTTGGGATCTGGTTGGGACATGGCATTTGCTTCCTCCAGGCCCCTAGGCCTTCCCTGTATTTCATGCTTTAGCCAAAGGCCAAATGCCAACCCCTGTTTCCAACTTCCACACCACAGAATTCAGGAGAATCATTCTGGATTCTCTGCAACGTGCGTGAAAAAAAAATTCCTTTGTTCCTTTCGCAGTTTTAAAACAACTTGAATGACTTCAGGGATTCAGTCAGGAAACATAATCTTGAACAAGATAGAAACAAGAAAGTTGAGTCCTTGTTGTATCTTCCATGCTATTTCCATCTCCAATGTATTTCCTCTCTCAAATTGCTTCTCTCCAGAGTCACACTCTGCCAGAGATAACTAGGTGGCGGTGAGTGAAGGAAGGAACGCTATTGTCTACAGCTTTGAACCATGAATAGCCCTTGGAAAAACAGCAGCAGAGAGAGATACAAGTTCACTTTGATAAAGTGGGATGCCAAGTGACTGAAGACTTGATCCTGTTTCACTGAAGTTGGCGGTGAACTCCCACGGACATCACTTTTATCGCTGCTCCCAGCCCATCTTGGGTGCCATCCACCACCAAGCCAGGCAGAGTGTGGCTGTGAGTAGTTCTGCAGGGATGGGGCTGGCTTTGCTGGTGGACCATCCTTCTGCTGCAGCTGCTGGGACCAGGGCAACATGCACCCACGTGCAGGAATATGGGTCAGCTGAGGTTCAGCATCGTGCTGATGTTGTGCAGTATCTTTTGGCTTTGCATTGTTGATGGACTGAGCCCAGATACATACACATATATGCACCATGTTTATGTATATCAGGGCCTCATTAGCCACCAATTTGTAAGCAAAAGCCCCAGCAGAGAGCTGCCATCAGTCCCCACTGATGCAGTCTGAGGCCCTGAGCTCTCCATCAGTATTGCAACTCATCCATCAGCAAAAGCCTCCTGACTGTATTGGTCCAAACCCTGGTATCCTCCTCAGATGGCACAACGGGCTGACCCCACCCAAAGGGGTCACCTCCCTGGCCTCCCACCAGACCCACCACTGTACCTTCACAGGCAATGGAAGAAAATTAAGCAATTTAAGGCTATTTCAACAGCTGCCTGCTTCCCTACTGCCCTTTTTTGCCCACTTGGTGCACATGACATGAACCATCAGGCAGCCCTGCAGCACAGTCGTTCACTGCTGTCACCGAGACCAGTCGTCAAAACC
Source organism: Grallaria varia (assembly GCA_013396735.1). Lineage (NCBI taxonomy): Eukaryota > Metazoa > Chordata > Aves > Passeriformes > Formicariidae > Grallaria > Grallaria varia. The sequence goes on along the minus strand of VWZG01011917.1, from coordinate 325,841 downwards.
CTGTGTAATGTCAGCCAGCAAAGGGAAACCACTTTATTTCGGAGCCTCCGAGGGGGATAGAGGAGTAGCTGAACTGCAGCAGCCTAATGGACTTTGGAGGCGGGGGAAGCAGGACGGGACATGCAACAATTTGCTGGGAGGCGAGTGGGGAAATGTTGCAGCGATGAGGAGCGGGAGATGGAGTAACAATGGCTCCAGTTTACATTGTGCTGCACTGTGGCTGTGATCTGCTGCCAAGATCAACCCTGGAGAGAGGAACTTGAAAATAACACGAATAGTGTGGCAAGAGAGATACCCTGCAGCATATCCTGCTCCCTCGGACTTTGCCTTTGAGTCAGGAGTGAAATATTGGAACTATTGTGGTGAAGTGAGACATAAAAATAGAAGGAAAAATTGCTGGGTTGTTGGGTTTTTTTTAACCCCCTCCTCTGCGGGGATATTAATTGTTTTTAAGTCGTGCTACTTCTAGTTTGAGTCAAGGAGGAAAACACTTCAAGGCATTGAAAAGGCTAGAAACCATGTCACTCATCAGCTGCAGTGTGAGGGCTTGCCCTTGTCTCCACTGCCACAACGATGCTGCTGCTCTAGTTACTTTTCCCAGTGGGTTTCACACCACTCCTGCATTACCCTCCATGCTTGAGATCCTTTCACAAGATGCCTCACGAATACCACAAATCTTACAAAAAAACTGGAGCCCAGGCTCAGGTGGGTTAGTGGTGTCTGGCTACATGTGTGTGTGCCCTGCAAGGGAACTGGGGGCTGGTACCAAGTGTTCCTGCACAGGAGGTGAAGCTGTCTTCCAGACAAAAGCTGGAAATTCTCTGTCTTGCAAGAGCAACAGACTGGAAACAAAGTGGTTTTCGGGAGTTACAAAGCTTGTATTTCTTGTAGGGTTTTAACCCATCTGGGTTTTTTTTTGTTTTTGCAGGGGTGGTGGGCAAGTGATATTGGCTGGTGAAGCTTCAGGGGTCTCTGGCTGTTCAGGGAATTGCCTTTACATGAATGCGAGATGAAGCAGACTGACATCAGACCTGCTCACAGCAATGTGGATGCTGTTTAGCTACTGTATTCAGAAACAGTACTGCCTGGGTGCTGCCAGCACAGGACCTCTTAGAGGTGTCGTTCTCAGAGCACAGAACCCTCCCTCTCCGTCACTGAGCTTCCTTGGGAGCAGAGAAGCCAGTCTGGGATGCCAGCACCACCAGTACATCCAGACAGCTGTGGACGGCTTCCAGCCACCCTCCCAGGGGGTGTGCCCCCATCCCAGGATAGCTTAACCCATCTGGGGAGGGACTGCTCCCACCCTTTGATGAGTGACTGCTGCCACGCGGGAGCAGGACTGCTCCCCTATAAGGAGAGTGTTGCACAGCTTTGTATAAATATAGTACACGACACTTATGTCTGAGTTTACCAAATTCGGCTTTTTCTCCCCGGTAAACTGTGAGAACCAGCAGGGTCATAGTGTTTACGGCCAGAAGAAATTGCTAAGTCTGGATTTACACAGATCACTGAGCTTAATTGCTTGAACTCAGAAGCTTGTTTCACCAAAGTCCATATTCTCTGAGGACACTGCAAGATGGAGCTCTTCTTTCTCTCTGTCTCAGTAACTGGTCACCATCATAGTTTGGTTGTGTGCTTTCCTTCTGGTTCAAAGATGCTTGTCCTCAACTATCAATGTCTTTGGCAATGTTGCAGACCTCAGCAGCACTGAATATTTTCACCCCTTCAAAGCATGTCTATCAGGTTGGCTCTCAGTCCTCTTTGCTAAAATTAAGGAGAGACTCAGCTTCTTAAGAGACTGACTCCAAGGTCTGCCCTCCTCCCCACCTCTTACAGACATAATGGATAACACATATCCCTGGCAATCAGCATCAGAAACCTGGTCTCCCACAATTTCCAAAACTCAGGATGTTTCATTTTTCTTCAGGATCTGGAAGGAGCCCATGACCAAACTAGGTACTTTGAGATGAATTTTACTGAAGACCCTCCTATGGCTGAGATCCTACCAGCAGCAGGTCCTGGGCAAGCATCTCCATGGGAGGAGGCCACCATGATCAAGGAGCTGATGGTTTCTGTAGGAGGGTGCCCAAGTGCACAGCTCCTCCAGGAGCTCAGAGGAGCCACAATGCAATGGCTCATTTCTGCAGCAGATTAAATCAGCAGAAGGAAGTGAATACAGAACAAACAGTGGGTTTTAAAAGATGGAAGGAAAAGATGGTCTCTTATCTATGTGGAAACTGACAAAATACCCATGTGCTGTTCGGAGATGGCATGACCTGATAAAGGTGATGAAAATACAACATGGGGGCAGAGAAACAACTCAGGGCCTGGTACTGCACTGGACATGGGGGTTGGCATCCCAGATGTTATTCCTGACCAGCCAGGACAGGTTTGATGATAGTGCTGTGGGGAGCAATTGGTCGTGTTTTGAATCCATCGCGTGCACAAGGAGTGGTATTGACGCAAACACTGAAGGCAGTTTAGGGATTTTTCAGATGCCCTCAATAAAGAAAGGGAGAAGAATCCCAAGTTCTGGAGGAATCAAGAATCTGGACTATTCATGCCTGGTTATGGCAGTGCTTTTAGGCCCCAAATCTCTGAGAGAAAGCTGGGGTGAGGCAGTTCAGATGTAGGACCTTGACAGCCAGAACTCCTCACCGGAAAAAGGGATTTCCTTTCCACATGTTTTTTAGCTCAACACCTAAAGGAAGTCCCCCATACACCCTTCATTCTGTGTTCAGCTTGGTGTGCAGATTGGGCAGACACATTCCTCCTTCCCTCCATCCCAAGGCAAAGCCCAGGAGCTGTGCCCACCTTCGGTGTGTGCCTTTGGCTTCATCCAGGGTGGAAAAGAGCCAGGAACGCTGGTGGTTTGCACCAGGGAGAAGAGCCCATTTGCTTCCTGGCCAGCTTAGTATCTGGCCTGGTATCTACTATGACAGAAAAATTAGAGGTTAAAGGTGTCCTGGAATTCAGCCTGGCTCCACGTTTTGGAAACACATGATCTCACATCCAGTTTTGGAGGTTAGAAACCAGTCAAAAAGCACATTGAATCTGTATCATGGACCACATTTCTGGAGTCCTCTTTCTGTCCACGGGAGTCACTTTCCACCTGCAGCTTTTTCCTTGAACTGGGTTTAGTTCATCACAGAACAGAAATCTACGCTAGAGCCTGATACCCCATTTAGATTCATTTCATATTGCCCATTTGGACTTTGCTCACCTTGTAAAACAGTGACATGTTATTGCCCTGGAGCAATGACATGTCAATGTCCCACAGCAATGACAGAAACATCCTGAAGCAATGGCAGGCCAGTGTCTTGTAGCAATGACCTGCCAATGTCCTGGAGCTAAACTGTAACCAAATCCTGACATGATCCATGGCAATACTTAATTCACAAGAGGACCATCAAACTCATGGCTTCTCAGTTTTGGCACAGTGGGACTTCATATAAACATGCAGAACTGCCTGGGAAACTAAGCTCATTGCATTACTAAGATTATTTTATTATTTGTTTCTTTTTATTCTTTCACATGAGCCTCAAGGAGCTCAGTTCAGCCCCTGCTTCTATTCCCTGGGCACAGTTATCAATCCTACCTGAGTTGTCCTTCCTGCTACAGAAAGTCCTCTCTGAATGCAGATCCTTTGCAGAGTTTTCTTTGGTTCATCAGGGGACACAAACATATGCCACAGCCTATGTTTCCCATCCAAATGCACCTGAAATTCTGACAATGAGCAGATAAAAAGTCCCAACAAAACTTCCCACCCACACGTGCCAAGAAAAACTCAAACCTGCAGTCAATAATTCCAAGGAATTGCTCATGTTCACTGAACAAATTCCACCCTGGTAATTATTAACCTGGTTGGAAGTAAGTGTTTTCCTGACCTCTGTGCAGTGGTGCATCTCAGGTGACAATTTAGGAATCCTCTGCCCACAGCTGGCTGATTCCAGTGATGAATTTTTCACCATTTCATTCACCAATCCACACAATAATGTCACTGAAACATCACATCAGGTCTGCTTGGTTATCAAATAATTGCTCCTTTAAAATATAAAATCTTTGCACGGGAGTACTCACACCTTTCTACCACCCTGCTGCAAATCCTTCCGTTTTCAGAAGAAGGAACATTTCGTGTTTGTTGCTTTTAATCTGGACAGGAGACCAAGAAGCTTTCTCCTGTAAAGCCAATTGGATGCCACAGAGCAGCCCACGGATTAAAACCACAAGAAACCCATCTTCCTTATGACTAATAAATAATAAAAAATTACCCATCTTGGGCAGAGGAGACAGGTGATTCAGTAAATGCTCCAGCAATGGCCTGGGTGGTATTAATCAGCTCTCATGTCAGAGATGATGTCTGCGGTCATCTCACAAACCAAGCCCGTGGCAGCAGCTCCTCCACACCTCTGAGTCAGACACAGTTTTGAAACCTCCAGGTGCCAGGTTTCCCAAGTGACCTCAAGGTGGTTTCCCAAAAGAGGAGTCAAGTGCAGAGGATTTGGAGCCCGCACATCTGCAGTGGTACTGGGACACCACCCAGCTGTCGAGTGAGCCGCCTGAAAGGCTCTTTGTGCAGGACCCCACTCAAGACAGAGAAAGTCACAGGAGAGGAAAATGTGCTAAAAACTTACTGCGTGAGACCAGCTTTTAGTGCAGCTTCTTCCTTCTGCCTTTCCCCCACATATCCAGACGCTCAAGTTACCTGATGGAGAATTAATGAGACCTTCTGAGGGCACCATCTTAGTGCCTGCCCACGCACAAAATGTTCCCAGGCTTGCTCCCTAGGTCTGGGCTCATGTGTGGGGCTGGAACCAGCTGGAGGGGAGGGATACCCAGCCTGCCTTTGACTTCAGATCCTGCCCAACAACCCAACTTAGCACTGCTCATGTGGGACCAGACCCCGGCACGGGCATTACTTTCCACAAATGTTGTGCTGTGCAGTCACCGTGTCCTCTAATTTTGGTGGTGTGAATGAGAGGAATTTGGGTCCCTTCTAATCTGATCTCCCCTGTGTGCCTGCACTGGTCCTGTGGCTATTATGCCCTCTGCAGAGAGTCTGCTTCCTTCCAGTTTGTCACCGTGCTGGACAGCCTGCAGGAGGGCTTCCAGAAGCTCCTGTGACATCTCTGGGAGTGGAGTCACACCAAGAGCAGCTAAAGAAAAGCATCTCTGAATATTCTGGTTTTCAGCAGTTTTTTATCCCCATCACACTGTGTCATGAAGATGGATACCCCTTGGGTCCCTCTCCAGACATCTCCTGATTCCATTTGTGCCTGCACGTCCCCAGGGACTGCAGCCAGGCTGTCTCCTGTCAAAGGTCACCCAGCAGTAGGGTCAATACAGTTACAGACCTGCAGCACAGCCCCCCTGATCCAGAGCCCAGGCCATAAACAGCACAGAGCATTATAAGGACATGACTAGGAGAAGGTGTTGCCTTCAGCACCCTCCTCACCAGGGGATGCTCCCAGGGTTGTTGCACCCTGCTGCCTTCCACACTCCTAAAACACATTCCCCAAGGAATCTCTCTGCAACCACATTGATGATGTCACGTGGATATCGATGTATTTACACCAGGGGCAGGATCCCCTGTCCTCCCTGGATACCTGTGGCTTTTGGATGTAAGAGCATCCGTGGCTGGGGGTGGTTGATGTTTGTTTTTTTCTCGCAGGCTTTCCCATTCCCCACAGCCCATAAGTGGCTTTCTGCCAGCTCAGCAGCTCCTCGTCCCTCCTCCTGGCAGCGGCACTGGCAGTGACACATTTCACAGGTCTGCTGGAGAAATGAGTAAATCTACACAGGATGGGAATTTTCTTTGGTGGGTGGCAGGGAATTTATGTGAACTTGAAGCTCAGTTTAAAATATTGGTTCCAAGCCTGAATGTAATTTAAAAAAAAAAGAAAGTTTGAAATCCTCTTCCAAAGGTACAAGTGGGACTTCAGATGTCTGAAGAACATTCTCCGTCAATACGATCAATGCTTCTTGTTCCAGGCTCAGTCTTTTCTGAAGTGCACTGATGTTTGTAATAGAATATGCATTAAAAATTAATGAAAAGTTGTTTTAAAAAAAAAAAAAAAAAAAAAAAAGAAGCTGTTAGAAAAGGCTGAGAGAATATCTTGACCTTGGCAGGAAAGTACCAGTGTAACTTCTTGCAAAGTCACTTTTGTTTGAAAGCTCCCTGTTCCCACAGAAACTTTCAATTTATTTAAGAAATGGTACTTTCTTTTCCTTTTCTTTATTTTCTTTTTTTTTTTTTTTTCATTTCCCTGACAGAAAAAGACTCAACCTGATTATTTGCAGGCAGCTGTCTAAATAAGCTATGACAAAAATGTCTTCTTGTGACACTGAAGAACGAGCAAAAGTATTTATGGTCACTGAAGTGGATGTACTTAATATCACACATTTTCCCGCTACACTTTTTTTCCCAGCGTGTTTCCCAAGCTGCTGGGAATCACACGTCTCTGCTCAGGAATTTCATCCCAGGGGTTTTTCTCCCTGTCTTGGGCCCACCTGAGCATTCTGCAGCCACTTTGTCCCATTGCCTTTTGTCTGCCCCAACATGAGTCAACTGCTTCTTCCCTGTCTTTTTGTCATCCTGGTAACCTTTTCAGAATCGCAGCCACTTGTTCACAAAGTGTGTATTGGTGCCCACAGGCAAATTTTAAGTCCCTAAATCCCCTCTTAGATGCCTCAGTGGTGCATTGAATCTGGTTCAATAGTCTCTTAAGCAACAGACTCTCCATAAGAGCCTGGGGATGGTCACATCCCTTTCTTTCCACGGCAGCTTAACCCCCAGGATGACCACGAGCATCCCAGCTTGCTGCTGATTATTTTTTTTAACACTTGGAGACATCTGCCTGGGAAAGTATCTGCCTCCCCGGGATCCACACGTGTTTGTGTGTCAGACATAAGCACATGGAGGGCAATTTTCCAGAAAAGTTCCTGGGCATGTGTGTGACAGCCAGAAATTGCAGGGAGGCCCTGATGGACCAGAGGGACTGACTGCATCCTATAAATGACCTTTCCCAAAGGAGGAAGAGGGGGAGGGTGGCAAAGAAGATGAAGGGGGAGTGGAAACCAGCGCAGCCACGGTGTCATTTCTCCTTTCACAGAGAGGAAAGGCAAATGCCATCCTCATATGGAGATGCGAGTGTGGGGCAATCCTGCCTTCATTCCCAAAAATACAGCAGATCTGGTGGCTGGGTGACGCAAGCCCCACAGTTTTCTCCCCATTCCTGTGCAAACAGCTTGTCTCTTGTTCTCCACATCCCCCCGTGGATTGGCCACATGTCAGGGCTCTGCAGTGGCTTTCCCTGCCTGCGCAGCTCATGCTCGCGTGCAGTGCCACAAAGGAACCCTGTAAAACTGGGAGCAAGGATGGCATTGGCCCTTCCAACCCCTGACCCTCCAACAATTTAGTTAATGAGTCTGGTTATCAGATACACTGGCTCAGCAGTGCATCCATCACTGGGCTGACAGGGATTCAATCCTATAAGGGGAGGGAATGTGCAAACACGTTCAATCCTGGCCCCGCCAGCCCCCAGCGTGCCTCACCCCCTAAATTCAAGAACAAACAGAGAGTTTCCATCAGGGGAAGATCTGCTGTGATTTATTGTAAAATAATAGACAAGAAGGGCCTGTAGGTGCTGGTAGTGCCCCAGATGCAGGACAAACTCATGAGATGTTGCCTAGCTGATGATGGTCCTTGTAGTAAAAGGGAAGGAAAGCCAAGAAATGATGGTGCTTTCCTTTCCATGACAGTCTTTACCCATGCCTCTGCAATATTTTGCCTGCGCTGGGTTCAATCCTGCAGCCCAAACCAGAAGGCAGCACCCTGCTTGGCTGAACCTAAGGCTTACACCTTGCATCTCTACTGTTTCAATGTCCTGGCTCTGCACTAAAGACTCTTGTCCCATTTGTTTTCAGTCCATAACACTCTCTCCCTGTCCTGACTAGTTCCACCACCCCCTTTCAGTAGATTAATCTGCAGTAAATCACAGCCATCTTCACATGATGGAGACCTCTGTTCTTGGATTTGGGGGAGTTCTGTAAAGATGTTGTCAGCCACAGAAGCCCCAGGGATACCAAAGGGAGGAAGACACAATTGGTGCTCTGACAGCAACAGCCCAGAGTCACTTTGCCCACACTTGGACCCAACCCAAGGCTTCCCAAAGTAACTTCTGGCTCACCCTTGCATTTTTGAATATCACAGTATTCTCATGGTGAGCAAGGTCTGAGACAAAATACTGAAATACATCTGCTACGCTCACCAGCTTTTTTTTAACAGGCTTGGAAAAATCTGGAGACACCTCCTCTAAAGAGGCAGTGCAGAAATGAGCCTTTCTAAAGACCAGTCTCTCCTTCTGCTCAAATGCCATCGTAAATTTCCACTCCTGTTTCAGTTTCTTGCCTCATCACATCATGCATGTGGCAGAGAGGACAGGACATGTCTCAGTGTGGGAATTTTCCCCCTCACAGCTCCTCCATATGGAAAAGAAGAGATCCAGAGGTACCACCATCAAACCCAGGCTGGCCAGGAACACCACGAGGCGACCGACCATAGAGTGGGGTATTAAGCAGCATAGGGTGCATCTGCTTTGTGTAGCAATTATTTCAAATTAGGCCAGGGTTAATCAGCTGCTCCGGGTTCCTGCTGCCTGAAACAGGCTACCCTCCATGCCAAGGGCTGCAGTAAAGAGCAGACCTTGCCCTCTCTCCTGATCAGAAACCATGCAGGAGGCACCAGGCAGGGTTTGGAGGAGTGGCAAACACCGTGGTGAAGTTTATATCTTGTTTTGGACTTCTCAAGCAGTGGAAAACTTAGGCTCAGCTTTCTCAAAGCTCACTCATAAGTAGATGACATGAGCACAGGTTTTAGCAGGAATAAGGCAGCACAGGCACCTCCTGGCTGATGGGTGCTCTCTAGAGTCAAGTGCCCAGCGCCAAAGCATTCTTCCTGGAGATCCTGATGCTTCCTGGTCAGGCTTATGGGTAGTCAAAACCCCTTTCCCTGGGGTTGACATCATGACCAGGTGCAGCATCTGTATGCAACGCTGCTTGCAAGGGAGCAGCTGGCCCCAGCCTTGGAGCTCCAACAATTGCGGAGGTTTTCCCCTGCACTTCTCTCTACCCTCCATGGTTTTCTGGGAACCCCAAGGAAGCAGAACATGGCCATCAGTGCAGGGAGCATAGCCTGATCCATTTCTAGGTAGGGATGCTGCGCCAGAGTCCCTGGTCCCACACTGGCAGCCTTCGTGCTGACCGGGTCTCGGAAGGACCTCTGTGTTAGGGAAGCCTCACTGCAGCACGGTGTGATAAGAGCAGATAAGAGAGTTCCTGCTCTGATTACAGCATGACCAAACAAGTTTCCTGATCCCGTGCCTACGCCAGCCGCTCCTTGAGACAATACTGTTATCCCAGGTGGGAATGTGCAGGCAAGCAGGAGCAAACCAGAGCCACAAGCCCTGACGCCCTGTGGCAAAAAAACATCACTGTGTACCCTCGTCCCGTGCAGGGTGCAGGCTCAGGGACTCAGGGCAGGGAGATTTCCCAAGGAAATGTCCTGGCAGGGCATCAGGCTTGGAAAACACAGGGAGAGAGGAGTTCAAAATTACAGTGAAAAGAGAACAGGATGTGAACTAACGCTGAAAGTATGACAAAAATCAACTAAGAGTGCAGAGAAAGCATTTCTCTTTGCTTAAGGGCAGTTTGCAATTGGGCGCTGCAGGGGAGATGAGGCTCACAGCAGTGGAAATGCTTTTCAATCCACCAGCTGGCCCCAACTCCACCATGGATGCCATGACTGTCCCAGTGTGTGGCTCAGCATGCCCTGTGTAGCCCCAAATCACCATGGCCTGACCACCTTGTCCAGAAGAAACAGGCAAGGAGAAGTTCTCTGCAGAACTGCATGTGCAGTCAGGGCTTTGTTGCCTTGGCTGGAAGTGAGTGACAGACTGGCTCAAACCTTGTCTGTGCTGTCTCAGGACTTGAAGGAAACACACTTGACTTTGGAAGCAGACCTATTGCACCACTATTGTATATTCAAGCCCCACTGTCGGCGCATAGACCCTTACCATGGGATTCTTACCCTGTTTATATGGCAGTGAAGCCATCAGGGTTATGCCAGTGGCAAACTTGGAGCACAAATTGGATGAGGAGCATCTGAGGAAACTGAGGTTGTTCAGCCTGGAGAAAAGGAGGCTCAAAGGGGGACCTTATTGCTCTCTACCACTACCTGAAAGGAGGCTGTGGACAGATGGATGTCAGTCTCCTCTCCCAGGTATCAAGTGGTAGGATAAGAGGAGACAGCCTCAAGTTGCACCAGCGGAGGTTTAGATTGGATATTAGGGAAAATTTCTTTGCTTAAAACATGGTCGAGTATTGGAACAGGCTGCTCAGGGAATTGGTGGAGTCACTGTCTTTGAAGGAATTTAAAAGACGTGTAGATGTGACTGGCAGTTGGGGACATAATTTAGTGATGGGCTTGCAAGTGCTGGGTTAACAGTGGGACTCATTGACTTCAGAGGTTTTCCCTAACCTTAATGATTCTATGAAACAAGAGCAAATGCAGCCCAAGCAGGACCCATAGTCATTTGTGACTCAGTATACAGCTGAAAGTTGTTTATGAACCTCTTGTTTTAGCAGGCTCGGTGTGTCTGAGCTCATTTAATTTTGGTGCCCAACCTGCAGTCTGGACAAACAGCATCACGTCATGCCAGGGTGTGCATTTAGCACCTAACGGTCCCTTAGACCACGGTATTTAACAAATCCCACAAGAAAGAGCTTTCCAGCTATCTCAGAGGGCTAATTTGCATTCAGAGAGCCAGTTTGCTCCTCTGAACACTTCCTGGTCTGCCTGAACAGTGCCACCCCAACGGCTCCCAAGGAATGTTTTAAGAGGTACCATTGGGTAAAACCTTGTATCTGCAAGTCGGAATTGTGTCCAGAAAAAATATTCTGAAGTGATTTTCCCCCCCTCCCCCCCCTTAAGAGTTAATTGGCATAAGTACAGAGAGAGCACCAGGGGGTTCTGCTGGTCTTCAAGCTGGTTTCTGCAAGGGACTCGTGAGACTGAGACAGTCCCTTCCCATCACCAGCAGTGAAAGTGCTCTGGTAAACACCTCTGCAGGGGCCCTGAGGTGCAATGGTTGAACACTGGCTTTTTCATGAATCTTCATGGGGTGATTATTCCTGTGAGGACCTGCTGGGTGAGCTGCCTCCTTTCATCATGAGAGTTGGGTCCATGGTTGTGGTAGACCTTCTCCTGATGTTTTGTCTCTTGGGAGTCGCACCTTGGCAATGGGCTGAGAGGCCAGAAGAAAAAAATTCATGTGTGTCATTTGGACAGCTCAGACACAGAAGATGAAAAGGTGCATGGAAATAAAACACATTAAGGATAGACTCAGGTGGTGGTGGTGATTTCTGCTTTACTAAGGAACCACCTAGCTGGTCTCCTGATCTCTACCACTGCTCAGCAGTAGGGCACCTCTAGTGTCAGACACATAGTAATGGTAATTTATCATGTTTGAAGGTGCAATAGGTCTCTCTACATGTAATTAAGTGTTCTCTAAAAGGAAGGGACTATTGCTAAGCCTTGCAGGCATGTTTACTTGACCACAGAGGGCTCCCATCAGAACATCCAGTACTAATACATTATCACTAATGATGACAACCAACAGTTCTTCCTCGCATGAATTGTAATTATATATTCTCACTTGGCTGGAGACTACAATTATCCACAAGGAAAATTTTTCACTCATACAGGAAAAAAAATATTAGTAATAACTACAGGTTGTTCTTTCCCACCTTCTTTTTTTTTTTTTTTGTGTGTGTGTGTGTGTTTGTTTCGTTTTGTTTTGTTTTTGACTATCTGTTTTGTACCTCTAATGTGTTTCAAATTATTCCCAGCATTGTTAGGTTGTTATGAATGATCATCTACCACTTTTCTCTTTCACCAGCCCCATGTGTCTTTAGATTCTCCACATTTTTGCAGTTGGCCCAGAAGCAATATTTGATCTCTCAAACCAGACACCACAGAAGAGTTTACCAATCTTTATTTCATCACCAAACTCTTTTTCAGTATGGCATTTGAAATCTGAGCTATGTGTTCCTCTCACCTCAAGTTCACCTTTGCAAATGTTCCTTTTCTAACAAGCATATTTTAAGGACCACTGCCTGGGTACTCCATGCTATGTCCTACACTTAACATAACAAATTGCTCCATAAAGATCATAGAAGGCTGAAGCAGTTTGAAGGAAGGCTGATTATCTCAATGCAATCCAGTAGGCTGAAGGAGGTTATTATCCACCTGTAGGAGTGATACTGTGACAAAGCCTCCAACGGTGGAGCACCTTAACAGGCTCTGTGAAGCAAAGGTAGCACCATCAGCTCATACCACCGTTGGAAGAGAAACGTCTTAAAGGACTAGTGGGAAGGGAGCCTCAGAAGTATTCTGTTTAGACCCCAAAACAGGTGAAATAACACAAGAAGAAGGCATTAGGAAAGCCTGAAACTGTCTGAAGGTGAAAGTCGTGTCAATCTCAACAGTCTCTGACAGGCAGCACTGATGTCCTGAGCTGCTGGGAAAGATGGGGAGATATTGCATTATCTAGGCTGAAACCACTTCCCCCCAGCCCTGAGAAAGGCCAGCACCCCTGTGAACCTCATCCTGAAGTGCACAGAGCAGAGCTCAGTGGTGCCTGCTGCTGCATCCCTCTGGTTGGATGGCTGGACTGCTCCTGTGGGAGGACAGAGGGCTGGTACCACCTGGGGAAGCCCATCAACACCCACCATGGCAGATAGCACCTAGTCCAACCTTGCTGTCTCTGCTAATGAAATTCCTTCTGGGTAAGATTTGTCTCTCTGTATCTGCAAGACTATCACCAAGCATATCAGGCTTGCTCTGGGGCACTGCTCCACCACTCACCCGTCCCCTGACAGAGGAACACACGAGTCATGCTGCCTGTGACAAAGTTGTCCTCTGCTGCAATGCAGAGCCCGCACCTCAGGTTCACTCTCAGAAGTAAACCTGCTCTCGGGTTGTGTGGATGCTCATCCTAGACCTTTTCTGGTAAATCTCCTCTTTCATTTCTGTCTTCCTCATAATCCCCCAAATACTGCATGACCAAAAAATGCTTAATCAAAATTAGCTGGCTAATGACAGTCCTCCAGACCCCATGGTGCACACCAGAGAGACCAGGAGGTGCTGGCAGCAGCCAAGGTACTTGTGAGATCTTGTTTTGTCCCTTGTATAATGTACTGGCTCCTGCTCAGGATGCCCAGCAATGAGCTGCCCACTGTGAGCAGCCTCTTCTTTGTGAGGCAGGAGGAGATTGAATTTGGCTCCTCTGCCTTGTCAGGCTGAGGGATTGTGCCTCGGGACTGCACACATGCATTCACCACTCAATCACAGAGCGAGCTGCTGCCTAGAAAGAGGCCAAGGGCTACATCTCTCAGACTCAGGTATCTGTCCTGCGGAGGAACTGGAGGGAAGCCAGCACCAGACCCATGGCTTGTTTTACCCCACACGCTATTTTGATGTATCACAGAGAGCTCAGACTCAGCTCTGAAAGCAGATTGAGATTTACGAGCCCCCAACATTCCCAGCCACAGCTCCAGTCCTGGCTCCAACTGCAGCCCAGTGTTACACCTCTCCATTCTGGTGATTTCGCTGCATCCTGCTGAGTACCTGCTTATCTAACACTTCCTGGATTAACAAACCTCTGTAACCACTTCCTAGTGTCATTCCCAGTCCCTTTATTCCACTGCTGGCAGCAGAATAAAGCTGGCAACTTGTCACCCTTTTCAGCCAGGCAGCTGGATCTGACCCTCAGAAATCCAGGCACTGCAATCAGTAGGGTTTGTTGCCTACAAAACAGACCTGAACGTCACCCACATTCTTCTTGGAGACTTCACTTGGCTCAAAGGTCTTGCTCCAGCCCATCCTGGAGCCTGTCCTGCAGTCCCCTCCTTCCTGTCAGGACAGGAGGCAGAGCACTGGAATCTCATTCATGCATCTGCTGTCGCACCACTGCTGCCAATCCAGCCTGGGCTTTAGGAGTGAAGAACATGATCACTTTGCAGGACTCTGGTGGAGTCACCGCACAAGCGGAGAAGATCATCTAATCCTTGCATTCCTGCAGGAAAGAAAGCCCCCAGCGAGCTAAACATAAATGGCCAACGGTGTGTGTTATTTTTAAGTCCAAAAGCCTGAAGGCAAGGTCTAAAGGAGAGTCTCATGGCATTTTTTTCATGAGCTGTCTTAAGTCCCCTTGTCTCTTGCCTGGATTGCATCAGCCAGCAGTGACATATTTTGGTGCAGGATCAGTCTCTGTCCTGTTCTGAAGGCACTTTAAGCCTCTGTACAAGGCTGGAGCGGGCAAACTGAGACACGGAGCAAATGCTGGCTTCCATCTACATATCTTGTCATCTGGGATTGACAGAGACCACAGAGTGGCCTCAAAGGGATAAAGTCAAATGATATGCCTGCCTGATGTTCCGTGTTGTACCCTGCCTCTCCCTCCTGGAGCCAGGGGAGGCTCACCATGCCCTGCGGTGATGTCCCTGCCCTCCAACAGTCCCTCACCCACCAGAGCCACCAAAGCAGCTCCATTGCCACACCACCTCCTCCCTGCCGACTCAGGTCTGAGGATGTGAAATCCCGGCACGTCTCACAGAAGGTTGGAAAAGACATTTAAAATCACCGAGTATAACTGTTTACCCACCACTGTCATGTCCACCACTAAACCATATCCCTAAGCACAACATTCACACATTTTTTGTACACTTCTAGAGGCAGTGACTCCCATCACTTCCCTGGGCAGCCTGTTCCAATGCCCTGTTCCACAGCCCTTTCAGTGAAAAATGTTTTTCTAATATCCAAACTGAACCTCCCCTGGCACACCCTGAGGCCATTTCCTCTCGTCCCGCTGCTTGTTACCCCAAAACTCCACACTATCTGCCACACTGATGTTTCCATACCCCAGCAATTGTTTCTGACAGAAACACCATTTTTGTGAGGCTGTTTCAGCCAACAGACAAAATATAACCAGCCTTTGCTTTTGTATTGTTTCCTATTCTAAAATGAAGATGAATATTTTTGTTACTGTGCAGACGGCTCTTGATGAAACAAGCAGCTATTCAATACGGGATGAAAACTGGAAGGTAGGTGAGATCTTGGATTTTTTGGAAGGACAGATGACTCCTGTGGACAAAGAAGCCCAGGTCATTCCCCATATAGAGAGGACTGGGGCCAAAGTCAGAAACCATCATGCCATAATGCTGATGAATGCGAGAGGTGATGGGAGGCAGACTCAGGGCTGAAGGATGAGTGTGGTTTCAGCCTGTCGTTCAGGAGCTCCTCACCTGTGCATGCTCCAGCATGGGCTGTCATTTGATTCTGAAACTGCAAAATCCTTGGCTGCTCCCATCCAGGCTTCTCAGTATAAAGAAACAAAGACATACAACACATAAAATCACAGCTGCTTTCTTTTCAGAACATGAAACTGTTCAAAAGAGCTGTTGTTTTTGTTCCTCTTTAGCTCTGAGTGTGACACCCTTGCAGTTTCTCATCTTTTCACTGACTTCATGTGCAATTTTGTTTTTCCTGATCAAGGTTTTTCTGTCCTATCTTCTATGACCTGAAGACCCTAACTCTCCCAGACAACACGTATTAGAGTAAAAAGATATACATTGCTCTACCATCAGACCATCTTTCAAAATTCCCTTTCCTCCTCTGCTGCACCAAGCTGGCACCTGTGGGACATCTGGCACAAAAGGGACTAATCTGAAAGCAGTGTCCTCTGCACAGACTGGGGAAGGGTCTGATTGTTTGGGCCAGTCCCTTCGTCTCTAGAAGGGGGTATCTGGAAGCAGTAGTGACTTGAGGGTGGCAATGCAATCAAGCTGTAATCATGGCCTCATCCCTGGCGGGTGAGGGAGTTTGGGCAGACCCCAGGGTCTGGACATCTTCTTCTGACTCCCTTGAAACAGAGGACTTCTCCTCGTGTGGTGCAGAGAAAACACAGGAGAGGAAATGCCAGCATCAGTTTGAGGATGGAGGTGAAGGGATCTTGTGTCTGAATTATTTAATTAGTTGGGTCATGAGAGTGAAAAAAAAAAATCAGCTTAAAGAAGCTAAACTGATTTAATTAGCAATAAGATAATGAGTTCACTGGTTTCCCAGGCAGAGGAAAGGGTCTCATCTTCAACAGTTTTATTAAAATAACGACTCATACCCCATCTTCCTCTCCCCCACCCTCACCATAGGTACTCCCTCTCTCATGCCGGTGACTGTGCTGGGATATGCCCCCGATAATCTTCTGCTATCCTGGGGGCCTGGGAGGCAGAAGGGCCATGGAAAGAATCCCAGCGTTTCCATCTGTCGAATTCCCGAGCGGCAGAAACCTGACCCTGCACGGAGCGGGGACGCGCTGCGTTATTGCTGCTGTGGCAGAGCCAGCAGCCTGCGCTCCTTGTCATGCATTATTAAGTGATCTCAGAGAGGGAAAGACACCGACGAGGGAGAGGCTGAGTGAACCTGAAGAGTGAAAAAGCCAGAACTATCCCTGCAATATAAAGAAATTTAAAAATAAATCCAACCCTGAGCAGCCCCTGTAGCCGGTGCGGCAGCTGCTCCCGTGGGCAGAGCGGACCAGGCGCAGACACACGACAGCCATGCTGATGGTTTGCTGCAATAGCATGGGGTTTTTTTTTTTCATGTTTTTAGTGACTCTCTGCAAAATGAGGCAGAGAGGTTAAAGCCTGCACTACGCTTGTTTCTGTCCTAATTAGCTCACTGCTGAAGAAGTGGGAACACTTCGCCATTGGATGAGCTGCTCCAGAGCCAACCCCACAGATGTGGTGCAGTCTGTGAGCCCAGCTGAGTGCTCCTGGGGTGGCAGTGCTGCCACCTGAGGCTGGGGAGCACCATGGCTTGTGGAAAGGAGCTCAGCTTTAGCTCCCTTATCAGAAAAACCCCTTGGTCCTGAAACACATGTAGGAGTGGTGGCAGGGCCCCCTTCCCCTTTCAGAGCGCTGCTGTGGTCACAGCACTCCTAAACCATCAGCTGAGACTCCTCTGGGACCCAAAGTTTAGCTATGCAGCTGTGGTCCCAGCGAAACCACTGCACCATGAAACTGCAGTGGGGGTGCAGGGTTTGTCCTTCGGGACTCCATCACCCATAAAGGTGGATGTGATTTGATGAGGAGGGAAAGGAGACCCCAGAAATCACCTGTCTGTGCAACTGATCACTGTCACAGCAATAGCAGGAGGGTTTCAACCAGCAACCAACTTAGAGCCCCCTGAGGGGAGAGGCCACCCACCACTGGAGGTCCTGGACCAGAGATGTACACTTGTCCAGGTATGCCATCTCTCTTCCCCGAGACTGTTTAGTGATGCTTTTATGGACACTTTTGCCAATTATCCAGCCTACTGACAACTATTCCTTATAAGGAAAAACTAGAGCATAGAGGAATTTAATGTGTTTCTAGCTGCTTTTAATGCAATTCAATAACTTTGGCAAGGAAGCAGAATCAGCCCAACCAACCCTTTGTGAACTCCGAGAGCGTAACTGGAAAGCCTGTCTCAAGCAGAGCAAAAATGGCCACTCCTGTTATTTGCAGAAGAGGCAAAATTGCAAAGGGCCAAGTATTGCAAAACCCTCGGCTCTGCAGAAGGTGATTTATAGTTGCCTGCAAAGATGTGACTAAGAAGCTCAGGAATCCCAAGCTGAACAACAGCCCATTGATAAGCCCCAAGACACTGCAGGCCAAACTCTTGGCTACCCCCGAGCTGACCCCTGGCAGTGTCCTGCACTCTCCCAAAAGGCAAAGGTGTGCAGGTGAGAGGCAGCAGGGAGCACAAGAGGGCACTGCTGCAGGCCAGGGGCTACACACGCACGGGCTGGTTTGCTTTTGTCAGCAAAGGATGGACCAAATCCATTGCTGGAGGCAAGTGGCTACATCCCTGTCAAGGGGCCGAGGGTCAGACCTCTGCTAATAGCGTTGTGGTTTTTTCCAGGGATGTTTTCTTTCCACTTGCGCTCCCGGAAATGCAGAGGTACACAAATAGAAAAGGACAAATCAATAAGCATTTATGAGCCATGAAAACCCATTCTTCTCGCTCAGGTAAAATCTTAGTTGTGCTCTTTATGTGGCTGGGATGATTCATTATGCTTCCCTCTCCCCCGCAGGCAAGCAGAAATAAACAGGAATGCTTTCCAAATTCAGGAAGGGCTCCCTCCCTCTCTCTCTCCCTCTCTCCTTTCCTCCCTCCCTCTTTGCCCCAGTATAAGTGTACTTTTCCCTAGACAGCTCAAATGGTTCTCTCTGAAAACGTGTAAATCCCTGGACCTGCCTGGTTGGCTGCAGCACAGCCTGGAATACAGGTGGATGGCCTTCCTGGCAATGGGTACATCCTTTTCCCTGTGCCAAAACACCCCTCCAGCCCCCCGAGCTGCGCTTTTGCCGTCAGCGCCATCAGAGGCAAAACTTGCCCCGGCTCCCGCGGGGAGCGGGGGCAGCGCGTTTGCTCCGGCAAATCCACCCCTATCGCCATGTGCTGCTTTCCCTCGCTGCTCTGTTTTCCTTTCGGCCCTATCTGCTCCATCAAAGGCAGGGGCTGACGGCGCTGGCCGCTCGGGGTGTTTGCACAAAGGCGGTAATTCAAGCCCCGGCGTGAGCTGTTTTGGCTGCGTAGCCAAGGCACCGCTTGTTGCTCCAGGTGACCTCGGCGGCGCCTCCTGCCCCTGGTGACTCCAGGATGGATGCAGGTGGCTCTCGCACCAGCCTTCCCCCTCGCCGTCCCTTTGGAAAACCATTTCCCTGTGACTCGCTTGGCATGGAGCAGCTCTTGTCCCGCTTAGGACGCCTGAAGGGGCTCCCGCTGGGTGGTTTGCGCTCTGAGAGGCGCTGGGCAAAGGCAGCAAGCTGGTGACAGCGCTAAGAGCAGATCCTGACAGGGGTTCGACTGGTGTAGGTTTGGCTCGGGCAGGAGAGCCACACGCCGCTCTCCATCCTGCTGCACGTACCGTGCTTGCAGGACCAGGCTCTCAGCACTTCATGTATGTCCCCATTGTAGGTGACTCTTTGGGAGGTACCAAGCCCTTCCGCTCATCCTTTGCGATGGTCTGGATCAGTGCTCTCTTTGGCCCTTCCTTTGCAGAGGCTCTTTGTTCTGAACCTGTTGCCACCCTGCAAGGTCTCTGTAGTGGGTTTGCCGCTCCTGACAGGTTAGCAGAAAGTACAGGGTGAAATTCCCTTTAGCTGCACATCTCAGCTCAGATTCTCCCTGCTGAGAGAAATTCCAGGATGGAGAACAGTCGGATCAAAGAGAGACAATCCCAGCTGAAACATGCATGATTTGCATATTCCATTAAAAAAAATCAAAGGGGAGGGTGTGTAAAATATTTGTGCCCTAGAGCATATACAATGTATGCCCCAACAAGATGCTCCGTGTAGGGCTTATACTTATTTACTCTGATGCCTAATAACAAAAAAAAAAAAAAAAGAAAAAAAGAAAAAGAAGTGGTTTTAATTTTTCACATCTGTAATTTTAGCAGATTCTGGATCGTCTGATACGCTGACCATCTCCTTCAAAGAAGGAGAGATACCCCTAAAAAGCTTGGGCTGACTTTTGGCAAAATGTTTACTTTTGAATGTCAAACTAAATACATTCCTTGTGCAGTGGGAGGTCCCCATTGATAGAAATCTTTATTGCTCT
Organism: Grallaria varia; assembly: GCA_013396735.1. NCBI lineage: Eukaryota > Metazoa > Chordata > Aves > Passeriformes > Formicariidae > Grallaria > Grallaria varia. The sequence continues at coordinate 306,121 of VWZG01011917.1, read as the reverse complement.
GGTTCTGCTGTTTCATTTAACTTTTGATAGACCCCAAACACAGGGGAGGTGAGTAGAGGATACATGGATCTTTCTCTGCCAGATTTTAAAATGACACTGAGAAAAGCCAAACTGGCAAAGCCGAGTTTGTTTTAGGCTGAGAAAAGCCTGGGCTGAGAATTCAATTTTGCTGCTGGCTCTGCTGGCAGCCTGCTGAATGGCAGTGACAAGGTCACTGCTCCGTGCCACTGTTTCCCCATCACACACACACAAAAAAAAAAAAGTTATTTGAGATCATTATTGCTAGCATTAACATTCTTGCTGCCTTTTATTACACCAGTAGTGGCTGTTGAGGCTGCGAGCCCATGTTGCTCCACCCAGGTGTATGAGCACAACAGCAGTGACACTGTTGGTATGGGGAGATGTGACCTGTGCTGCTTATCCTGAGTCTAAAGACTGTGTCCTTCTTTCTACCTACCATTTCCAGCTTCAAAGTCTGCACTGAGATGCCCTGCCTTCCAGCAGGAGACAAAAAGGGAAATACCAACTGCTCTGTGCTCCCCATGGAGAGGTGGGTCACAGGGCTGCTCTGCTGACCCCACCTCCGAAGCTTTCTGTCCTGCAGTGGGTCCAGTTTGCACATCAGCAGACCCTTAGGGATGCAGGGAAGGCTGCAGGACAGCATGAGGAGAGGAGAGGCAGAGGAAGATGATGAGTGCACGCCCAGATGGGAAAACACCACTGGCAAGAGCAGAGCATCTCCTGCTGCCTGCGACTGCCCCAGCCCTTCCCCAGGCAGGGGCACAGCCCTTGGCTGTCCTGTGCAGAGCCATGGGCTGAGACACACTTCTCCTCTTCCCCACAGGGGTTTTCTCATGGGTAAAGCCCTCCTGTGCCAACGCCCCACACTCGCCTATAAACCCAACCTGCCATGAACCTCATCCCACGGTCCCACGGCTGCCGTGCCTCCCTCCAGCTGCCCTCGCCCTCCAAGGGACAAGCCTTAGAAAGATGCAGGTTTCCTCCCAGTGAGTATTCCTGGCTGTTGGCACACCACAGCAGCCCTGTATTGATTCGCTTAAAGGCGATGGTCCAGTCCCTCATAATTTATTGAGAACCAGCTGGGTGGTTTTTGCTGACTCCCACGCCTTACGTGGCTCGCATTAATAGCGATCGGGTGCCAGCATCGAGTCATTTTTAGAGAATACGATTCCTCTCACAGAGCATCTTCCAAGAAAAAAATAATACACAGGAAGAATGTACCTCGAGACATCAAGCGTTTTAGCGTTGGTTTGTTTGCCTTTTCCCAACAGCCTGCCTCTAAGGTACATCATTTCTGGCATCAGGTTTCCTCACGTAGAGACCATTTAAGTACTTAAGGTGCTCTCTATGTACTCAGCCAAATGTTTTGCCAAGAAACCTAGAATTTCTTTGCTTTAGAGGCATAAAATCTTCCATCTGAGTCTTAATTATAGGGTTGAATACACAATGAAACTGCTGCTAAGCCCCTACATGTATGGAATGTAACACCACTTCACTGCACCTCACCTGAAAGACAACTTGTAAAAAAGCCACAGATGAGCCGTAAACTGGAAGGACACTAATAAGAAGAAAATAAAAGATTTAAGCAAAAAAATAAAAACTTCCCTCCAGTAAATAATTAGCTTTTTTTTCTGATTATGCTCCTCCTGATAAAAGACAAAGAGCTCTCTCAGGAAGTGACTCTCTCTGAGCACCAACTTCCAGAAAATGTGGTTTTAGTGGTCTAGACCAGCTGCTCGTGGCCAGGGGAAGGGTGGGTCTGAACCTGTCTGCATTTGAACCACTCTGACGCGGGTGACGAAACTCTCTTGAGTTGTGCTCCTCGGCTGGGTGTCCCAGGGAAGGCAGAAGGAGCAAAGGAGTCACAGACCTCCCCTAGAAGAAGGAAGCCCAAAGCCATTGCTGCTAGGACATGTCCTTGGTGCTATTAATGATCTGCAGTGCTGGAGTCAACAGGAAATTTGCCTGGATTTCTGTGGGCTGGAGGTCAAACAGATCTGCCAGGCTCATTTTGCACCTGGGCAGGGGCTGTGGTAGCTCTGAGGACGTGGCAAACACAGATGCTCCTTCAAGACTGCCCTGGGGCTCTCCAGAGCTCGGAGAAGCTGTTGGCAGTGTCTCATGGCCATGCTTGGGCCAGCCCAGATGGTGATGGCACTGTGTCCACCTGACTCTGGCTCCCCACCACACCATTTTTGTTGCAGGGACTGTGCCACAGGGTTTTGGTGTGGATAAAAGGGACTGTTCAGCTCCAGGGAAGAGGGAGGGCTGTAGGGGGTCTTCTTCCTGGGAAGGAGACGGGGACAGGCTGAGCTAGGGTGGTGCATGGGGTGGGAAGCCCATGGAGAGCCCTGAAGTCTGCTCTCCCATGCCACAGCAGCTGGCTTTGCCTTGTGCAGCAAAGAGCCGAACAGCAGAATGAAGCCCCCTGGAGAAATCGCTGGCATGGCTGGGTCATCTGCTCAGGGTCAGAGGCAGGAGGACAACCAACAACAAGATAAAGTCAGTGCTGCCATTGCATCGACAGAAACTTGCGATGAATTTCTTGTCAGGGGAAGAAGCCTCATCAAAGCATACCTGAAAGGAGGCAGAATGCTTCACCCAGAGTGCACAAACTTCATTTTTAACCTATAATTTATTTTTTTCCATAGAAAGATCAAATTAGCTGCTTTAGCTCCATCCCTAATTAAATGTTTTTCCTTTTTCCAAATGGCAAATTCCTGCAAATTCAAACAAGTTGTATCACCTGGCAGAATTAATTTTTAGTCAGGACATGCCTGTCATTCCAAACAAATTAGATATCTGAAGGGGTGGGTCTAGCCACATTTCTGTGCACTAACCAAACCAAGGGGTTATGATCCACACGGGGCCAAAACCTGTATTCTTCAGGCGACAGTAACCCCTATGCATACCAGCACCTCGCTGAATCAAAGAGTAAACACCCATTGTACCCGGGCATATGCTGCTGTGTGTCTCTGAACTGATGTTTAATGACCTTGTCAGGGAATGTGTGTGCTGTACTCTTACATTTTTAAGAAAGCATAATGGTGCTTTTGTCTTCTGTTTTTTCCTGTGTGGCAAGTTGCAGCTAGTCTTCAAACTTAGCTGAAAAGCTTCACTTATTACTTCTGCACAGTTCTCTTGCCAGTTCTGTGCCTTTTTTTCTTTTTTTTAATTTTTTTTCCACTTCATCTGTGTGTCTCAGCAGATATCGGCCTTTTTTTTTTTTTTTTGTGCTGTAATTGATAGTTTGCAAACCAGTTGTGTGTCTGTGCATGTGTGTATCTGCAGACTCACAGTCTCCAATCAATTGGACAGCCATACAGCAAGAGCGTATACAGCCCAAATGACCTAAAATAAACACTAATGCACCATTCAAAGGGCCCTGGTGTTTAGTGTGCCCTTACTCAGGAGGGAGGTTCACTAGGTGGCTGTCTTCTGACACATGCCAAAATCCCACTAAATTGAAGACTCTACAAGCTTTTTAAAGACACTGAGAAGGCTGAAAATTCAGGATTCACAACCAAAGTGAAAAAGGCTTTCATGAAAAATTAGAATATAGAGTGTTAGGGCAAGGGAAAATGGCCTTAAGCTAAAAGAGGGCAGGTTTTGATCGGATATTAGAAAGAAATACCTCCCTGCGAGGGTGGTGATGCACTGCCACAGGTTGCACCCAGAAGCTGTGGATGACCCATCCCTGGAAGTGTTCAAGGTCAGGCTGGATGGGACACCTGGTCTAGTGGAAGGTGTCCCTGCCCATGGCAGGGAGGTGGGAATTAGATGGTCTTTAAGGTCCCTTCCAACCCAAAACATTCTATGATTCTCTTTTTGCCCGTGTTTGCCCTGGTGTGGACGTGGATGTCAAAGGAGATGTGCAGCTCATCAGCCTGCCCTAAATTCACAGCTGCAGACCCGGAAAGCTGCTGTTTCAGGCATCCAAACCTGCAGTTCAGCCATAGAGAGGGACAGTTCATTACAGATAAAATAACAAACTGTGTGCATACACATAGAAAGCTGATACAGAGCCTTCATAAAAATTTCTTGGGGCTTGTCATTGAGTTTGGGAGGTTCAAGATAATTTTTGGGATTAAGAGGTAATAGGCACTCTTCATTCAGAGTAATAAGAAAGAAGACAGGGCTTTTGATGACTTTTATCAGTGCGGCTGTAAATTTTTTATAATTCCTAACATTTTTTTAAACCAGCTTTAGTTACCGAAGAACAACATTCATGGCACAAGAGTACAATTCATCTCACGGTGATTTAGATGTTTACAGCACTGCTGTCTTATCAGAGCTCTCTTCACAGTCATGTAACATGTTCTAAGGAAGAGTGGGTGTAATTGATTTTGGGCACCCATTTTAGCATGAGATAAATCCTGCTTGAAGCCATTAACTTTAAAAAGACAACAGCAGGCTAGATGGTAACCTGCTAGATGGAGGCACTTGGAACCAGGGAGATGAGTTACAGCCCAAGTACAATTTAAGTGTTGAGCAGGTCTACAAGCCAACTGCTTTTCCTGCAAAATTTGTAGGAAAATTAGTCAGAGAGCTAGAAGAATCTGGCTTTAGGCAAGGAACATTATCATCTCCTGGCAGGTAGAAAAGGCACTGGGAAGTGAACAATTAGGAAAGTGTATGAATATTAAAATCCTAATGGCTCCTGAGATGCCTACTAACTTTGCTAATACTTGAATGCAAAGGAAGATACACAATGGGCCTTCCTAAAGATGACAAGTATGAGGATAAAGGGAGCCTCTTGATCAGCTGATTTTTCTTCATGCCCTCTAATGCCTCTCCAGAGGCAGCATCCCCCTGGAGAGCAGCTGAAGGGGAAAGACCCAGAGCTCATAGTCTCAGCCATGGAGGGTTGCTCTTCTGAAACCACCTGAGGGCATGATCAAGCATGACGAAGTGAAGGAGGGGGAATCCTGGGAGGTCTCCTAAAAAGGTATGAGATTTGCTGCAGTGAAGTCTCAAAGAGTCCAGCTCAGCTGATTTGCTGGGAGGCTTTTGTTCCCATTACCTGAAGAACAGCTGTGCCCGAGGCAGGGAGGAATCAGAAAGGTGTGCTGAAGGAGCCATTTCTCTCCTCACTGGCTTACTGTAGAATATCCTGAGTTAGAAGGGACCCACGAGGGTCATGGAGTCCAACCCCATCATGCAACACAAGCATGGGTACAGAAGACAACCATCTCTGCAGGATGTTGACTGGCAGGAGATGAGGTGAAGGATGGCAAGACACAAACGGGAGGGTGGGAGCAAGGCCCTGAGAGGGAGGTTTACCCTATGACGTGCTGGGAAGGGGCCTGAATTTCATCACTCATGCTTCAACTGAGTGCTTCACTCCCAAAACCCTACTCCTCACTCTGGATCAGGAGCTGCTGACTCCACATGCTATATCCCTTTGCTGCCCCATAATGCAAGTCTCCCAAGAGCCCACCCAGGAGCACCATACCTTGCTCCGGGGATGGACACGTAGCTGAACCCTGAGACAGGCAGGAGATGTTACTGTGGACAGGATGTGTCCCTTCTCTGAGCTGGGAAGAAGGTGGTTCAGCAGCCCACACATCCAGCTCTGTGCCTGCTGGTCCCACCCCAACACTTCCCACCTTCCAGGGTTCATGAAGTGACACATCACGCAGTCTGAACCTGTGTGTGAGCACACACTTTTGTATGTACTTACAGAGCTTTACAGTTTTATGAATCCAGAAAGCTCCTAAATCTTTCCTTAGTGCTGTAGGAGACCATTACATATAATGTCAGAGCTTTAAGGCCCCGCACAAGTGCCCCACATGAAGATAACTCTCCCCATCCCAAAGGGCTTACCATCGAAATATAAGAGCAAAGGCAACAGGTGGACACAGACAGCCAGGCTGGAGGGAAGCACACGGCAAAAAAGGAAGCCCGGAAATGTAGGCAGTGCTGATGAAGCTGTACATCCCTTTTCTGAGTTTGGGTTTGCCCATTTCATTGCATAAAAGAAATTCACATGCTGCATTCTGGGTTGTACAGATAATGCTGGAAACAAAAATGGATCAGCCATAACTATATGGTCTAATACGGTCAAGCACTGGCAACTCATAAGGGATGGTGTCCTGTACAGGAGATCCCAAATTAGCTATTTTTGTTTAAATGACACTTCTGCCCTTACAGCTTTTCTCACCAGCTGTCCTATGAAGGACTGTGTTCTATATCCGTTTGTTTACCTACTCTGCTGTAGGAACCGTTCCTATGACAGCTCCTATTAGAGAGAACACCTGCAAGTCTGAAACCCTGTGCTCCTTGGGCTGGAAATTAATTGTTCATCTTGATGGGCTGAAGCTTGAGTCATTTAAAATAGTGGACAAGCTAGAATTTCCAAAGAGTGGTTAGAACTGCATATAGGGAGCTGCATCTAAAAGGTGACAGTTTCAGATAATAATTCCCAAAATTTCCCTCTGCTGGCATGTTACTTGATGAATTTGAGATGGAAGTCTGCTGTTGCCTTATTTTGTTAACTATCTGTCTGATGACAAGTCTTTGGGATCCCTGAGTTTGCTCTAGCATGCACTCTGCACGCATATAGAAAGGACATAGCCCAGAGTTTACAGTAACATCACAGGATGGGCTTTTCATTCTACTCATCTCTTCAGTTTGTTTTGTTTTGTTTGTTTTGTTTTGTTTTGTTTTATTAAATTCTGCTCATGGATAAGAGCTGTGAAAGGTTACTTGCTGCTTCACACAGATTGGAGTCGAAGGGCAAGGTCAAATGCAGAAAAACAAATCTCCCACTCAGTCCCTCCTTCTGCATTGCTAAAATTAAGCTGAGGTCCAACGCAAAGTTCCAATTCTGACAGCATTAGAAGCCAAACATCCAAGAGCAGACATAGCAAAAGCAATCAGAGATTGCTGCATCAGCAAACACTCCAGCAGAGACATCTTATACTGGTGTAACCTTCTTTGGCCAACAGACAAGTGCCCATTTACTGTACCAAGGGGGCAACCTGGGCTGCAGCATCTAGACTGGAAACATGCAGTCAAGCCATTCCCTATCTGGCAAATGGTCTGCTCTTGGGCAATTCTTGCCAGAAGATTGGGCTTAACGTCTAGCAAAGTTGTTCCTGTCACTTCTCCAAAAGACATTTCCATAATTTCCTAGAGTACAAAACCAGGAAAAGAATTTTTAATGTTTGTTTTTTTTGTTTGTTGTTTTGCTTTGTTTTGTTTTGTTTTTCCTTATCTGTGGGTTTTCCCACAAAGCAGAATGAAGCACGACTGCTGTGCATGGTAGAAGACTGCTAACACATCTCTAGCAAGGATACCATGACATGAACTTTATCAAGCACAGGTAACAGGACAACTATTACCTGAGTAATAGTCTGGTAAAAAAAAAAGCAAGGCCATGATGCTTATAAGGCCCTACTCCTCCTGCTACTTAGATGAAGACTGGACATTTTACAGTGACCACCTTGTCCTGCAGCCTCACCCAGGCTTTCATCTCTTGGCTGGTAACTCCTCCTTATTAGGGCCTTTCTGTGCTCCCAAATTTGAGGATTCTCCTCCACTACCTTACTTGTCACTCCCAAGGGCTCACGAGTCCCATGAAGGGAGTAAGAAGCAAAGAAGAATCCCATTGCTTTAAAATTCTGATTTTGGGTCTCAGCTGGCAAGGTTCATGACACAGCTCCTCAGGGCTGTGTCTGCAGCTGAGCAGCCTGCAGACCTTACACAAGGGCTGACCTTACACACTTCATGTTGGCAGGTGAAAGAAGACTGAAGAGCAAATGAAACCTCTGCAAACAAACTCCTCTCTCTTAGAAGCACAAATCTAGGCATGTTATTTTAACATTTTTGCTCTTAAAGTGATACCTCTGAGTCTCAGAAGTGTGCAACACCTTGACTGGGGCTTGTCCCAGAGCCCCGGTTTCAAGAGTGACCCAAGAGGTCCTTTCAACTCTACTCCCCCTTACAAAAGCCAACTTGGGAAAATGAGACTCAGGTTATCAGGGTCAGATCCACGTATCTGGATGTATATGGTGGCCCAGCAAGCTGCTAAAGCAAACACTGGCAGCACTACCCCTTGACTCGCCCTGTAACACAATACAGAGCAGCTTCCCGGACTGATGCTTTGCAGCGCTGTCACCCGAGGAACCACTGGACTCTGCTGGTAAAATAAGCCTTGAGATGAGGCCAGGGGGCAAAGGGGAGAGGGGCACACTGTGGAGGATAATTCCCATCTCCTTTAAAAATTAAACACTCTCTTCTACCGCTCCAACACTGGGTAGCACATTGGCCAGTGAAACACTGAGAAAAGGCAGGACATTCCAGGCATGTGGGCTGCCCAGCTCTCACCTGGGTGCCAGGCAAAGGGGCTGGCCTGGGTCCCTCTGCAGAGGCAGAGAGTCCACACCATGAAAGACCACACACCTCATAGTCCCAAGTTCCTGGCCTCAAAGAGGGAAAACCTCATCTCAGAGACATATCCTAAGTCACACCTCCTGCCAACGGACAGTAAAAGCCTGCTTTGCTCAGACAGCTCTGTATTTTTAATTTCCAGTATTTTATTGGTTACATAGTATTGAGGCCATGCTGCTGAGAACGCAGCTGCGCTGGGCAGGGCACGTCTCCAGGATGGAGGATCACCGCCTCCCTAAGATCGTGCTCTATGGTGAACTTGCCACCGGCTGCCGCAAGAGAGGAGCCCCAAAGAGGAGATACAAGGACTCTCTGAAACAATACCTCAGCCTTGGCCATATTGACTACCATCAATGGTCCACTCTGGCCTCCAATCGGGAGGCGTGGAGACACATCATCCGTAACGCTGCTGAGTCGTTTGAGAACACACGCAGAATCAGACTGGAGGAGAAAAGACAGCACAGAAAGAACCGTGCCTCACCAACACCGCCTATGGAGACTTTCTGCTGTGCCTTTTGCAACCGGACTTGCCTATCTCGCATCGGCCTCTTTAGCCATCAGCGCGCTTGCAGCAAGCGTGGGGAGAGCCCTGCCCAAATCTTCGTTCGCGAAGCCTAGCCATGATTTTATTGGCAATGTGTCACACTTTGAGTGACACTTCCTCATCAGGTCTGTGACTTGGGAGCCTGTGCCACAAGCAGTGCTAGAGATCCTGCAGCCCAGGGATGACAGCCAGGGCTCAGATGGGACCAGAGTAGTACGTCTGTCCTGGGTAGCTGCCCCTCTCCAGCCTTTCACAGGCTACCACCTCATTGAGGTTATATTTAGCAAGGCATCTGCGGTGACAGTCATTTTTCCAGTATTTAGGAAATGCTAGTGCTGTCTTCTGGTTGGCTGCCAGGTGCTACTGGGAAACATGTGTTGGGATTATTTTCAGTGCTCCCACCACCACAGTGCCCATCAATCACCCCTGCGGGTCTGCTTCAAGTCTGTCTGGACCACGGCAGCCTCACAAAGTCCTCCTGCCTCCCCAGGGCGGGGGGAGCACAAGCATGACGGGGCTCAAGGGGGGCATGCAGGTCATTTTTTAAGGAATTCCTGTCATGCCAGGCTTGGCTGAGCCCCCCTAAGCCCACTGCAAAGCCTGGGAGGACATTTAAAAAGAGGGTGCCTGGACTAGGGACCCGCTTTGGCTTCGTGATGAAGGCTTCCTCCAAAATGGTTCCCGTGAGGAAAAGCTGAGTGAAACGCTCTTCTTCTTTGATGTGCTGGCTCACAGCAGGGGTTTCAGCAACTGGGGTCTTGCTTCCCTTCATAGCAGTTTCTCCCAAGAAGCAGCTCTGAGTTTGCTTTCTGCAGGAGTTGTCTTGCTATTTAGAAAGCAAAATGCACCAAGTAATTGCTCGCAACTTAGTGAGGCACCAGGGCCCAGCAGATGGTTTTGTAAGTATTGCTATTATAGAACTGATACGCTCTGTTAAGCCCTGTATTTTCTTTTAAACAGGATTTTTCTGTTCAATGTACTTTGGCCACAGCAGCACCAAAGAAGCATGATTTGAACAAACAGTTCTGCCAGGTCTTGATTGCACTTTCTCCTGGACTGCAAAAGCCTTTCCGCAACATTTGCTGAATTTGGACCCACCCCCACACCTCAGTGCCCACCGTTAACCACTGGGGCTTTTCCTTTGGGCTCATGATGCTCATGGATTTTCCATCTCGGCCTCTCCACTTCCTCACAGCAGCACTTCCCTTCCCTGCCTGCTCTTCCACACACATTTCCTTGCTATGGGCCAACTACATGCTGAGGTGAGCCCAGGAATGAACCTCAGGGAGGGCTTTTCCTGCGCTCAGCCCTGAGCCAGGTCTGGCTTTCCTGTGGGTTCTGCACTGCTGACAAATCCCTGGAGGCTGGGATGAGGACAAGCACTCCATCCCAAGATCATCAGCTTAGGAAGGGATGCAGCAACAGTGACTGCCTCACCAGCGTCGCTCCATGGGCTCCTGCCTTCCATGCAACCCCCTGGGAAAACACATTCTGGTCACAGTGTTCCAGGAACTTCCACACCCAGGAAAAAGGAGAAGGTTTCCCAGCTGGCTGAAAAGAACAAAACTTGTTTCCCAGACCTGCATCTCTAGCAGGGACCACAGTCATGGCCCCAAGCCTGTGCTCCAAAGTGTCCACTGAGATTTCTCTTTCCCCCACCAAAACTTTCTTCCACCTCTGTTATGCCTCAACAATCTTAAAAAAACATTTTAATCTTCATGCTTTGCTTGGCTGCTCAATTATTTTTTTTTCACTGGAATACATACATATATCAAGCTGCTGGTAACTGTAAAAATGTCTTGTAAATAATGCCATTAACAGTCACAAAGTGATGGCTGTGAATTAAAAATGATTTACAGAGGAAATCTGGACACTGTTTAGAACAACTGATAAGATATAGAGTTTTGCAATAGGTGCGTGAGACAGAAAAACACAAAATTTCCCAAATATGTTGCTGGTGACGGATGGATTTGTTGCTCTGCCATATCTCTTGTTCCAGATTCTGCTCTATGTGGGCTCAGGGAAGCATCTTTTTATTAAATTGCTTATAAAAGTGTTTAGGTTTCCCTGATGGCAATGCTGATCTGCTTTACATATTATGGTGAAAGCAGATAGGGGATGGATTACTTGGTTGCTGGGGGTGGGGAGGTCCTGTTTGTGCCAAGAAAGACATTAGATGCAAATCCCCTGCAGCTGATGTTTTTACGATTCTAGTGGGTATGTGGAGGTCCCTTTAGCTATGTGTGGTGTGTGCCAATGTCACAAGCCCAACACACAGTGCTTCTCCTGGCAGACATTACTGAACCACCCAGTCACTCTTTTAAAGCATCCATGCAAGCATTGGAGCAATGTCCACATCACCTTTCCACACCTAACACTGACTCCCACATCTCTCTTTTACTTTGTTATTGAGAACAAATGTCTCCCGTCATCAGTTTTCCATGAAAGGCTCCTTCTCAGGCCAGGCAGGAAGAGGCACATTGCACAATCGAGAACAGAAAGATCAATAAAAAGGGTGAATTTCCCACCTGTTTGCCACATCAGAGCAGCACAAATGCTCATCCCTCAGCTTGTGGGTCAAAGCAGTGGTTCAGAGTAGAAAATACCACCCAGTGCAGGATGGGAAGGCATTTGGGGCCATCCAGTCCAGCCCCCCTCAGTCCTGTGAGCATCACTCTCCAGTGGTGCCCCTGATGTCCCCGCCATGTGGTGCAGGATCAGGGCTGTCCTCAACATCTAAAACACATTTCCAGCGAAAGGCCAGAATCCCCAGTGTGCCAGAGGAAGGAAGCAAGTTGTCACCACTGTCCTGTGCCCAGACAATAGGAGAGCTTTAACAGGTGGGAAGTCCCTGTTGAGCCATAACCCACTGCCAAACCTCAGGCAGCCCAAGCCCTTCCCTAGTTATCGTTCCCCCTGGGATTTTTGCTGTACTGTCAAGAAAACGGTTTCTTATCAGACTGTTGCTGTCCCTCCCCAAATGCAGAGTTTTGGCAATAGCCAGGTTTCTTCCCAGAGTTTCCAGAAATATGTGAGAAGGTTTCTGCAGTTCACGTGCACTCTCTCACTGGAGTCTCACATCCCCCAGTCTGCCCTCGACCACCTTCAAGCTGTACATGCAGCACATGGTGAATACATTGAATGCACCCTGAACACCTTGGACCTGCTGTGCGCAAACGGTGGAGGAGGTTTGTATGTGGTCAGGAAGCCCCACATGTGCTGAACCCATCAGATCAGGAGATCTTGCACTGGGAGCTTTCTCTGCCCTTACCCACCAAGCCTTGTCCAGACTCCTGCATGCTCTCAGCTGGGACAAACCCACCACCCTGCCCCAACTGCAGACCGTTGGCTGCAGGACCTTTGAAGCCAATCTTGAAAAACCCAAGAGATTCACCTATTCTTGCAACAGGAGCATTTGCTAACCCAGCCCTGTGCCACAGGAGTTGCTGCTTCTGTGCCTGCCCCCAGCACCAGTTGCAGCAGGCAGCCAGTGCAAATCAGATTGTAGCAAAAAAAAAAAAACTGTATCTTGAGGATTATTAGAATTCTCCTAGAGAATTATTAGAATTCACCTGGAGCAGAAGCTCCCAAAGTTGCCTCCTCACCCAGGGTGGGCTGCCTGCACTCAAGGGGCACTGCTGGTGTGTAGCTGATTCACTGACACATTCAGTTCCTGGAAAAACTCATTGTGGGTTGAATCTAAGCATGGTGATGCTCCTGCCCAGAATGGGAAGTATTTTTGGTTTATTTTATTTTTAGGTTTCAAGCATTTATCAAAGACATGTTTAAAGTTGACATATCTTTTAGGAAGTAAGCATGACTGACTTTGCATTGGAGTAATAGAAACTGAAACATGGAAATTAAACAAAATATTTTGCCTTACAGGATCTTCAAGGCTGTTTAAGGCAAAGTTTTCAGTGTGTCTTCAGAAGTCTTTCCTCAGCCAGGCACCCAGCTTACTCACACCGTCCTGGGGGAGGAAGGAGGGACACAGAGACACAGCAGCCTCCAAATCCCCTTCTCCTAGCCATGGGGAGAGCACTATCCTTTTCATCATCCCTGTGCAATACATACATGGGTCTTGTTAGATCTCATCTTGAGCTGAAAATCTGCATCACAAATTTTCCTCTGAGCAGGTTTTCACATGTCACTAACAAATCCCTGTGCGTATAGTCTATAATTGAAAATATTCAGCAAAAAATATAGAGTATCAGGGAGAATTTTCTCTGCTTTCCTGTGTGTGATGTCTTTTGAATCATGACTACTCAGCACAGACAAAACTTGCAGAGTTGCACAGGTTTCACTACTCAGGAAACTATCCCCATAGACTTCAGAGGAATTTTCACACGGGTAAAAGTCCAGGGTACATTCATGATGGTGAAAGTGGCATTTAGTTGTCCAGGTTTCATAAGGTAAAAAGGAAATCATAACCTGTTTTTTTCACATTAAATGGTTATTATGTGATATCTAATGAGCTAATTTCAGGGCAAACTCTGTATGTGAGTGTGTGTGTGTGCATTGGGTGTAACCCTGATGAGAGACTGCCCTGGAGCCTTTACATACGAAGGCTTCAATCAAGATTAGCTAAAATGTAATAAATCTAAGTAGGCAGACACGGTCTGCCCTGACTATTAATAGCTGGAGTGGGGAACTCAACAACTGCTGGTTGCTCAAAGGGCTTAAATGGATAAAATGAAACAGAAGGTGTATGTTTTATTATAGGGTGTCACTGTGTTATCAGATGCGTGGAAATCATCCTTGCAATGCTACTGCACCACTAAATCTTGCATGCAGGCTGAATGAAGAGGATTATTTCCAATATCCTTTTGCTCATGCTGCTGCCCCAGCTTTTCCATATTTGACTTTGGGAAGAGAAGAAAAGAGTTTACAATATGAAGAGTCATGGCAACGCTGTGTGTTAGCACCAAATCAAATCAGTCATGGCTGATCTCATCGGTACATCAGAAGTTACAAAGCCAGCAGAAATGGCTAAAGATCCTTTGCAGGGATCCATAGGTATTTGGGTTTATATCCATTTCAAAGGGAAGAAGACACGCATAAAGCACTTTATGGCAGACTGACGTAAAGCATTTATGAATGTAAGGGAATAGGCAACTTGGTCCAGTATGCCAGAGGAAAAGTGCATTTAGAAAAGGATTTTATTCTCAGTTCTAAGGATTCTGACTTCAGTTTAGACACTGCTTCTTAATCCTTGCCCACCTTTACACTCTCTTGGACACTGGGACTGCCAGCGGTGTGGCACAAGCACAATTTCTCAACATTTCTCAACCATTCTCAACATTCTCAACCATTTCTCAATTTATTCAAGGACTACCCCAATGTGCCCAATCTTAGCATCTGTAGGAGGTATCATGATGCATCATAATGCTAATATAATCTGTGGGTTGGCTTGAAATATTTTTAGATATGCTTCTAATATGGGTCCCTGTGTGGGTGCACATCTGGGATGAACAGGTTTTCTGCAGATATTGCTAGAATTGCTAGAAATGAACAATGGAAAATAAAACCTAATTTCCATTATATATTCTCTCTGCTTCCAGAAAAATGACAAAATACATTAGAATGTTGGAAGTGGGAGACATTTTTTTGACTACAACAATAGTACTTCCCTTAATAGCTACTAGTGACTTCCAAAGTTCCCTACTTTTCTTTCAGCTTCCAAATTCATAGTACTATGAAGCATGGCAAGTCACAATGCTGATGGAGAACTTTGTTTTGGTTGGCACAACCTGGAATCATGTCCATCTTGCTCACATTTCTCATACAGGCCTAGGAATCTGATTTGTACCTAGTCTTCAAGACTCGAATACAGATCTTTTGTCCAGTGACCCTTTCAAATGGTGCAACTTCCTGAAAATCTACCACAACCTTAGGAAAACCAACGTGGGAACCAATGAAACCACAGTTACAATGGTAGCAGCCTTCCAGAGCCTAAAGTGGGGTACAAGAAGGTTGGAGAGGGACTTTTTGCGACGTTGATAGGACAAGGGGGGATGGCTTCAAACTGGCAGAGGGCAGGTTAAATTAGGAAAAAATTCTTGGCTGTGAGAGTAGTAAGGCACTGGAACAGGTTGCCCAGAGAAGTTACAGATGCTCCATTCCTGAAAGGCCAGGTTGGATGGGATTTTGAAGAATCTAGTCTAGTGGGAGGTGTCCCTGTCCATGAGAGGTGTCCCTGCCCTTGGCAGGGGTGCTGGGACAAGATGATCTTTAAAATGCCTTCCAACCCAAATCATTCTCTGACTTCTAAGGAAACCCATTTCTAAGAAAACCCATAAAAGTTACCTTGGAAAACGGAAGTTGGTAATGAAAGGCTGTTTGGTCACTTGAAGGGCTCTACTAGATGTGCTTAATTGTGTGACAGACAACTCTGGACCTCCTAAGGTGCCATTCAAAAAAAAAAGAAGATGCGAGTAAACAATTGCTGCCCAGAGGGACCACGGAGTACCAGTGCTACAGGCACTTATCTCTCCCGTGTTGCAGGACAACCCTTCTTGGGTCTGCTCCATTCCCATCTGTCGTGGCGTCTCACTGCTTGGATTGGACGGAGTTTTCATGTGAATCCTTTGCTGCCCTCTCTTCTGCTACAACCACTGTCCAGACCTGCCCACTATGCAAGGCCATGCAAAGATTAGCAGTTCTCCCTTGAGTCTCCCATCACACAGGAGGGTTTCAAAAAGAGTATTTTGGGTTGGACTATAAAATCATGGGCAGTGACCAACACAAGGTGCTCCTTCCCAAATGGAAGCCCGGGTCTGGCCCAAATGTACTGCTACCTGAAACAAGACAGAGGAGCTTTCCAGGACACCAAATGACACAAATTGACTGTGTCAATGTGCCATAGTATGACGGTTGATTTATGGGGGGATCACGTCCCGATAGCGGGAGGCTTTTTCTCCTTTACATTGCCGGGAGCTGCCCTCCCCCCATTAGTTTTCCCCCCCCCAAAAGGGCGGGTCCCAGGGTGCCCCGCAGAGAGACACGCAGAGACCACCGGAGAGGGAGCAGAGAGAGAGAGTTTATTACATGAATAGAGGTATTTATACCTTTTCGATGGATCGTAAAAGATCCAATAGAAAACTAGGAATAACAACCAATAGGAAAGGGTTAACTAAGAGCCAATAAGAAACTTTAAACACACTTCAAGGATACATTCTTTCAGACCTAGCTAGGGAGATAAGGGTTCCTCTCAAGGAATTTTGGGAAGAAGACACAGTGTCTTAGTAAAAAACAACAAGACTCCATCTTAAACAATAGAGACAGCTTCAGCTTTTAAGGTATTCAAGTTAGCTTTTTTCCCTTCTTCACCAGCCCATTTCTCACAGGACTCTTTCCATTTCTGATATTGTTTGTTCACTGCCACACCATAGTATTTGGGACTGGATCTCCTTTGGGCCTCATGTGATGACCCTTCAGCATCACTATTTTCTACCTATGTTTCCAGCTCTAAGTTTCTGCAGTAGCCCTGAGGTCACCCTGCCACCAGTCAGAACATTTGAAGTGCAGGTTGTGTGTTGCATGCCCTGGAGAGAAGCTCTGGTGAGATGGAAGCACGTGGGGCCATGCTCCATGCTGCAAGGATAGGGGATGGCAGGAAGAAGCAGCTGGACAGGCTTAGCCATATAATGGCTAGTGTAAGGGCTGGTACATCAGCTACACCTTGTCCTGCATAGGCAGGAAACATGTAACAGGATGATTCCAGAAAGGGGAGGAAAATGGATTGTCTCTCCTGCAGACTGATGGGGCTATTCTGTAGTGCCTGCTCTGTGCTGGCTGGGTGGCTTCTCCCTGGCCATCTGGAGCCAGGGAAAGCAGCACATAGTGTGTGTGAAGGCAGATGATAACAGCTGAAGCTGCAAAAGAGAAGCAGAGAAAGACAGAGGAAGCTGTTTGTGCTGCCAGAATCTATTCTACTAGATACAGGGGTTTCATATCTTTTGCATCATATATCAGAGGTTGGGAAAAAAAACTAGAAATGAGTCCTGAAATGGTGAATTTAGACTTAGGAGAAATAACGAATTTCATACCAGAAAAAACCCCAAACTATTGATATTGATCTATTAAAATGCTTGAAATTGCAATTCTCTTCCTTATTTTTCCCCTTTTACTCTTCATTCCAAGTCCCTTTGTTCTTCACTTGTCACTCAATGTCACATAGGTTTTATGATAATCTGCATTTTCTTTCCAGTTTTCTTACAATCATCTGTTTGCCCCTGTCTCATTTCTCTTCCTGTCACTCGGGGTGCAAATCATCTGACACAATTTTAGCCATTTGAGAGTGAGCTGCTCACTCGAGCTGGGCTTCTGGGCTCATTTTACAGGGGGCAGAGAGAGACCCAGCTGGCAGTTTATCCCACGCTCTCTAGGAAGGGGCAAAAGGCTTAGCTTAGCTTTCACTAGGCACCTAACTCTAAGACAGTGGAGAAAGAGGGTGACAAGCCCTGTCATCTGTGACTTTCCAATAACTGCATAATACTGGACTTAAAAGGGCAAAAGGAAGAATAAAGCAAAGGTATGCTATTATTTGAAAGGAATAAAAGCAGAAAACCAAAATTCTCCCCTTGTCAGAAAAGGAAATTTTTTTTTTTTTTTTGAGAAATATTATATTTAGGAAAATCCAAATATTTTCACCTGAATTCCAAATTTAGGATAAAAAGGGAATTTTAACAAGAAAATACAAACCAAATTTAGTAAAATAATATGTATTGTTTCTCTAAGCTTCCCCAGGATGTAGTTGGGTACTTTATGAAAGGTGAGAGAATGTTTTAAGCAAGGACAATCTCCAAGCAGCTATGAGCAGATCTGTCATTGACCAGGGAGCAGATGTGTTCTGTGATGTGGCAGATGTTGCAATGACAACGGAGGAACCCAACACGTGGATCAGAAGCAGATTTTATGTTGAAACCTGGCGCGTAGTCTACAAAAAAGCCAAACCAGGTATTAAATTTATCAAAAAAATTATCTACAAGTTGAAGAAAGTTCCATTATTTTCTTTTTTTTTCAAAGAAAAGAAAATATGTATAACTCCATGTGATATTTAAATGCCTGTCTCCACTTCCCTGTCAGGCCCACATTATCACTTGACATCTCTTCATTTTTCCCTATTTGTCTCAAATAAAAGATCAAACGTAATTTTTCTGCTGAACATCCTTCCTGAAATTTTTAATTCCATTTTTCCAACATCCTATTAAATGTCAATCTCTCCACACTTGCATAAATCACTTCATAAACCTGGGGGCAGGGAGGGGAGGGAAGAGCAAAGGAAAACATTGGACAAAACCCCAAATAAATTCACAAATGATGGCTAAAGAAAAAAATGCTACTGATGCCATGTGGATTTTGCTACCCAAGGCCAGTCCAGTTACTCTGCCCCTTCCAAGGGCCTGGCTCCCTCCGCTCTGTGCACTGCTGTTGTCACGTGCCATGGCAAGGAGGTGAACAGCTGGGTGTGCTCAGGGCATCCTGCTGCTTGGCTCTCCCAGGGTCCTGAGGGGTGGACTGTATGTGGTTTGATAAGGTGTTCAAGCTCAAAACTTGGAGAACTGTCCCCTGGAGTAGTGCTCTGTGTAACAGCATCACCCAGATTCTGGCTCTCCAGCTGAGCCCCAGCCTTCAAATGGAATGAGTGGGAGAAACCTTCTTTCTTCACACTTTGGGTAGTGATTCGTTAAACTGGAAATTATTCCAGCTGGAAAAATCGATCTCTCCCTGGCTTGTAGGGGCATATGAATGCACAGCCCCTTCTGCAAACAGAGGTTTAATTGACTTCCCAATTGCTGCGAACTGCGGTGATATGAACTGCGCCAGTGTCCTGTGTAATCATGGCTGAGGTCAGGCTTTAATGTTTGCAAGTTCCTGTCCAACAGAAAGGCCTTTTGAAAAGGAAATTTTTTGGTAGGTCTGTCAAAAAGAAGGGCTTTCTTCTTTTAAAAGCACTATCCTTGTGATGGAGGTGGATTACCAATACTGCAGGCTTGTTCCCTCAGCATTCACTGAGATGTTCGGGCAGACCTGTGAAAAGAGGGATTCTGCAGGACAGAAGCACAGAGTGACAGCGTGGCCAAAGCCAAAGCCAAAGCCAATTTCCCCCCTGGTTGTGTTGCCCTGACATCAGGGTTTGCCAGAGCAGTGATTGACTCCCAGGCCACGCTTTCATGATCATTTCTTCCCCCAGTAATTTCCCTTGGTGCTGATGTCAGAGTTCAGGATCCTGCACTGGTGACCAGCAGATCCAGGCAGCAGTGTTGTGAAGCGTGTTGGATCCTCCATGACTTCATTGGTATTCTCAACTGCCTCCAGCTACTTTCTCCCTCCCTGCTCTCTGCCTCCAGGTCTTTTTCCTTTCTTCCAAGCTGGTAAATTGTTATCTTACTGTCTCCAAGTGCCTCTGTGCTAAATTCACATTCATAAACTTACAAAGGCTACTATAAAACTGCAAAAAAAAAAAAAAAAAAAAAAAAAAAAAAAAAAAAAAAAAAAAAAAAGTTAATGTATTCTATGATCATAAAACCAGAAAAGGGAGAAAAGAAAACAGTGATTTTATCTCTGTAGAAAGAATAATTTAAGAAACATTACCAAACATAGCTATAGGACATGGCTAATGACTCTATTTCAGGACTTAACCTCCATAGTGACCTGCCCATAAATGCGGTATTTTTTCAACCTCATGTACTTCCCAAGCTGCAAATAATCCACAACATCAGTGATTCCAGCCTCATTTATTTGCACCAGTGTGACTTAATTTTTCAAATAAAAAGCACAGTGCCACACATTTTGCCTACAGCTGGAACAACATGCGAGTTGTTAGCTGTTAAATTCACCCAAGGGGAGCAGCTTGAGGTAAAGCAGCATTAGCCTGGAGCACATGTCACAGCACAGGAGAACCCCTTGAAAATGAAAATAAAAATGCAAATCTGCCCTCTGTGTTGCCTGTTACACTCTGTCACCGGTGGAGACTAGTCTCTAGGTTTTAAACATTAAGAGAACAGCCCTGTTTGATATTTTACTCCCAGGTTGGCTCTTTAGCTCAGTGCACAGATATTATTCTGCCAAATAACTCCTGTGTAATTTGAGCTACGCTACAAGATTAATCCCTTCTTGGTTTTTTTTAGAGGACGACCTGATGGAAAGAGCCGCAGTTAGCAGGTGGGCTTGTGGCAAAGAAAAGAGAGCAAGAATCAATTATAGCCTTGAACGTGGCTGCTCAACTATGTATCAGATAACCACCAATTCCCTGAAAATCTGTCACTATCCAGCAGTTGCTACGCAAGGGTGACTGTGAGGCTGCTTAGTTCATGTTCATAATTGGGCCAGGTGGGTGATGCCTTTTAAGGAGAAGCAGCAGGAGGAATGCATTGTGACCCAGGACGAACAGCCCTGACGTTTTTGCCAGAAAGAGAACGTACTAGATGGCCCGGGAGCATTGGTTTTGTCTGGAAAGGGTTTTTGCAGGGGTGCCACCTAGAAATAGAGGCATGTCAGTCCGGTTGAGATGCTGTTTTGATGGCATGGATATGTAGAGGACAAGGAACGGGTCTGATCTAGGAAGTTCCTGCTTTCTCCTTGACACAGCCCCAACCCGAATGTCCCCAGTTCACTGTAACTTATGTTTCTGCGCATTTCCAATTTGTAATTTCCCCTCCTCCTGGCACAGACATCCTCATTTCAATATAGTCTTTAGCGGACGGCACAAAATCTGGTGATTGGTTTAATTGGTCTGACAAGATTACCCCAGGTAACTGCTTAAAATTGCTCCCTTATCTGTGGGAATACTTGTAAAGCTATTTGATGAGAGAAAGAATATGCTGGTTCCACAACTCACCTCTCCAAATGATCCCTTGAAGCTGGTGAAACATCTGGCTGATCCAGTTGCCACACTTGTCTCATCAGATCTTCATGGTCACCAAGAAGACCATACTTTCCACTTTACACCCCCTCCTGCTGCCATCTCACCTGACTGCTGAAACAGAAAATGGAAAAGAGACCTGAGAGCATGAGCTTGAGACCCATCAACATTGTCAGGTATGAAAATGGCTTTTGGGTACAAAGAAGTCACATATCAGCTGTGCATGCACAGACTTTCCAACACCTGGGCCTCATCCAACTTCCCATGATGTGCATTGGCCAGGATTGCCCAAGTTTTTTCACAAAGTCTGACCATCAGCCAAAGCAGTGCAAGGGTGGATGGACTTGGAGGTGGGGAGACACATCCCCAGCCATATGAGCTCTCCTGTGCACGGGTCAGGAGCACCAAACCAGGTGTGACTGTACCAGCTGGACCTCCTCGGTGGTGACACAAAGCCAGATGGTCCTGTAGGAAAATAAAGAGAAAGCAGCAGGTAGCTGAATGAATCAGGTGAAGAAAAGAAGGGGCAATGGGACACATCCCTGACAAGGTAACCACAGATGAACCTGTTCCCTCAGCTGGGTGCTTCTCAAGTGCTCTGCAGACCAAACCTGATTCACAGCTGTTCCTCAGCAAAACTTTTTATATCATAAAACTAGATCATAAAGAAGACAAGGTCTTTCTTAGAGGCGAGAAAAAATAACAAAGGCAAAACCAACACAACAAAATAAATGCATATTTTAACGCCAAGAGACCAGTAAATTCTTAAGAATCCAGAAATTAAGCCGTGTTTTCAGAAAAAAACTCAGAAGATTGAAGTAATGCGAGCTGAGGGACTTATGGTTGCCACTACATAATGGGACAGCTTAATTCAGGGACTGCTCCCAGCTGTCCTCTTTATGTTCCCCACCCGAAAGAGGCAGGAAGCCTGCCAGCCTCAGCCACTGCATTTTTAACTCCACGTGAGTCAAGACCCTCAGGTTCCTCCTTTTGAAGATGGGGTGTAGGTCCTTACATCTCTTAGTTGGATATAAAAATGCTTACCAAAAACCAGACATGGAGTTACAGGGCAGTGACTCACAACTGCCTGTTATTTACTAAATAATTTTATGGTATACTAAGCACTTATTAAGTTCTTCAGTGCCCTCCCAGGGGAATTGTTGCAAACAAATTTTGGGAGATGGTTTCTGTCCCAAAGCACTTGTAATCTGGACAGACAAGACAGACAAAGCATGGAAGGATAAACAGTGGGGCACATAGGTGTTTTGCCAGAAGTCTCAGCATTAAAACTGAGACTGGCTCTCCTGATGCCCCATTCCCAGTCAGGAACTTTGCTCATTCAGTTCTGGCACTGTGATTCCTGGATATGGAAAAAGTTAACTGAAAAGTATGGCAGAACAGAATATTATCAATAGATGACAGGGGCTTTTTCCTGATGCCTATTTGCAGGGTTCCCTGCTCCATGGAAAGAGGTTGGTTGTCTTTGACACCATTTTCATTTTCTCTCTTCTGCCACCGAGAAATGGTGATTTATCTGCACAGGATGGGGCATTTGCTGCAAGAGTTCTTGATGTAGATTCTATTGCTGTCCCATGGGTACAAGTGATATATCCATGGTATTCCAACTCGTCTGTGGCAGAGCAGAGGCTGATGATGCGGGGATGTCCTCTCACAGCTGAGCAGGGGATGAAGAATGAGTCACTTGGCTGCTCTTCTCAGCCCACACCTTTGCAATGCTATTCTTAGTTCATCTGGTGGCAGGTTTTGGGGTGACCACTGATGCTGTCCAGTGAAATTGGGGTGTTCCACACATCCATCATATCTCCGTTCCTGCTCTCCTATTGCAGAGGTGCCATTCAGATGTTTCCCTTTTTGCCAGGAGGTGACAGTGATGTGGGCTCAGAGAACTGTGAGACCTGTGGACAGAAAGGGAAGTGGAGGGGATGACATCTGCCCCCTGGAAACCTCAAAAGGGGCACTGGAAGAGCTGGAGTTATAAGCTAAATATTAACACCTGCCTCTGAGAGCTCTCTGCTTTGCCTGTAGTTGGAATAGTTGTCCTTGAAGCAGCTCAGCTATGCCCCTGAGGAGGAAGAGCAGTGAGAATATCTGAGTGCACTGTAACAGCCTGCAAGCTCCAGGAAACATAAATGTATATATCTTAGGCTTTTGTGGCTCCTGTGACATCTTGGTGGATGTTGGAAAGGCAGACAATTTTTAGGAACAGCAAAGGATCCAGATACAAAATAAGTAAGATTTCACGCCCTTTACAAACCACTTGCATTTTAACAACATTTATTCCTGCGGACAGGCAGCAAAGGGGCTTGTGGTTGCCCCTACATAATGGGACCGTAAAGAAAGGAGTCACTAAGGGATCACAGAGATATTCCAGCAGCATGAACGCGTCTCCTATGGCATTTATTCCTGATTTCCTAAACCAACAAATGAGTGTGGATGTGGAGAGAGGAGGGGAGTTCTTGCGAGAAAGATGGAAGAGGAGCACCTTTGCTTGGTGGTGACATCCAACCAGGTCTGTGAAAGGTTTCTCATCCCCAGGACAACCTTGAGGGAATTTGAGTGGACAAAAGTTATTTGTGCCTGCAACAGACTGTGGTGTAGGAGAGCCATCAGACTTCAAAGGAGCTGCCTCTGGCAACCCAAGGACAGGGAAAGGGTCTCTCCTGAGGGACCAGAGGCAGTGTCTAAGGGTAGGACCTCTGTGCCGGTAAAAGTAGGTTCAGTTGAAGATAAGAGGTGTGGATCTTCTAAACCAAGGGGTGATCAGCTGAATCCCTCCTACCAGTGCAGTGGTGGGGGCCAGAAACAGGAAAATCCCTCAAATGCTTTGCCCTTCACAACAATGGCCTGAACCTGCAACATCAAAGTTTGGCCAACCCCAAGGTGAAGAGAAAAATGGCAACAGTGTCCCTTAGTGCAGACCACAGTGAGTCTTCCAAATACATTTATGAGCATCTGAGGATGTACAGAAACAAGGCTAAGCCCACCATAGCTGCTCAGCCAAGCTCTGGGCAAGGGTGGGACCTGAGCACCAGGTGAATCCTCCCTGGCCCTCAGAGATGAGCTCCTTCCCAAGACAGCAGGAGCAACGTGAGCAGCAGAGGAGCGGGCAGGAGCAGATCTTCCCTGGCTTGCAGGTCTTGGCAGTGAGAGACCAGCCGAGCGGATCACCCGCCGCAGCCGCCAGCACCAGCCACGTGCCAGAGAGCCTGCCCGGCCTTGCAGCCCCTTTATCATTTTAATTAAGCTCTGCAAACCATGAGCTGTTAGGACAGGGTTCATGCCTCCGGTATTCGCTCTTGGCTCTGGTGGGGACACACTCTCTGCGGCTTTTGGGTGATGGGGAAGGGCCCTGCACGCCATGGTGCTGGTGGGGCACTGGCACGTGCCCGGCAGCTCCGCCGACATCCCGGTGCCTGATTCCTACAGGGTTACTCAGCCGGCTGGAGCACACGGCGCAGGAGGAATGGGCTCCCTCAGGGCACAGATTCGGCTGCCCTGGGTGAGATCCAAGCAATGCTCGTAGCAATCCCACACGCTGGTGAGGCTGACGTGATGGCCAGGGGAGGGTCACAGGGCCCCTTGGCAAGGTGGGCATGTGGGCTGCCTCTGCTTGGCGCTCAGCCATTGCTGCCATGCCCGGGCTCTGCCCCGACTGAACTCGGTGAAAAGTCAGGTTTTTGTAAGTGCGGCGCAGTGCCATGCAAAGCTTTAGATGTCCCACTTCCAAGAAGACGTGGGAGTTGAATGTGGGGTTGCTTTGGCCCGTCCTGGTGTGGTATTGTAGCACTTCCCATGGTGTTCCCCAGCCAACCCCATGGCTTCCAGTGAGCCTCAGCTGAGCAGGGCAGCAGCGTGCCCAGACCTGGCATGCTGGGGCACCTTTCCAGCCTCATCCACGGTGGCCATGCCTTCCCTCCCTGCCCACGCTGTCTCGAGTGCTTCCTAAAGCACCAGCAATGGTGCCAAACGGAGGGTGCAATCCCCAGGGGCTCTGGAAAGCTGTGTGGTATGTCCCCAAGGAGGCTTCAAGGTACATACCCAAGGGCAGCCTTACTGGTGGACACCTTGGCAGGCTGCAGCTCCAAGGTGGCATTCCTTCATTCCAGGGTGACATGGAGCCACCTTTTTCGTGTCAAAGCAGCCTCTTCAGCTGCTCCTGGGTTGGAATGAGAAGAGATACTGCTCTGTGTACAGAGGATCCATCCTCCGGTAGCTCCTCAGGACCATATTTCTATAGGTGAAAGCATAAGGATGTTGCGCTTTTTTCTGTTTTTGAAAGCAAAATGTCTCAGTGAAAGCATTTTAGATCCAATAGTCTGAGAAAGTGTTGAATTCCTGTGGCCACAGAAAGTGGTGTCTTATGAAAACATCCATGAAAACATCAGACCTTAATCACACAGGCAATTTTCCCCCGGCTGCTCCAGCGGCAGCAGGCGATGTGTCACAGCGATGCCGCGCATGCTCCTGTGACAAGGGGAAAGGCAAACCTGCAGGGTGGCTCCAGGGCAAACAGGGCAAACTCTCACCTTCCACAAGCATGACTAAATGTGGAGTAACATTCCTAGCTGAAGGCAGTGGAGCTGCTCCAGCCACTGCAACCGAGATCACCCTTTAACCTAACACACATCCAAGCAGTCTCAATAGCAGCATCACCTTGCTCTGTGGCACTGGGGAAGGACCAGGAATGGCAAGTGTGCCTTCTTCCCTCCAGTGACATCTTCGTTCTCATGCAGCTGAGGGTCTTTTTAGCCTCCCAGGGTTTTCAAGATATTTTGTTTGGTTTTTATTACCGATGAAAGTTTTATGGTGTACCTCATGTGGTGATTTGACTCTTAGTTATTTTCTCTTCTAGGAAATTACTTTCAGCTTTTATTGTTGTTGTTTTAAAAGTTAAAACAGTTTCTTTCCCATTGTGTTTCTTCCCTTCCTCAAAATAAATGTCATTTATAGGATGCCGGTGTCTGCACCCAGAGTTTTAATTGCTTGTGGAAACCTGTCTGTCTATGTGTGTGTCAGCTGTTTTATACCAGAATCAGAACTGCATTTAAAGAAGAAAAAAAAAAAAAAGAAGAAGGTGAAAGAAAATGGAGTGTAATAAAAAGTATAGCTGAAGGGGTTTGAGAGGTATCTCCATATCAAGAAAAGTTACATCACCTGTGGAAACATCAGATATACTCTTACAGCTCTGCAGTCATTATCCTGATTAACAGTGTTGTTATTGCTGCTGGAACAAGTGTGAGCTCAGGGCCATGGAAGCTGGAGGGCTCCGGGCCACATCCTGCACATCCTGCAGCACGCATGGTGGGGGGCCTGACCTAGACATGTGACAGCCAAAAAAAAAAACTTGTATAGAAGAGATGAAGGAGAATTATTGTAGCTGCATTTTTGGGAAAAGTGTTTTTCTTTAGAAGGGGCGTTTTAGAAAATTCTTCTTCATGTTTCTCTCTGATTGGAAACACAGTGGGGTAACTGGCAGAAGGAATTGGGCACATTCCTAGGAAAAAGGGAAGATTATTTATAAAGCTCTCCCCTAGACAGGAACTGTCCAGAGCCAAGCAGAGGTCAGCCCACTAGCCCATGGGAGAGGTGTGCCCAGAGTTCACCTTCAACCACCAACAGCCCCCAAAACCATCACACCATCTTCCTGCTCTCCCAGGGATCACGAAAAACTTCAGTGCTTCATTTAGAGGAACTGCTTTAGTCCCATCTGTGGCAGAGGAGAGAAGCGGACACCTCCAGGAGGTTTTTTCATCCTAAGGAGAATAATGAGAGGAGTGGGCTGTATCTCCTCCCAGATTCATAGCTTACCCCATCAGTGATAAACAAAGACCAGTCTGAATCAACACATTCTCTTTAAAATGGACTACTCCAGGAAGGATGGCAGAATTAAAACTCACCAAAGGTGTGTATTTTTATAAACAAATTCTATTTAAAAAAAAAGAAGGCCAACCCCCTTTCATAGGAAGCCACCCACTTTTTGCATGCCAGCTGCTCTGCTGCCTGGAAACTTTCCAGACAAAGTGCAAAAAAGTTTCTGGATGGGCTGCGAATTAATTCAGCAGCAGTTCATTTGTTTCCCTTAGCTGCATGTACCAATTGCCAATAAAGTTAACAGATGATATTTGCTACTTAAAATCAGTTGTAAAACACTACAGGAATTATTTACAGCCTGCCTTCTCTGCATACACAGAGATTTGGTCTGAGATTCAAGAAATCAAGCTCTCTGGGCCGGTTGAACCCCCTCTTGTGAAAGTTTCATAAGTCATCCTCAATGGAGAATACTGTACAGACTTGCACTATGCCAGCTGGAATCCTGGAAGATGAATTTGCCACTTCATCAGAGAGAGAGGAATCACATCAGTTTTCACAAGGAAACAAGAGGAACTGATGTTCATATTGTTCTGCATGGGTTGAGTCCTTTGCTGATCGGTGCTACTGGAGCTCTACCAGCAGCATCACTGCAGTTTGCCCCCAGCTGGGCATCTAGATGACAAAAAATAAGAAGTGCATTTATTTTAAATGTCAGCATTTTACAAGTAAGCCTCCAGATAAAATCCCTGTACTCCTTAGTATGCTCCATGCCTCACTTTTAGATACAACCAGCATCCCAATTGCAGGCCAATTATGAGACCAGTACGCATACATATCCACAAGTGTATGTATGGATATAGTTACAATTTTGTGGCTAGCATGTTAACAGAAGAGGGACATTGCAGAGCCAGACTGCACTACAGGCTCCATCAGCTTATCATCTGAAATGTCTCTTTTCCAGATCAATCATTGCCTCTTAAAGCCCATTTAACATCTCAGACCTCATGGTTGTGGTATACTGCTGGATTGGATCACTCCAATTTAGCAGCATCAGCGATACAAAAAATCAGCCTTTCTTCAACCTCTGAAAGAGGACAGCTGATGCCTCCAGATATTGTTGAACAAACTCTGCACTGGAGAACCCCACTGAAAAGAAAACAAAACACAAGTGCCTGCGCTGTCAATACTGTGATTTTTTTCATGGGGTCTACCACCAAGACCTGCCAAGTTAGGTCTGCTCCTACAAGGAGAACATGCAAAGATCTGGAGCCTATGAAGGTAAACCTGGTTTACCTTTCTCCTCCATCACGCCAGGAAAAGCTTGCAGATGACAGGTGAGGTCACCACAAGGTCTTAAAATATTTGGCTGGAGATGGCTGCAGGCATTTCCAAAGGCACAGGAATCATCTAGCAGTGAGCTCTGCGCAGGGAGCAATGAGTACAAGTCATCCAGTACATGTAAGTGCTAGGAAGTGCCTGACATTTGGAGAATTTATGTACTCATTGTTCACATGAACATTGAGTCCCAGGGAGCCTGGACATCCAGAAACAAGTCAGACAGTGCAGGCATTTGTGGGCAAGCCATTCGTCAGTCAAATACCACTTGTTTTGTACTGAGGGTGTCTTCAAATAACATGCAGAACCATAACTTCTCTTTTCCTTGAGTCCTCTCTAGATTTGACCTAGTCTGAGTAACTGGAAGGATCAAGTGAGAGTTAAATACGTGGCTCTTAACTTCTTTAAAAGTTGGACGAAACACTGTTTACTTCCTTGTATTCCTTCAGGGAGCTCCTGTCCAACGGGAGAGATCTAATGACCTAATCTAAGTGAAGCCCTGGAGATACTGTTTTTGCTTCAAAGACTGAATGCAAACTTTGTGCTTGTACCTTGTGCAGTTGAAGGGCTTGGCATGAGTACAGAGGTGAGAGGTACAAGGGGCACTGCTGCCCATCTGTCAGAGGGATCAGTAGCAAGTAATGGCAGCTCCTTGCCACAAAAAGGCTAGAAGATAAAAGTCTTGCTAGTTGCTACTCAGGGTTGTGTTGTAATAATGAAGGGAATGCCTCCAACACTGCAGGTTCCTCAGTGAGGACTAAAAGTGAAACCCAAATGAATTTGAAAAAGCAATTTCTTTTTCCTCCTGCAAATTCAAAGACCCTCAACTCCTCCCAAGGCATCTGCTTACACCTCAAACCCTCTTCCTCTCCCAATGCTCTGCCACTCGACCGTTACCTCCTTGGGTGCCACCCTCAGTTCTGGAGCTCAGGGGGCCAAGACCAAGAGCTCTGCCCTCCCTGAGAGCAGGTGGCTGTGCCCCTTGGCCATCCAGGCATGGCCTGCTGAGGCCACACCGCTGAACGCTGGCTTGGAGTCATGGCAGCAGGGAGGTGATCAAGAGGGTAAAGAAACTCCATGGGCTGCATCTTTTTTGTTTAAAGTATCATCTCCCCTCTTCCCTCTCTCTGCCCAAGGCCAGTGGTCTCCAGAATTTGTTAAAATCTTGGTCCCTGTGGTTGCAGAGGTGAGATGAGCCAAGGTGTCCTGTTTGCCTGAGATTCCCCTCATAAAGACTGTTTCCTTTCTGTTGTTTTTCCCCCATCTGTTGAGGTCCAAACACCTTTTCTCCTCTACCATCCCACTTGTTGGTGGCCTGAAGTCTCCACAGCTCTTGCAGGCTGTAAAGTTGATCCTAGTCCATGATGCTCAACCCTGTAACGGGAGTCTAATCCAAGCGAGTCTCAGCCCACATGTGGCATTAACTGGTGATAAACAGCAACACGTGTTTGAAAGAAACTTTGCTCAGTGGGAATCAGAGTTAACACATCCCCTTGAACAGCCTCCTCTCAGTCAGAGCTTGCAGGAGTCACACAGACTGGATGTCGTTTCCAGACAAAGCCTGTACAACACCCAGATATTGCAGCCTGTTGATGGCTTCTAAAAGGGGTTGAAAACATCATCATCGCAGCATAATTATTCTTAAAATGGGCCAATTTCAACACTCAGCACAATAGTTTTAAACAGTACTTGATGAAAATCAATTCTCAAATCTGTTGAGAGGCTGATAACATCCCTGGTTACATCGCCCGTCCTCCTGGTGTGCTCGCTCCCAAGTAATCATATTAGAGGCAGATGTCGAGCAGGAATGGGACTCCACTAACCATTAAGAGACACTGAACTCCTTTGTCTTCTGTAGCAAGTTTCCATGGGATTATACTGGGTAGAGTAATTTAAAAATAAAAATAAAAAATAAAAAACCCAATAACAATCCTGGAATAATTTAATAGGATATTTCTTTAATCTTGCTTGTATGGAAGAATCCAAACGAATCAGGGTTAAGGAGACATCTCTCCCCAGGGGTAAATGGCCATGAAATGCTAGCTCACATCCAGTTGCTGTGGGACCAGGCTGTTTAGTGGTTGTTGGTATCTTTGCAAATCTTCCTCCTAGGAGAAGTTGCACTCTGCTGTTCTGCCAAAAAGCAGTAGTCATTTTTTTTGTTTTCAGGGTGATTTTCTTATCCTAGATGAGAATATACAAATATTCTCATCCCTTTAGAGAGGCTTTCAAAACCCAGGTGCAGAGCTTTGGCATCAGCAGCCTCCCCAGAGCTCTTTATAGCACATAAATCTTGCTCCTAGTTAATCAAACAGTGCTGGAGTGAGCCAAGGAACCATGAGAACATAAAATGCTCTTCTCCTCCCTTCCCACTTATCAGAGTTTGTTGCTGCTTCTTCAGAGGCAGAGTGAGGTATTTTATTGCTTCAAAGGTGACTTCAACACTGTTAAGGATGCTGCCTTTGTTGGACATGGGCATTTACCATCCAAAGAAGCTTTTATTTATTTTTTTTTCTTATTTTTTTTCCCCCCCAGAACTGCCCTTGGTGGACCAGCTGCTCCCCTGCCTTCACCCTTCTCTGGAACTGCTCCTTTGACTCTCACCTTTGCTTTAACCACAGTCTGAGTCCTCAGCAAGGCTGGAACTGTTGTGCAGTTGTGGTGAGGCACAACCACATTGCTTCTCCCAGCCAAAGACTTTCCTGGGCATGTGGCTACCTAACACTGGAGCAGAGCAAAATGCAAAGTGCTGTAAATGGGATAAGAATGCTCCTTCTGGGTGCCAGTATTCCAGCCCTCTGTGCTCCCTGGGTTGTGTGTGCTGCAGGACGATTCACAGTGCATTGCCTTTAGGTGATGAAGGGCTTTTTGGGTGTGAGAGAGCAGATAACTCCACTGAGACCATACTTTTCCCATCAAGGGCATCTTGGTGCAAAACCCCCTTATTGCCCAAAGTTAACTCTGCAAGTGCCAGACTGGTTTTCAACCAGGGATGCTCAGGCTCAAGCTGAGCCAAGTAGGGCTAAAGACTGTACCTCCAACCTCTCAGGAAATCAGGATTAGCACACGAAGCAGGAGCTGTGTTTAAAGACTTGTTTAACCTCCTGTTTAACAGAAATCTTCACTTTAATCTATAATGGCATCTTGTTTTGTCTTAATGGAGTTATGCAAAACATTCTTCCCTGAAAAGGCCAATCCAGGGTTTTCTTTCTTCCCTTCAAGCTGAGATGAAACGGACTGCCTGCAGCCTGAAAGTTTGTTTCCTTAAGGAAACGGAAAGAGAAGAACTTAGTTATATTAATGCTTCACATCAAGTACCTTTGAATTTCAAGGGGTAAGAATCAGCCTTGACCTGGCTCCTCTGTCCAGATTTTTGTAACATTTTTCCCACTCTACTGGCGCCAAGGTCAATCGGTTGCACTTCTGCCTCAGTCTGTTTTAATTCTGGTCTCTTGGTGCTGATTTCTGTGCAAGACATGGAAGCCACACCCCAGTGTCCGCTACTCCCAGACATTAACAATCTTGTGCTAAGTAAATACACAAGGATACTCCTGCATCTGGTTTTACTGGCAGCAGAAAGAGACATTATATGTCTCTGGAAATCTGATAAAACAGTGACATATAAATCCTGGATTGCAGACATGGCCAGTTTAACTACACTGGACAGAATTTTCTGCACTGTTTAAGGCTGAGAATAAGATTTTCCCCTTTTTTCCTAAGAACTGTAAATCAGAAAATTTTAAAATTAGTATTTGGCCATGTCTACAACTTTTTACCAGCAGATAGTAACCCCTCAAATTCTGTTTCTACCATCTCCCTACTGTAGGGTAATGACTCCTCATTTGTTCTGACTTCTTTGTGGAGCATTGCACAAGCCTGTCTTTCTTCCATGAATATTTTAAACAGCTGGATCGGTGCTCGGCAAAGGCCTGGGCTGGTGCCTGAATATTGTGCAGTCTATACCATGCTCTGCCACAAGCTCCCTGCATGACCTTGATAATTGCTTCTGCTTCTCCCATTTCTCAATTTCCCACCACTGCAGTGCACATTTCCCTTCTTCTGTACTTTGTCTGGAAATCACTGAACAAATAAATCTCTCTATTTATATTCATCTTTATGCAGGGCTTACTGCAGATCTTGTTTAAGTTCTCAGATGCTAGAAGCAATATGAATTAAATTCAGGGGGAAAAAAAAGTTCTACTGTTGGTTTTGTTGCTACAATACTTCAGATTATTTGACTGTTATGAATATATATATATATTTGTTTATCCTGTGTTTGCAAGAGCCACTCAACTAACATCACGCAAGGAAAATATAGTGAACGCTATGAGCTGGCGTTTGGACACAGACAAGAGACAAGGCTGAGACGAGGGAGGAAGACCAACACCCTCAAATCCTGTGCAAGTGGGATTTAATACATGGAACAGGACAACTTTGCTGCAGAAGAGGACTGCCAGACCTTGTCTCTGCTATGAGCTATGTGCCCTTTCCTAGGGGTGGACTGAAGTCTCCAGTGGGCAATGATCCCGTCCTCCCTCCCCAGCCCACTGGTTGTCACCCTTAGAAATGAGGTGGCCAGAAGGGCATCAGAAAGGAGGTGGTTCTGGCAGCATTTTTCACTGTAGATGAGGAAAGTGAGGATGTGGAAACCTGGAGCAGGGATGGGCTTGAAGGATGAATTTAGAGAAGAGCAAGTGGCAGAACTGGGATCATAAAGTAAAAGTGGAAGGAAACATGGTCAGTAGAGTGCAAAGAACAAGGTACATGGGGATTTTGCCAAGAGTGGTGGAGGAAGATGGAAAAGGAGTGGATTGGGAGTGAACACAGGGAATTTAACTTTGGCCATTGCTGATAGTGATTCCTCATGAAGAAAAATATGAGCAACCAGCACATTAGAATTTCCCTCAGACCACAGGACATTCCTGGCCTAGACAACCTAGAAGCATCTGGCTGTTTTTAACAAGGAAACAAAGCCTGCATCTGTTTAAAATTTAGTCCCTATCCCTGATCTTTTTTAAAATTGCAAGTGTGAGACTTTTGGCAAGAAACTTCCCTCCCTGCTACCAAAACAGAGCCACCACCTTTCTCAGCAGACAGGGCAGTCCAGTGCAGCAATAATGGAAAAGCCATTGCTGAAATACTTCATTCAGCACGTTTAAAGAGGCTTCGTGGAAGAAAATAAGAAAGAATAATCCTGCAAGGAATAATATTTTTAGTAATTGACAACATTTGCATTATTAGTGGTAGAGCAATTCACTGTACATGTATATGGGCTACATTTAAGGAACATATTATCTACACATTAAAAAGTCACTCAGAGTGTTATGGAAAAAGAGTAACTACAGATAACATTGACACAAGCAAAGCTGTGAGTACTTAACTGCTTATCTTTGCTTAAGTGTCCTCTTAGAATCACACATCTTCAGATCCATCTTAATTCACGGGGCTTAGCTATGAATGAAATTTGAGCCCCAACTCTTCCATTTCACTATTCCAGATGCTGAACTATATTATTTTCTCAGCTCCTTGGTTGAAGTTGGCAAGTCTGTCTGTCAAATCTAGACCCTTCTGAAGAGATGTTGCTAAAGCTCTGCCCCGTGTTTTGCCATAGTTAAGTAGCTTTTATGCTTTGCCTTGATGAAAGTGTAGGATTTGTCCTTTGCGGTCAATGTTACATTTACAGTTTCTAAATGGGCCTTTGTAGTTAAAACCTAGAGGTGTAACTCGTTCCGGAGAAACAGTATGCAGTTAAGCTTTGTTAGGTAAGAAAACATGTACTATATGTGTGCATAACAAGAATTTCAAATTCTTCTGTCTGAGCCACATAATGGGATGAGAAGGTGTGCTGGAGATGCACCGTGGCCAGCTGCTCGAGTGCAATTACATGATCTGCTTGCTTTGATGGTGAAGCTAACTTCAGATGTTCCAGAGAAATAGAAACATTCCAAACACTGTGTTTAATAATTTAATTTTCCACTAAAAAAAATGCGTGCCTTTCAAAGATGCATTCTTGTTGAAACAACTTAATTAGGGGCAGATATCATGAGAAGGTATAACGTGGAACTTCCATGTGCTCTGTAGCTCAGAGGAGAGTTTTGCCAAGCTGGATCAGCCGAGGGGCACAGTGTGTCCACATGAGAAAGATGAAAATAGCTGTGGTGTGTAATTGTCATCCTGGAGTTTGGTGGGTTTGACACTTTACACCAGCAGCACTTGAGAATCAGGGAGGGTTCCTGCAGCTGAGTGTTAAGTACATGAACCTGAGCACCGTAAATGTCACAGAAATAAGGCAGGTTTGGGAACTGGTGTTTGTTCATAATTGAGCCTCCTGCCTTTGTTTATGGACACGATTGAAGTCCATGTACTAATACGCTCAAGCACTATCTTTTTCCCCTCTCTCTTTCCCTTTTCTTGAGATAAGAGCAGAGCACAGGTTATTCTAAGCTTACAGGAAATGTCAGCGATATTAATCACTGATTAATCAGGATCTCTAACAAAGGCCCTGCTGTTTTGAATATTCATATTGCCATGGCATTAGGAATGTCAGAATTGCCATTGTTCTGCAGATAATGACACATCCCTGCTCTTCCTGCTCAGCATCTCTGGGATGCAGCTCCAATGAGAGTGAACCACATTGTTTCTTCTGAAGCACTGTCCCTGTTCTCCAGATAGGAGGCAGAGGCACAGAGACATGAAATGATTTGGCCAGATCACATGGGAACCCAAGGAGAGCCAGGAAAGGAACGCAGGTCTTCTTAATCCTGGCACAGGGAGGGAACTTTGTTTCTTATAAACAAAATAATTCGCATACCTGACATGAAAGGATGTATCAAGATGATGAATGTATGTGTGAATACATGTGCACCCAGATAATGCACATATAAAGTGTATGAGATATATAATATTAAACATGTAACTCATTCAGACTTGGCCAGAAAGAACTATTGTAGTGCTGGCTGAACAAATTTATTCAAATCAGTCACTGATGTAATTAATAAGCTTTACAATATTCTTCAGGCAAACCGAATGCTCATGGAACTGTTAGTCCCTGATCCCCAACCTAGAAAATAGGTTATGATGGAAAAATGAGTCTTAAGAGAGAGAATGTGTATGAAGAGGGAGTTATCCATTGTCCATCTCCTCACCACCAGCTCAAGCTCATTCCTTGGGTTAGACTGCCAGGATCAACATTTGGGCGAGGACCTTTCTTGCACAGCTGATAGTCAGCTTGAGGAGTTTGTTGCTTTAGAAGGCTGTGGAGGTAAGGAGTGCCAGCAGGGCCAAGGGATTACACAAATTCATAAACAAAAGGTGCAAGTAGGAATGTGCCCTATAATGTCACAAGTTGGAACATGGAAAATTCCAGTGAGATATAAGGCCAAAAAATTTTTTACCATGACGGTGGTCAAATATAGCACAAGTCACCCAGAGAGGCTGTGGGATTTCCCATCCTCGGAGGTGTTCAAGCCTGGACTGGGCAAGGCTCTGAGCAAACTGATCTTAGTCCAGCTCGAAGCTGAACTAAGCTGTCTCCAGAGGTGCCTCCCAGCCTAAATTACTCCTTGGTTCTCTCACCAGGTTACCAGCTCTTCCTTTGACTCCTCTGTTTCTTCCTCCCCTCCCCACTGCCTCGGTTTCTCCCTAGCATAGTTGGTCTTGCAGAAGGATGGGTTTGCTCCCTGCTTTTTGCTCTCTTGTATAGGAACCCTCAGGCTGTGGCCTTCAGGATTCCCATAATACTCTCAGGTCTCATGTCTTTTAAGGCTGATTTCTTTGCTCTTCTCTCTGGAGCCTTTCCAGTCCCAACCCCTTGAAAGAGAAGCACTGGTTTTCCTCAAGCAGCAGGTCAGTGGTGCAGGAACCCCTGGGATTGAAGTAGCCCAAGAGCCGAGCCAACGCTGCCACCAAACAGTGGTTTCCATGGTCATGGTACACCAATTTCCTAACAGTCATCATGCTCCTGCATTTTACTTGGCTCATGTTCCCACACTGCCAGCCACGCTATGGGGAAACCTACAATGATCTGGTAGAAATTTTTTCTGGGCATCAAGTAAATATTCGATTAAAAAAAAAAATTAAAAAAAAACCCAAGTAATTTTGGCCCAGCTGGCCCATGGTCTAATACCATAAAAAGTGGGAATGTACTCAGTTCAAGCTGGTTTTGGTCTCTGCACAGCAAGTGCCTTGCTTTGCTGGCCTGTCACTGCGCATTTATGTAGAAATGAAGAGGCAACGACAGCATGAGATGTATTAACGGGAAAGAAGACACTGCATTTTAAGTGCCCATACTAGAAATGGGAGACTGTTTTAATGTTTTGTGCCTCTTCCTGCCCTGAAGTATTTCAAACACTCATGTCTTGTTTGCTGAACACTCTGAACAATACACGTGTAGTTACAGTTTGATGTCATAAATCACCCAAAGAACAAGACGGTCTTTCAGAACAGAAAGGACAATTTTGAGGAAGTTTATTTTTTAAATGGCAATATTTATCCTCTTAGTACTTTAGAGAGAAAAAAAGAAACTCAGCTGTTGGGCCTGAAAACCACCTGGAAAACGTCAGAAAAAGCCCATATTCTGTCTTTGACATTGTATGTTTCTATGTATATGTGAACACATATGTATATATGTGCATATATATGTATATAAAAAAATCAAACAAAATTAAAGCAGTTGGGACCAGCTTTCACAAACCAAGTGAAATCCAAAGCTCCAATTTTATTTCAGATACATGCACATTTTTGGGCTTGTGTAGAGATACAAAGTTAAACAGGAACAGACAGAATAAGCAGTGATGGAAGCTGAGTTTTTTCTCCAGAGGCAGTGCTGGAGTGGCTGTGTTGGCAGAGACCCCAGGTGTGGCTGTGTATAACTAATGGCAGGAGCTCTATATCTGATACAGCTCTGCTGCGTCTCCTGGTAATGTAAGTTGGGTCAGCAAAATAAATCTTGGAAGGTCCTACTGAATGTTGATGTCCCACCTCAGGAAGATTTCCAGAGTTTGCCTTTGTTCAGAGTGGGGTTGAAAACCTGAAACTTCAAAATTACTGTAAGGGAAACCTTAGGGAAAAAGCAGACAAGCAAACATGAGGCATGGCTCCTTGCCTTAGATCAAATTTATTGATCTGATTAATTTTGATTTTTCCATGTTTCAATTTTGCACTGTGTTTTATGACTACTTTCTCCCATATTACAGTGAGATATCAAAATTACAAGCTCTTCTATGGTGTAAAATGCAAATTTCTTTATTCTCAGGAAGGTGGAATAGGATATTTTCATAATTTTTCCGCTCAATTTTATAAATCTTTCAAATTCTAATGGAAATAATCAGTCTTACTTCCATTGACATGTCTCTGCCTAGTCCAGTACTTAAATATTAAATAATTAGAGAGCAAAAGCCATACCTGGTGGCCAACAGCTCCATGTAGACAAATCCTGCTTCTAAGTTAGGTACAGTTTTTTTTCCTATTGATCAGAGACAGCAAGTTATCATTGTAGGGCATTGCCAAAGGATGCAACAGACACAGCACAGGGTGCTTGCATGTTGTATTTTTTCATTTACTCAGGTGTGTTATTTATATACATTCTATGGGATCAACTTAATTACCTAAGGAGAGATAACTCCAAGTTTTGCAAGTGGGGCTACTGAACACAGCAAGGGCTCGGCAGCTGGAATATGAAGTGGCTTCAACTTAAAGTGGTGTGTGACAGCTCACACTGTTCCCACAGGCAGTCCAGGGAAAGGTGATGCCCTCGCACTTCACACCAGCCTCTGTTGCTGTGCGAGTGATAAATTGGTGATGAATGTTTGCTCTCTGCCATGAAGGGAACAGAGGAAGCCACTATCATCACTGCTCCCTTCCAAATAATAATGAAAGCATCCTCTTCATTTTCATGAACTCTCCAGTATTTGATCACCTGCCCCTCTCAAGCAAAGTGTTCTCTTCCCAGGGGCACATCACCAGATTTGCTAGCCCTGCCAAGGGTTTGGCTTGGCTCCAGCTCTGCTGTGCACATGTACAAGTCTCTCCTAGGTACAAAGAGGTACTGACTTGTGATGTTGCTGCCCTGAAAAGGTTTGTTATAAAGCAGTTTTTCAGCAGCTCATCAGACACAGAGGAAAAATGATGATTCTCAGTATCACCCATAGTCTGCTGAGGATCTCCAAATTCAGACTAGGCGATAAAAAAACCCAAAACAAAACACCACACACAAGCAAACAAACAAACAAACAACTGAAAAAATTAATTGAGGCTTCTGTCTTTCCTAATGAATAGAATGAGAGAGCAAAGCCACTTTTCTCTTTGTCACATCCATCTTTACCTCTTTCCAGACATTGTTATTGGTCAGTGATGTTCTGAGCTTTTGAACTGAACTGGATCCAGCACTGTGGATCCTGTTTCAGGCTGCTGGAGGTCATTCTGCAGTAACATACATGGCTTAGGCAAGATTCCTGTGCTGATCCTTTCTAAGTGATTCAACTGCTGACCCTGGTGCTTTTCTCAACCCATGTATAGAAATACACTCTTCATGATGGCTGATCACAACAGGAAAAAAAGAAAAGTCAGAAACAGAGGATGGAAGGCCATAGAGGTGAGTCCACACTCATTGCCCCAGAACAGCAGACCCTGAAAATTGGTGTCTTTGCCATCTTTGTACAGAGGATGTACAGCACTGCACCTTGGAGCTCATTTCTATGAAGAGTTAAAGCACTTCTCTTGTATTTATCTTCACCACTGTCCTGCCTTTTGGACCCTTTCTGGCATGATATAGCAAGGCCCAGGTGCAGCAACGCCCTCCCACAATGTGAACTTTGGAGGAAGATTCCCAGACACTGTGTGAGAAGGTGTTTTCCAGCATAAGACCCGTGTTGCTGCTCTGAGCTCCACAGCAGACAGAGCCAGGGCTCCTCAGCTTGCTCTGACAGCAGACCCCCAGGGGCTGTGATCTGCCTCTGAGCTGCTGCAGGTTCACACAAAGGGATGGCATCTCCAGAAGTCTCCCCACTTCCCTCCTTGCTCCTGCCATAATTTATTAGGGACTGATGCCAGGAGCAAATTGTCCTCTGTCATCCTCTCATCTGCCCTGCCAAGCAGCTGCAGGGTGGGAGTGAAGTGCATCTCCCTGCCCTCTCCCAAAGGCCATGTTCTGCTCCTGGGGGTTTCTCCAGGCTTCCAGAGGAGCAAGGGGCTCCCACTGCAATGTGGGCACAGGAAAAAATGAGAGGAGGCACAGAATAACCGGGAAGGAGGAGGAGGAATGAGAAGAGTGCTCAGGGTCACTGAGCAAACAGACCAGCAGCGTCCAGGAATGCTGCTCTTGCATGGTTTCAACCCCGTGGCCAAAGAGCCTTGGCTCTCCCAGGCCTTGGCCGTGGTGGGGTTGGGGGAGAGAGGGAGGGGACAAAGGTAGCAGTTTCGCAAGGACAAAATGATCTTGAGTAATTTCTGTGCAGGTATAAACATGATTTCCTGCAGCACTGCTTGGCACATACGTCTCCTCACTCAAACAAGACTGAATGCCTTTGTTTACTGTGTTTGATGCAATGAAAACTTCTGAGAGATTTTATTTATGGGGTGTCCTAACGCAGTGATACTTTTTGTGTGCCTGAGGTAGGGAGGGAATTGGTTGCCTCTCCATGGCTCTTAATTTGAATGGCTCAGGACTGGGTTCGTAGACATGTGTGGAGGGATGTCTTAAAAGCCACGCAGGCTGGGGCTGTGTAAGATGATCAGTAAAAGTGACGTGTCTGCTAATGGGGAGGCTCACAGCTTTCCCCAGAGCTTTCCCCAGAGCTTTCCCCAGAGCTCATCTGCTTCTTTGAGAGGACTGAAAGACAGCAAAGGTGGTTCTGAAATCGGAAAGAGAGAGTCCAAAAGATCTCAATCCAATTGACTTCATGAAGGTGTCTGAACTCTCCAATACCCTTCAGCAAGGAGTCCCAAGAACCGTGTGGGGTGAGGACTGATGTGACCCAGGTAGAGAGGCAGGAAGCCCTTTGCAGTGGGGTTTGGGGGGACTTTTTGTCCTGACTGGGCAAAGATGCTCTCTCTAGAGCCTGAGGAGATGGTGTGCGCTTGGTCCAGGTGACGAAACAGGCAGTAAAGTGGCAGCAAGAGGTAAAGAGGCAAAGCATGTCAGAGGGAGAGCCTGGTACAAGGTAAAAGTCAGAAGCCAGTGAGGTTGACTTTGACTGCAAAGTAAGAAAATTACAGGGCCTTGGTGAAGGCTCTAAGAAGTATGAAACTGGGATTCATTTCAGGCTGGGTTAGGAAATAATGGGAAAGACAAGGAGGAGATAAACCATCCAAATGGGGAGAAGAGCAGCTGGAACTCTTTGGGGCAGAGTGCAGGCAAGAACTGGAGACAGTGGGATAAGCCTCGAACAGGAGTGTGCACTGAGCAATGTGCTGCTCAAAAGTGAGTCATTTGAAGGCAGTTTGGGTGCATCTGCCCTGCAGTTACTTCTGTGAATGCAATGAATTATTAGATTTGCTGGCATGGGCCGTTCTGCACCGGGCAGGTTACTATAGCAGTGTTTACTTTTATGGCAAACAAACTTTTCCAGTGCGAGTTACCTTGGGGACAAGCCTCCCCACTGAGCAATAGTGATGTTACAGCTCAGCCCATGTTTGAGCCTTTCTTTAGTCTCTATTTTTAGAAGAATTTGATGGAAAAAGTCTTTAATAATCACTTTAGGTAAGAAAAATGTACCTATAGCTTCCTGCTGACTTAAGTGTTAGAGCTGGATGGGGTTTCTGCACAAACCAGTCCATTCCAGACACCCACAAATGGAGTTTTGGGGAAATGGATGCTTTTCATGAAAACAGGCACAACTTACCAGTAGTTTTGGCCCAGCTAAATGCAAACACATGCTGTGTAGGGATGTGACACAGAAGACAGATATGAAAGGCTGAAGATGATGATGAAAAAGTCAAACTGGATTTTGAATTTTCTTTGTTGCGTTTGGAAACACCTTCTTTTCATTCCATTCTCATCATCTTTTCACAGTCCTCTCCTTCTAAGTTTTTCTTAAGGGCTTAGGCAACTTGCAAAGAAATTAAGCGCTTTCCTTTCAGAAGGTCTAAGTGGTCTGGGGTTTCCCAAGTTATTTTTTCTTCCATCTCACAAAAAAAAAAAAGAAGAAAAAACCAAACAAAAAACCAACACCAAAACCCACAAATCCAAACCTTGTAACCCTTGAGGAGTGCTGCTTGGAGCTGGAAAAGGCCATGCTCTTTAGGAAGGAGAAGAAGCAAGATGTATGCATGCCTTTGCTGGGGCAGCCTGGGGAAGGAAGATCCAAGAACCTGGTCCCTCTCTCTGTCACACACAGGTCCATTGTATTACAACTCTTGCGTGTTTGAGGGTAATACCCACCCTGGCCTGACTGTGCGTGTAAAGCACGAGGCACTGCCTGGTCTATATATACTTTCCTGCAGGAAATATCAAAGTCACTTCCCCTGCAGTGTTTCTTCACCAGCTTAACTGAAGCAATGTCTGCAGTGACGTGGTGAGGAGGAGAAGTATCTGTCTGCCACTGCAGCTGAGC
Source organism: Grallaria varia (assembly GCA_013396735.1). Classification (NCBI taxonomy): domain Eukaryota; kingdom Metazoa; phylum Chordata; class Aves; order Passeriformes; family Formicariidae; genus Grallaria; species Grallaria varia. Next base: position 264,579 of record VWZG01011917.1, on the reverse strand, counting down.
ACAAGCTACACTGGCTCACTGATGGCAAGGGCTAATTGCATCAGCTTCCTTACTGCAGAGACCTTCCTTGGCCCAGTAAGCGCACAGCATGATTTCTTTTCCCCCTGACATAGCCCAGTCTCTGAGTCATCCTATCCACAGAATTCAGGGCAAAATTCAGCCCGTCATATCCTGCTTTTTACTTGAAGAAAACAATGAGCAGCAGGTCTGCCAGCAGGATCCTAAAGTGCTGGGGACTCCTATGGGCCTTCAGTGGAATCCAAGGGGATGTGGGAGACATCTATCCAGGAATCCAAATGGCTTCTTTGGTCCATGTATTCAGATGTCTCAGAGGATACAGGGATGCACTAGAGTTTCCAGACAGGCCTGTTGCTTTGTAACATGTCTGCTGCTGCTGGTGGGCGTTTGCAAGGCTCAGGGTACAGTGATCCCTCTGGACTTCAGCAGGATGCACTGCAACTTGCTTTTGGCATCAACTTCATACACTTCAGCTTCCAAGTCACTTCTAACTGCTGGGCTTAATTTATTTGGATGATGCTCTGCTTTGCTCCACAGTTTTTGGGTAGCTCATTGACTGATGCAAAATCCCCTTCCCCTCAATTTTTTTAGGCTAGCACCAGTAGGAAGAGAGTGGCAGGAGATAGGTACCATTGAGCTGACATGAAAAAAACCCCACTATGCAAAATTCTGCTATCCCTGAGTTCACTTGAAGATTTGGAGACATTTTAGCATCCAGGTACAAGTGTGACAGGACCTGTGTGGGACACAACACTTTGCGTCCACTTTGTTCCAGCCACAGGGACAAGAAAGAAATTTACTTTCCATCAGTATCACAATGTTCTGCAAACTCTATCAACACACTGTGTCATTCAAAAATAGCAAATGCCTCCTCTTCAGAATGAGCCACAAGAAAATGTGCTTTGGAATTATAATCCGAAGGAATCCTCCTTTGAAGGCTGGCAGCTCAATTCGCAGGCAGGAAGTCCAAGGTAAGGCTGGTTTTCTGTGGGTTTAATTTGGTTTTGGTTTTTTGTTTTCTCCAAAGTCCAGCTTATCCCCCTAGAGGGTATATGAGCCATAGCTAAAATCTCCTTGAGTTGTGCAGTGGAGCCTGTGGCTCCAGTAGCTGCTCGGGGATTTTGCAGCTGTTCTCCAGCAGAGATGTGTAATAACTGTGCAGTAACACACACTGTTAACATCCATCATAGTGGATGTTAATTTACCAGCTCGCTTAGAATTTAAACACTCCGTTGATTTACGCTACACCTTTTTTTGTTATACAGAGACAGCATTTCCTGAACCAGGACAGCAACTGGATGTGGGGTTGCATCAAATCCTCAGCAAGGTCTGTCACTCAGAAATTCCACCCTAAACCCAGTTGGGTCATTGGTCACAAAATATTATTAGTTCCTTCTAAAATGCCCTCAGAGTCACAAACGGGCAGTAGAAAAGTTGATGGGGGTCTTATTTCTGGAGAGAAGATGAAGACTTAGAACAGGATGCTTTTCTCTGGTGCTCTCACAGCATGTGATGCCTGGAGGCCTGAAAAGTCCTTCTCCCATTATATCTGTCTCAGTATTACTAACATAAGAAACCACTCATTTGCTTCAGGGCTGAGGTCACATCACATGGATATGTGACACCTTCCCTGCAAGCTACAACCACTTTGGAGATACCCTGAAAACAGGTCCATGCAACCAGCTTACTGCAAAATAGGTGCTTGGGCACTCACCCAGCTGGATAGAAGGAAGCACCAAGGGTTTATGCAGCTCTCCTAGTGCAGCAAAAGGGGATTCCCACACAGTAGGTGGGCATCGCACTCACTGGGCTGTGGCATAGAGGTGGCATCCAGTCCTTCCTTCCCTATCCTACCCAGACTTCCAAAAACCTCTGCAGTTCTGGTCCTCTTGCCTCCAAATTATCCTTTTACTTTCCAGTAAAAGAAAACATCAAGTAGTCCCAGGTGAAACAGATTATTAGTACTCAAAAAAAAAAAAACTTTATTTGGTCTGTTTTTTAAAGCTTTATTGGTTTTCTGAAACTCACAGCAAACCAAAAGAAAACCTCAGGTTACTTCAAGCGGAGTTTAAGCATGTGATTGACTTCTGGTTTCCAAAGGTAGTTTCTGCAATACTCGGAGACAAACTCATGCCCTAGTCCTTCATTGAATGGATCCCCTCTGTTCTTCAAACAAAGGGAGCAGACAACCATGACCACACAGTATTACAGGGACGTGCTAAAGGACCTGTTCTTGGGCTCTGGCTAGAGTAGCCTTTTGGAGCTTATTTTCCAAACTCAGACAAATCTCTGGAAGTTGTTCTGACATGTATTGTAATAATAAATAAATAATCACGTGGCATTTTATTACAGCATCAGAACTCTTCTTTGCATGGGATACCAGTGGATCTGTATGAAGCCAATTCTAATTACAGATAAAAGGTTTGATGCATGAAAAGAAGTTGGTATTTACCCCCAATTATCTGAGGGAGGAGAGATAGGGATGTGCTTCCTTTTATCATTTTCATTAAATTTCTTTTGAAATTCAAAGATTCCTTGAGTTTCTGAAGATGCAACAGTCTTTTCAACTTGCCGTCAGTGAGATACAGTTTGTTTTCCAGGATGTGTTGTGCAAGTTCACACACTGGGGTCTCTCCCTCCTCCCTTGACTCCACTAGAGCTTTGCATGGTGGTTGCTCATCCAGTTGCATCTTTCATGTCTCTTTGCTGAAGAGACTTGCATTTCATGTATTTCAGGTCTGAGACCAGGCAGCCTGTATTTGTAAACTGCCTCTGACTTCACATCACCTCAAGTAAATCACTTTGAGTGAAGGAAACCTCCAAGCCTTTGGGGATTTTTAGGCAGGGGTAATGCCAGCCCATTGAATGCTGGACCTACAGATGCCATTTTACTCCAGAGAACCTTCTGAGGGGTTGGGAAAGAGCCTGGTGGACATGTTATCCCAAAGAAAGCAGCTCTCAGGAACAGGGCAGAGCAGGACCTTGTCAGCTCCATTGCTGCTTGGAGTCCAGGAGACCTGATACTTGTGACTCTTTTCCTCCATCCCTGCCTCCCTCCTGGGCACTCTGAGCCCATCCTCTTTTCTTGTTCTTAGAATAGATTGCTTGCTTCTCCTCCTCATTTCTCCATCTGCAAATTGGGGGTGATGTGCATAAAGCTGCTTGAAATCCTCTGCAGGGAGGTGCCACAGAGTGGAAAGTATCAGCTATCAGTATCCTTGTTAATATTCTGCTCAACTCTGAGTGAAGTCACATAATCCTGTGTTTGGGTCATCACTATTTGTTGCTATGGAAATGTATGTTATCAGATACTACAAATTCAGTGTCTGAGGACATCTGAGGAGGGGGAAAATCCTTTGTTTGAAGAAACGCTTGTTGTCAATGGCAGGAAACTTTGCAAGGAAGAAGGGAATTCACCCATTTCTTTTGTTCTCCAAATTTTACTGGAATGAGTCAATACACTCTCCCCCTGAAAGCTGGTATCTCTTTCTTGCTATCTCTTTCTATGCACTATTCCAAAACGGCTGCACAGGCTGGGTGAATTTCCTGCAGTCGTATGTGAATGCATCTGGTAGGATCATTAACACCAGAGCAGAAGACAAATGCAAAGTATGTGCTTGACCATATGGGTGAACGTGAGCTGCTTAAGACTGAGTGCCGTAATAGAGATGGAAAGTCTTACGAGGGAAGATCAGTATCCCCCCATCTCTTTGGTAAGGGATTAAGGCAGTTGGTCTTTCAGGAGTATTCATAGAGTGTGAGGCCAAAGGGGACACTTAGGTCACCTAGGCCAGCCTCCTGAATGTTACAGGTCGTGGTAATTCATTCAGTGAGCCCCAAGCTGAGGCCTGTCACTTATGATGAGGCTACAGCAAAGCTTTCAGCCAGAGGCAGATGCTCGTAAATCCCTGCCCAGTTTGTTCCAGTAAATAAACACTCTCATTGGTAATGCACAGCTGGTAAGGGTGGGTGCAAATCAAACCAAGCTTGTTGCAATAGGGTTACACACAGAAATGGATGCACTAGTCCAGTGCAACTTACGGATTCAAACTGGTGGGGTTACATCACTTTGCACCTCAGTCCCTCCTGGCTTCAAAACTGTGCAGGAATATGCCATTCCTCTGGGAATGTTCTTACTTACCAAGTGTGTCCATCATCTTCCTTGAGTGAAACAGAATAGGCTTTGAGGGTACCTTGCTGCTCATTTCTGTGGTTCTCCATTGCACCTGCACAAAATCTGCCAATATTTTTAAATCTATAGGTGTCCAACACATGTAGGTGCTCATTGTCAGTCCTGTGCATTGAGTTTATAAGTATAAAAATTCCTTTCTGGATTTGCTCAGCATCACTTTCACTTCTAGACCTTACAGTCAAGCAAAGGCTGCTGTAAGGGAAAACGTGGTTCAGGTTGTGATAGTGTCTCCATTTGAGGTGTTTCCTGGCCATGCTCTTACCTCATGCTTAATGATGAAACACAAGCTCTGCCTTTATTGCTCTTTGGGTCTCTGTGTTGAGTGCATTTCTCATCCTTTATCAGGTTTTCATTTTATTTTCCTCCCTGCCTCATAGAAAGCTGATTTCAGGTTAAGAGCAGGCAGAAAGGTGCCTAAGACCAAGCAGGGCAGGTCGACTTTTCCTAGTTGAGGTCTTTATTTTGAGCTGCTTGGACAGGCTGTAAAAGCTCAGCAATACTTGCAAGGATGCAGCCACTGGCAGGGAGGACAAGGACCATTGCCTCAACACCATGTATATACTACTTTTAGCAGGTAAACACCCGCACACAGCACTAACAGAAGGCTCTTGTAGTGAGAAATGGCCAACCTATGAAAAAATGTATGTGTGCTTTTACTGATGTATGTGGGCATATGTGTATATATATATATATACATATACACACACACGGGTGTACATATACATACATATATATTTGCCAGTCTTTTTCTAGGATAAATTTTCAATCCATTTAAATGAAATTTTTCATATTTAATGGAAAGTTCTAGTGACAGATTTGCTCACTAAAGGCAGGAATATATGTTGTGGGGTAATTTTATATTGTGCTCTATAAATTCCCTGTCTGCTAAGAAAGATGATACAGCTTTTATTTGCACAAGTTTCAGGTTTACAACTCAGACAGTAAAGATCAGGCTGGGAATCTGAACAGTGGCTTACTATTTCTGCATCTCTACTACCATCGTGATTTTTGCCATCAGAAGTGAAACCACCAATTACAGAGCTGAATCGTAAAACAAGACAGGATATTCTTTGCTCTTCCATCCAAATCAGTAGAACCTGCAAAGCTTTTGGTACTTGCAATAATATTAACACCCTCCAAGTCACAAGAAGACATCCAGAACTGCCTAAGGATTTGCTCACCAGGAGCAGAAATGGTGAATTTATATCTTGTTTGCAGGAAGCCACTTTTGGACACTTTCTATTGCTAATACAGATTACTTCAGTGTCTGTGACATTGTTACTTCCTTTCAAAGGCTGCCAGTATTCAGTACAAATATTGCAGACACTCAGGAAAACTGCTGGTGGGGAAACCCAGTGTCTGCTCTCCCATTTGTGATGGGAGTATGGACGTGCTACATATTTTCCAGCTTGGCAAGTTGTTCTTCACAGACCTCAGCTCCTCACTTTGCTGAAGCACAGACCACAGTTCTGACCTTGCAGGATGGTTTAGCAAGAATTATACAGGCTTAATTGTCTGGGCTGTTGCAGGTAAAAACCCCAAATAGACATATAATAACACACAACAGAGTGCCATATAATTTTAGAAATATTTAATACAACCAAATTCTGTATGTGCTAGCCACAATACATGCCACTCCTTAGTAAAACTCTACTTAACTAAAAAGTCGTTATAATTTCGCAGCTTTGTTTCATGCAGTTTCTTTAGTCAAGATTTTCAAACCTGTCTGTATCACTCTTTTTCCCTCCAGGTCAACTTTTGAACGTTTTAGCCCCTTGCAACAAACACTTGGCAGAAGGGAAGGGCATTCACATATGCTGCACTCCTATTATTTTATGTGAATACTTATCTCTGCTTTAGGAGAGAGAAACCTCATTAGCTCGCAGGGTATTGCTGCAAACGGACCTCAAGCAAAGCAGGCACAAAGGGTGTCTACAGAAAATGTTGTAATGGCCCAGCCACAGCCACATCTTGTATTTTATTAGACTCAGGAGTCTCCAGTCACAAGACAGGCAGCCCTGGGCAGCTCAGCTCTGCCTCTTTGTTCTTGGAGTTACTTGTTTTTGAAACTCATTGGGTACCCATCACATCAACATGAGAAACTCCGCCAGCAGCCCAGGAGTTACAAACCACATCAGCAAGACACCTTTCTCTCACACATCTCTGCAGAACTCCAGTCAGACTGAGCCAAATGCAGCATTTCTGCAGGTCAGTCCTGACACTGCTGAGCTTCAGCACCAGTCATCTCCCCTCCTGATTTCTGTAAACTCCTTGATGGCAGCGAGTGTCAGGGACAGAACAGAACAAACCCAGGGACAGCCATGCACTGAGAGCAAAGACTGGGTGCTGCCAGCTGCACTGTGGGCTGTTGCTAAACGCTGCTCTGCCCTTGGGTGAGGAGTTTGCTCAATCAGCAGTTGATTAGGACATCTCCAGGGTACATTCAAAGGGATATAGGCATTAGGACAAAACAACATACAATTTTTTGTCCTGGGCTGGGCTGGGCAGGAAGCACTTAGATTCTTAGAATCAGTAAGGTTGCAAAAGGCCTCTAAGATCATTGAGTCCAACCGTTTATCCAGCACTGCCAAGTCCACCACTTGAGTGCCACATCGACACATCTTTTAAATACCTCCAGGGATGGTAACGCAATCATTTCTCTGGGCAGCCTGTTCCAGTGCTTGGCCACCCTTTCAGTTAAGAATTCTTTTCCTAATATCCAGTCTAAACCTCCTTGTGCACAACTTGAGGCCATTTGCTCTTGTCCATCGTTTTTTACCTGGGAGAAGAGGCCAAACCTCCCTTGGCTACAACCTCCTTTCATGTTGTTCTAGAGAGCAATAAGGTCCTGCTAAGCCTTCTCTTCTCCAGGCTAAACAACCCCACCTCCCTCATCAGACTTGTGCTCTGGACCCTTCCCCTTCCCCAGCTTTGGTGCCCTGCTTAGGGCTTGCACCCTTGGATCTATTTTAGCAGAACTGACTGGTTAGACCCACACCCAGAAAGCACCATTATGGGACTCTGTTATGGGGAGCTGTCCTGTGTGGCTGATACATAGCAGACCTCTTCCCCTGCCCCAGCTCCCTAGAAATCCTGTCCTGGCATTGCCTCATGGCTAGTTGCCATTGACCTTGGGGCTGCATATACCAATATTTGCTGGTGTGGCTTCTCCATGCGGTGGAGGAGACGCCTGCAGCACACGCTGCTGGATGTTTCCAGCCTGCTTCTGACTGCGTGACTTTGGTCTGCTCTCTGCTTGTGTACAGGCACTGGGGGATTTTCCAGGAAAAAAACATATGCCCATTCCCTGCCCTTCTGCTCCCTTTCACCGGATTCAAATGATGCCAGGTAAAGCTTAAGAGTTTTAAATGAGCAAAACAACAACGATGGTGAAATGAAGTCATGAGTCTACAAGGCAAGACCCAATTGCGTGTTTGTGGCAGATACCTGAGGGCAAAGTTTTGTTTTTTATTCACCATGGCTGCTCCAGGATGCCTCTCATTTCACACACTTTTCAGCCCATATGGCAGCTCTGAATGATGACTTTTGATTACTAGTGCATTTTCCATATCATCCAGTCCACTTGGTTTTTACCCTCCACTTCCAGCCACCATTTTCTGGATTATTTTCCACTTGGAAGCAGTTCTTTATCTCACCCAGCTCCGTCTGCCTGACGTGCCACTGCTCCTTCCACTCCCTCCATCTCAAAACCTCAGCCCTTTCTCCCACATCTCGCAAAAGCTGCGTCCTCCTCTCTGTAGGGACAAGCTCCTTTCCCAGCCCTCTCCTCCATGTCTGCATCAGCAGTGCACTTTCCAAGCCTCTTCCTTCCGTGCTCTTTTCTTGGGCCTGACTCCCTTCTCCAACTCCCCCCGTCACCTCCCCTGCTCTCCAGCAAAACCCAGCACTCGCTGTGCCTCCAGCCTTGGATCGCCGACTTCCTCCTCCGCGAGCGGCCACAGCAGCTTCCTCTGACCGCGGCTGTCCCAGACACTCTGGCTCCACGGCACACCCTCCACGTGCACAAAAACACTGCACCAGGGCTTTGCTTTCTTCTTCATAAATTCAGCTCAGCCCAGGCAGCCGTGCCATTGAGGAAACACCTGCCATGCCTCTCACCCGCCGCGCCATCACCAGCACGGGCACCCCAATCAGCTCCACCAGCCATCGTGACCCACCCCCATGGGTGCCCCTAAGGACTGTGGTATTTGCTCATGTTCTTATGCATTCTTGTATCCCGTAGGACCTTCCTGACAGAGGATGATTTTTCTTTTTTTCAAACCAAATCTGTTGTTTCATTACAATGCTGATGCCCTGTAATCCACGGGGTGGCAACATTTTAGGTGGATCCATAGAAAAGTGTCCTGATTTGGTAGAAGTTTGCAGAAGAGATGGGAAATATTCTTCTGGAGTTGGTGCCTGTGGGCCAGCTTGGCCCAAGGCATTGTAGGGTATGGGCTGGGTTATCTCTCTCAGGAAACCTTGTTCACTCAGCCACCCTCCCAGGTGCTGTGACTCACCATCCTGCACCATGAGCTTGTGTAACAGAGGGCAAATCCCTCCCTGTAAGCAGATCCTGTTGGAACTTGCTTGCAGGCAGGCTGCTCTGTGTGTGCCACCACCCTGGGCAGAGCTGTCAGGGATGGAGACAGGACCTGGCTGCCCTCAAGCAGCCTTGCCATGGCCACGCTGCAGTGGGGCTGCTGTTGCCAGTGAAGTCTGGACCATCCTGACAACCTGTGCCCGGGCTGTGCAGATGCCCACGTGATTGCTGGCAAAGGGGTAACCAAATTCTCACCACAGTTCTTGCTTTTGGTGCTGCCAGCTCCCAGGCAGATGTCTGTTTTCAGGTTACATGAACTCAACCGTCTTGGAACAAGCTGCAATTTGGCAGAGAGATCCAAAGAATATCCAGATGTTGCAGGAAGTGCTGTCAGGTTGGGTCAACCTAGGACTAATTCAGTGCTGGTGGAGGCTATGGTATTGTTGGCCTCCAGCTTCCCAAATAGAAATCTAATTTTAATTTCCTGGTGGCTTCTGGCCACCAGAACCACCGGGATCTCCTGTTCCCAGCTGTTGGAGTCTGAATGTCATTGGCCAAGCCCACTTTTTACTTACTTAATTTTCTGCTGCAGTTTAAACTAGAGAAGTTTTGCTGATTTCCTCCTTTCTAGGCAATGGTTGTGTAATACTCCTGGCTTGGGAAAAGCTGCGGTGCTCCTGTCCAAAGCAGCTGTGCTGCAGTGGCGGATTTTGGTCATCCATATTACCTAGATAGAGTGTTTGTCATCTGTCTGGACAATCTCAGGTCTGGGAGGGAACACTGTGATGATGATGAGTTATATGCTTTGACCTCGTTCGAGAATTTTACTGGGAAACATGTGCAGAACTTGGCTAGCAAAGGATTGGGATAGTCAGCCTGTTCTTTACATTTCTGTTCACTTAAACTACATATGCTCTGGCAAATGCTACCTGGAAAGCTTGGCATGGCTGCAAGCTCTCCATCTCAAGCAAACCCCGGATCTGCCTACAGGATGGGAGACTGCTCTGGGAGGTGGTGCCAACAATGTCTAAAGATGCTTTTTATGCAGTGGAGTGACAAGAAAAGTCTAGCTCTTTCACAGAGGGATGAAAGGTGGAGTGACGTGCAATCAGGAAAGCAGTCTTGCATTTGGTACCAGAAAGGGCTGTGCTAGGGCAGCAAGAGGATGTGAAGACACTGGAGGGTGTAAAGGAGGATCAGTGAAGTGGGGCTTTAGCTGGAAAATGAGCTTTGGGATTGAGGACCAGGATTATTTTGCCTGTCAGACAGCCGGTTGAGAAATTACTTAATCACTGTGTGTGGGGGATTCCACTTGAAAGAGAACTGAACAGGAGGAACTGGAGATGCTTTGAGTCTTGCTAGTGGAGGTGCAACATGAGCAAACAACATGAAGCCTGGAAAAAACAACCCTGCAGTAAGGAGTCCACTGACATCTCACATTCCCACTTTGTTGTAGCGAGAAAGAACAAGTTTCTGCCTCATATGCTCTGATCCAGCTACTCGGACTACTCTTCAGTGAAGTCAATAGGTACAGTAAGACAAGGTTGCAGGGTGTGTGGAGTACTCTCCCCTCTGAATCCAGCTCCTGCTGTCCCTCTCCCAGGATGTTATGGAGAAAAAGGTCAGTTGCAATTGTCTTCAATGTGGTTATCACATACGTGGCTCTGTCTTCAGAATATGACACTAACACAAGCTCGTGACTCCTGCAGGAGTAGATGCATAGTAAGAGTGTATTTTTTTGCTCATTTACCACCTCTCTCTGAAGGTACACGTCCAGTTTCCAATATGACAGCAAAAAGGGGCAGACCTGAAAACTGAAGTGTTCCTGGGAATACACTTCTGCCTGCCCGAGGCACTGCCGGCAGACATCACATGCTCTAAGAGGGTGCACACAGATTGGTTTTTCCAGAGAGAAGCAGTAGGAAGTGCATGTACATCTGCAGGGGTTTGGGTGATTCAGTGGGTAGTTCCCAGAAGCAGCCAGTGAAAGGATTCTGGGCTTACTGGAAGTGCCCAGGTGTCATTTCCCCCAGACAGAGAATGAGCGTAGGCGGCTGAGCTGGTGGGTCAGACTCACCAAACCATATTCACCAAGCAGCTCTTTCCTGTGGGCTCAGTTTGAGCAATCTGACCCTCAGAGAAGCTGGACTTTGTAGCATGTGTGGAAGACAACCAGCAGCTGAGTGCTAAGGGGAAGGGTGTCTTGCAAAGGGAATAGAATAGAATAGAATAGAATAGAATAGAATAGAATAGAATAGAATAGAATAGAATATTTCAGTTGGAATGGACCTACAACAATCGCCCAGTTCAACAGCCCGACTGCTGCAGGGCTGAGCAAAAGTTAATGCCTGTGGTTAAGGGCATTGTCCACATGCCTCTTTAAGCACTGACAGGCTGAGGGCATTGACCACATGTGTGGAATCCTGTTCTAGAGTTTGGCCACCCTCTTAGTAAAGAAATGTTCTGTAGCGTCAAGTCTGAACTTCCACTGGAGCAGCTTTGAACAATTCCCATTCTCATTCCCATTCACTTTGTCCCGGAAAGAAGGGGTCAGAGCCTCCCTCTCCCCTTCCTCTCCTCAGGGAGCTGCAGCGAGCAATGAGGTCACTCCTCAGCCTCCTTTTCTCCAAAACAGACAATCCCAAAGTCCACAGCTCCTCACAGGACATTCCTTCCAGTCTTTCCACCAGCTTTTTTGCTCTCCTCTGGATGCATTCAAGTCCCTTAACATCTTTCTTGAATTTACCAGTGCTAAATACAGCAGGATAATCACCTCTGTTGATTGATGAATTACAGGTTGGGCAGAGGCTGAGCTGTTGCCATTCCTTCACTCTTGTAAGATGAGGAGAGGACAGAGGGGCATCATCTCTGAAAGATCTGGTGAGAATATTTTTAACATACATACATGACACCAAGGCCCCTTCTGAGACCTTATCATATTTAACAGCAAGAAAAGGCCATAGAAATGATGAAAAAGCCATAGAAATGATGAAAAAGCTATAGAAATGACAAAAAACCAAAATATTTTGTTGCCCAGGATTCCTAGATTTGTTGCCTGTTTTGTGTGCATCAAGTCTTTTAGAAATTACTTATGTTCACTTTACACATTGTCTGGAAACTATTAATAGTTACTAATAATCCTGTTATACACTATCATGCTGCACTTTTATTCAATATTACACTGGCAATTCTGGCCAGAAGACTCATGGACCATATTTGAGCAAAAAGTGGAAGTGCAACAAGAAAAGTGGTGCAACATTTGTAAAGGCAGTGTTATCACATCCCCTTTTGACTCCTGACTCTAACTTGCTGAGGGTCAAAGTGAATACCACATTTGAGGGTCAGAACTGTTTTTTCCCTCAGACCAGAGAGCAAGAACCTGGATTCATTTTGCCTTCTCTACAGCAGTGAGTTGCTGGTTGCCTGCTGGTATCATGTAGGCAAAGCTCACCCAAGCTCTTCTCTGCTGATCTTGAGACATCAGACAACAGCAGGATCAGTCTGTTCCATTCCCAGACTTTTGACTGAGATCCTACGGTCTGGAGAGGTCCAAGACATTTTGCCTGACCAAGTCACCAGTTGCAGTACTCAGGTGGAATCTGACGGTCTGTGGTTGCCAAGCCAGGTAAGACAAACTAATGGCCCCTTCTGACTTCCAGCTGCATCACGGGTTGGGTCCACGTTGCTTCGTGTGCTGTGCCCTGTGGGGCCTGGAACACTGTCAATTTTAGTGTGTGTGGAGGGGGAACTGGGGTGGTCTACTCAGATGTGTCACAGTCAAGGAGATGTCCCCACCAGGGAGACTGTGGGAAGGCTCATCTCAAGGAGAAGGTGCTGGGTGCAGTGGAAGAGAGTGGACTGACACTCTTCCACGAGGGCTCCTGAGAAAGTTGTGCTTTGAAATTCCGCGTGAGATTTACCCTGGGTGAGTGTGATGGAGTTTCAGAGCTTGTTCTCAAACTCCTCAAGTGCTTATGTGTCCACAGGGTGTGTGACAGACTCTCTCCATGTCTAACTCCCACCAATGTCCGGGATGTTTTTAGGCATTTCCTGTTCCCAGCGCTGCCTCTCTTTTCTGTCTCCTCTCTCATGCTGAAGCCACGGACCCATCCCCAGCACCCAGCTCCAACTGAGCAGCCTTGGGAAGGGAAGCAGGACCCCAAGGGCAGTCCTGGATGTTCAGTAGCCCCAGTCTCAGATGTTACTGTGGCTGCTGGCGTGTATTGCTCTCAGAGCTCTGCTCACAAGGGAAACTTCTCACGTGTTCTTCTTGGCCCCTCTATTCCCAGTCACAGTAATTATGTGTTTGCTTTTTGGCCTTCATTTGTACTAAGCTGTTGTGCCTCAAGTGAGCGCTTATTAGCACTTCCTTCTCTGAAAAGGAGTGACTGCAAAATAAGCCAAGGGTCATTTCCCTTCCCTTGAGACCAGGAGACATCCTGGCTTTTAAATAAGGCTCCATAAATTTTAAGCCTTTGCATCTCATGTGTTTTGCCTAGAGAGGGGTGGAGGTTCCCCTGGAGAGTGCAAGGAGAAGAGACTCCTTCTGATGCGACAGTACATTGCTTAGGCAAGTGTTTTTAAGGTATCTGAGACAAATGACAGCACAGGCCAGTGCAAAAAACAATCACTGACATCCCAAGTGTGTGAAATGAATCAGAAGTGGAAGAAGGAAGTGACTATTTTCTATTTCTTGCATCATCGTTACTTGCATATCATCCTGCAGGGTTGGGCATCAGCAGGTGGAGCTGCTAAACATCACCCAACAAAAAGTGGTGCTAGTAAATAAAATGGTGTGCTGGAAATCAACGCAAATAGACTGTGCTAGGTGTGATGAATGCAAATTTTTAGACTGAAAATACTTCTGGTATCTGCAATGCTCACTATGAGCTCAGAAACAAGGGTACAGACTAACTTCAGAAGCTTGAAACTACTACAGGTCCATAAAAATCCCAATTTTCCCTCACATAGACTGCCTTCTCAGCACTACCCATGGGTTTCTCTAACCCGTGCTGATTCTTTTTGCAAGAGATTCCAGCAGGAAAAGATGTTGTCATAGAACAAGGTGGCCCCTAACAAGTGATTTCAGGAGTCCATGTTACTGGGGCGATGTGGCAGGGGGGTCAAGAGCTGCAATGGCTGGCTGGTTTCAGTGGCAAGGATGGTATTAGTGCCTCAACATGTTCTGGTCCTTTGATGGAGGATCCCTCCAGTGCCTGTGAACACATCCTGAGAGCAGAAACAAGGGCTTCATCCAGTAGTTCCTCTCTGCCCCATTCCTTTCAGGGTGAGGGTCAGTACTGGTAGCTGGAGGAGTGTGTCCCAAGGGCAAACACCCTCACTAAGGCAGCACACCTGGCCCAGAAACCACCAGAGGTCTGATTTTGGGTTAAAATCCATAGAGTCCCCATGTCTCCTCACTAACAAATCCCACAGATCCTAAGGCTAGCCTTTCTTTTCCCCAACAAGTCCGTGCCTTCTCTTGGACCTCTGTTTTAATTTCTTTTCTGCAGACACAGCAGTGATGTTGTTATAAGCTGCATGTTCTGGAGGGCTCAAGTCCCAAAGAAGTCCAACTTTTCTAAACCCATGAGCTGCAATCCATCCACCTCCACAAGAAGGGTTCATGGAAGGAGTTCATGGGCAGGAGACAAATGTATGCTCAAGGTTCTTTTACTCATTCACATCCTGCTTGACTGTGGTAAGACAGCAACCTGATGGTTTCATGCTCAGGTAGGGATTAGATCACTAACACCCCATCCACCAGCGTAACCCACAAGGTGGGTCTGTGGGATGATCCTACCATAGAAGCCACACCTGAACACAAGCTGTGTGTGGCATTACAAGTCCACTTCTGCCTGAGAATCTAAGCATTGCTCAGGGTATGGATCAGCCTCCATACAGAGGAAACCTGCTGTCATCTTCTCTGGAAACTCACAGGGCCATGGATGAGGGTGTGCCACAGAGAGAGGGGGAATGAAAAGAACCAGAACAATATTATTTCTTGATTTCTGTTCTGCAATTAAGGAAGGGTTGTGTTTTTCGTTTTCACGTGCCTCAACTCCCACCAGCTGCAAGCACCCACCCACAGCATGTGTGCCGTGTTTTTATTACAGCTGTAGCCTCAGGTAGCGTGGAATCGGGGCCAAGCATACATTAGTAAAATTAGGAGAAATATCATCTGACGGGTCTGGACGGTGCTGTGGGCAGAGCATATTTGGCAAGACTGCTTCCTTCGCAATCCAGCCCAGAGACATTCCCTGATCCTATCTGAACAGGGTCTGAACTCGCAAAACGAGTCGCAGCTTGTGAGCTGTGAGTCAGGGATGTCTTGAACACTGCCTCAGCATCCAACACCAACAAGCCCTTTTTATCTTGTTCATCCTGCTTAAATGACTGCAGCAAGCCCTCATGTTAATAGAGCGGTTTTGAGAGCTGCAAGCCATAAGACTGTCTTTTTCACACCCTCCAGCACTTGCTCCTTTTGCATTTGGCCGTTTTTGACCCATTACTGTCTCTGGTTCAGCTAATGGGACTCTCACCTGCACAGGCAATGGTTTGAAACCTGCATCTGCTCCACATGGCCGTGCTCATGTTCCTCATTGGTGAGCCATAAGGATGCATTCACTTCAGTGGGTCTGTCTGTGTAGCAGCCTTTGAAGGATGTGTGTGCCTATAATCAAGTATACTTTCCAACTTCTTCTGAGTACCATTCTAGTAAAGAAAACTTCCTTCATGACTAAAGTAATTTCATAAATTGTGTGCCAGGACAGGCAGGAGTCTGTGGAATGCCCTGCGACATCCCTGTATCGTATCTGAGAAAGACTAATTAGAAACATTGCATTTGGGAACCATTTGTTGGAAAAAATGGTGATGAAAAATATCAGATCCAAGGAAGACTGGACTGATCTATTCCAGAAAATCCCACCCGGTATTGGTATGACAATGGCTCAAGCCATCCTTGCCCAAGTTCCAGTGAGAAACTGCATATGTAAAAGCAACATGGATTAATGACTGCAGAGGTACATTCACTTTGTTACTAGAAGATGGAAAGGGAAAATATTGTTTACTTGTGAAACAAAAGAATTTAAGACAGAAGTCTGTAGTGGCAGATAATAGAAAGCACAGTGTTTTATTCAAATACAGAGCAATGGAGACAAAAGGCTGACACAAAGGGACTACACGGGATGTGCCTGATGCCTTCATAGCCTTGATTTATCGTACTTCATAAGCAGGCACATCAGAGAGAACAAATGAGTCCTGGATGGTTATAAACAAATTGCTTTATGGGAGAGGGAGGGTCATGCTCCTGTGTACCAAGGATGTACCAAGACTCATCATTCTCTCGTGCATCAGGAAAGACAAGTTCAAATCTAAATTTCTAAGAAGGGAAGAGAAGAATCAGATTGGAAAGAAAATAAAGGCAGCATGAAAGTAGCATTTATCTTAAATACATTTTGCTCTTTTCCCACAATACTGTGTAATGCAGTCTACATGCCCCTTTTCTCATCTTCCTTCTGTTCTGAGTATCACTCTTTGCTCTTTACATGTCAGTACTGCCCACTATCAGCACCAGGCACATTCCTTCAACAAACAACACTATTCCCCTCTCATGGGCTTAGGATGAATTATTTCAGAGATATCATTCAAGGGCCTTAAATATATTGGCTTTAGAGCTATTTTTACTTGTAAGTGCTTGAGCCAGACCTTTGATGTTTCATTTGGGTTCAGGGTAAAATAGAGAACATATTAAACTAAGCAAGAGCTGGTGGTTTTCTTCTAAGTGTTACCAGAAGCCAGGGTGAGACTCAGAAGAGGAAGGGAAAGGGATTGCCAAAGATTTTCGTTGGATACTTACCCTCTCCAGGGCTTGTAAATGTGTTCTGTAACACTCTTAATCCCTCCTCCTGCAGGGGAGTGTGGTATCACTGAAATCTTCGTGATCTCCTGCAAACAAAGGTTTTAATGCAGCCTTTTGTTTATTGTCTCTACAAAATAAGGGGTCATTTCTCCTCTGGAGCCTGAAGGCTCAGGGAAGTTACTGAATATCCTATCCAGCTCTGCTTCCCATCCAGCATTTTGACAGGCATGGACTAGTCCATATCCAGACACAGCCTCCCTGGATGTGCCAAAGGAATGGAGTGCTGGAGTCCATGGCACGACAATTTTCCAAAGTGAGGGTGAAGGGAAGGCAACCACAACTACCTGGCTTGATGACAATATTCATATGACACAGGAAGCAGCTCTGGAGAAGACTGAAGGCCATTCAGACTGTTTGGTGACCAAGGGACTCCTCGCTAATATTGTGCAGAGGGACCTGGGGACTCCCTGGTTCTTTGCCAGGACCCTGAGTGCTGGGACTGAGGAGGAATGTGGAGCTGGTGTGCCCCTCCAAGGCATTCGATGGCTATGTGCTCAGAGCCTGTGCCGTGCAGGACAGAGAGGCAAGTCAGGTCCTGACAGCAGCCTTGGGAATACCCTTAGCATCAATGTCGTCAGAGGTGACAGCAACCAGGAGGATGAACTGACCTGCTCCTGCCTCCCCACCTGTGCAGGAGCTGAGGAAACTCAGAAGTGCAGAGCAGCTCCAGTATAGCCCTTTTGTTGAGTCTGACCTGAAATAGGACATGAACTTTCTCATTTAGCACCACCTAAAAGCAAGAAGGAAGGAGACTGTCCCCTTCCAACCCCAGTGGATTGTACAGGCAATGATTCACATCCAAACCAAAACAATCCTGCGACCATGCCCTGATAGCTGTGTTGCCTACTTGCTGTTTCACCTAATGAATTTTACTTACCTTTTACTGTGTCTTTCAGCGTGTGGGTAGACTCACTGTTATCTGTGCCTATTTCAAGGAGACTATGTGTTAGAGGTAGACAGGTATAAACCTGTTGTGTCTAATATGTAGAAAGGAGAAAAAAAAGCTTTGTTTGTTTAAAAAAAATGAAAAGGAAATCCTACAGATGTCATTTTAAAGAAAAACATTCTGTGAAGAATATTGGAGAGTAGAAAGGAAAGTTTTGGGGAAAATACAAACAAGTCACATGTAAGTAAGCAGGGAAAATGCACAGTACAGCAAGATGGTGTTGATGCAAAAATGGGAGGAGTTTGGAATGTTATTGAATAGAGAACTAACCCTGTGGCACCTACAGAGATTAGCAATGTGGCCAGGAAATAACAACATGAAACTGGAATAATACAGCTACCAGCACTCAGGAAAAAATATCCCCGAAGGACACTCCGAAGCAACCGTGTTAAGAAAAGGCTGGGAGGTGATAGAGGAGGAAAATGTACATGTAACTTTTGGCAGCCAGCTGGCATTGCACAAGGCCCTGCCATTCTCAGCGGGCATCAGCCAATCTGCCTGGCTTGGATACAGCTGGAAGGTTGCTGTTGATTTCTTGGAATCTCAATGCCAAGCCCTGTAAAATCAGAGGCCTCAAAGAAGAGTAGAGACATGATCAGATCATTTGGTGTGGGTTTGATTCATGAAGATTAAGTGATGCTTAGATATAAGCTGGCAAAGAGATAAGAAAAGAGCAGACATGAGTCTACAAGTATCTGAAGGATGTAAGCAGGGTCACATAAATGCATTTGAAGAGAAAGAAAACAAGATGTAATAGGAAGAAGGGAAAATTCTCTATTAGTATTGAAAAGACAAGACTTAAATATAGGGTCTTAGACTAAGAGAAAATTCTCTTGCATGTCTTTCTCTTTCAAATAGCAGAAATGTACCATAGAGCAGTCTTCCTTGGATAGGGTAAAAGACAATAATTTCAGCTCAGACTTTTAAGACACAACTCTTCCTGATGAAAGGTTAGTTTAAAAAGTGAGTTAATTTCTGCATGGATACAGTGAGCTGAAAAAAGCATCACCTATTTCAGTTTTCTAAAATTCCTTTAAAAACATTGTGTGGAATGAGCAGTCAAACGAAAACCAAGAAGCTGAGAGCTAAAAGTTAGCAAAATCATTAAAGAAATGGCAAAGAAATATTAAGAGCACAATGCATTCAAATCGGCACAGAGGGCCAGATGGTACATACCCAAGGGTATTAAAGGAATTAGCTGAAAAACTCTTAGGCCCATTATCCATTATGTTCAAGCGCTCCTGGAGAACTGAGGGAGCCCTGGTGACTGGCAGAGGGAAAATATCACGCTTCTTTTCCAAAAGGGGAATTACAGATCAATTAACTTGACATCCTTTCCAGGTGAAACTTGGTCTCTAATAATCAGAAACTACTCCTAGCTGTTCTGTAGGAGGGAAAAACCATAAATGTGTCACATTAAGAAAAGCAGTTGCACCCAAGTGATAGACCTTACAGACAGATTATACTCAGTGTTGATGGGAGGAGGAAAATCACAAGGGGTGGGAAGTGTTGGGTGGGGAGAGTGAAGAATAAGCAGCTGCTTATCCATCATGTGGGATGAGTATACACCATAGCAGGACGTGCTGGTGGGAGGAAGAAGGGATACAGTCCCTTGAGTCAGTCAGGAAATTTGCTCTTAAGGGTTTCACTCACTGACAAGACAACTGGTTGTACAGAGAATTCTTCTGCAGAAAGCTCCTTGATTTCAGTAAGTAATTTTACTCAGTTTCTTCAGGCACGACAGTCCTGTAGATTCTGATCCATCCCTAAAGGTTTCCATGCAGACAGAATTGACTTTAACAGTAGTTGGACTGGGCCCAAAGCATTACAACAAAGATGTAGGGTGGATACAGAGAATAACAATGAAAGAGATTAAAATCAGCCCCTACAATAGAAAGTGGAGCATGCTTTTAAATATTGCCATGTTGGGCTCCTCAGGGATTCCTGTTGTGTTGGACATTATATTCATCTGCAGTAGCATCAAGGAAGGGGAAGAAAAATACATCAATCTAATTCAAAGATAACACTCAGCTGGAGTGTGAATTGCAAATCATTTATTAGAAGCAGCATCCTAAAGGGACTTCAATAAATGAAGAGTGGGACATGGTGGGAATAGCAAGAAATGGAGCAAATCTAAATGCAGAAACATCCACAGGGCAACATTGCTCACTGAGAGGAGGTCAAAGCAGTAACCCCAGAGGCTGTGGAGAGGAGTAATCCAGAATTGCTCCTTGGATGCTAATGTTGATAGAAAGCTACAGCTGATAATTCATTAAAAACACCCCGATCAATCTGCTTTTGAAGTGCTAATAGGAATACCACTTGGGGCAGGGCCGGCTGAGAAGAGTGCAGGCAAACAGGTAATGTTATAGATTAACTGGTATAGACACGAGGGTGGAAGGCATGACCTATTTAC
The DNA here is from genome assembly GCA_013396735.1 of Grallaria varia. Taxonomy (NCBI): domain Eukaryota; kingdom Metazoa; phylum Chordata; class Aves; order Passeriformes; family Formicariidae; genus Grallaria; species Grallaria varia. Next base: position 244,543 of record VWZG01011917.1, on the reverse strand, counting down.
TAGGAAGATCAAAGGAAATAAATGCATACATAGTCTGGAAAAAAAAAAAAGAATAAGAAGGCAGCAGGGTATAGTCTGATGTAGAGATGAACCTTACCATGAAAGAATGCTGCTGGGTGGGAGGGAGAACTGAGACTCATCAGAGAGCAACGGTGGGGCTACGTACATGGCCACTCTTGGACTGGGGAAGGGGGTAATGGCCTGATGGATTGACAGGATCTCCCGAAGGACTGTCTTGGAAAGGTCTCCATTGTCTGGAAGAGGAGGTTTTAAACCCCCCATGCACTCTGGTCCTGTGTTTGGTTCTTCATCTCCACAGAGTGACCATCTTCCTGCCTCTGAGACCACAGCATGTTGACAGTCACATTTTTGGCAACATTCCTCGGACCAGTAGGTGCGCAAATGAAAGCAAAATCATCAGAGCTTGAATACTGGAGTAAAAGTGACACAGTGAGTGGAAAGAATGTTACTGCAGAAGAGGTGGAAAATCCTAGTGGCACAGGGTTAGATCACTCCAGATGTGTACAGACAGGGATTGGCAAGGAAAACATCAGCAGGTAAAGAAAAGGACATAAATTATCACATAGAGAAGCCCAGCCCCAGTGGAAGGATTGCAAATGTCCTTTGTAGCGGTGCTATTTGTTTCGCCTTCTTGGAGACTAATTAATGGGGACCAATGGAGAGATAAATCTCACCTTCTTCTTGATATCCCTGTGGTAGTACTACGGTTCTCCAGTGTGGGAACTCCGAGAAAGATATGCTCCACTGCCATACCTCAAGGACTTAACTCCTATTAGCTCACAACCTCAACTGGATGTTCACCATAGACAAGAAATTGATGCTACACTTGAATCCTAGTGTTGTCTGTCATCCCACAGCGTCCCTCCTTTCTTTCTGGACCACCAATCTGGAAAAAGATAAGAGGACTTATTGAGAATTTCAGAGATTTCCTTACAAAACTGCTGAACCACTGGCTCAACCTGTGCTCCCATTTCTCTGTGTTGTCTGCCCGCCAGCTTCTATATGGGATTCACGGTGCAAGTTACGATCCAGAAAACTCAAAATGTGCATGGCCAGATAACAAATTCCTCTTTGTTTTCACACACATCGTCTCCAAGCCTTTATTAACACGGGGCTTTCAGGAGCCCATGGCAGGATGTGCCTGCAGCAGGCCCTCTGCTCTTGAGCTTGCACCCAGCAGAGACACTCCTTCTTATCTGATCTTCTCCACAAGCGGCAGCTCTTCACCTCGACGCTCTGGCAGTGCTGCTCACAGCAGGCCGAGGAATTCCTGGCAATTCTTCTCCGTGGAAAGGCTTTCGCTGTACGTAAGCGATATGAAACCCGCCTACATGTTTGGGAGGGTGACAGCGCGTTGTAATCACACGGCATCACTCGGCTGCCCGTAACAGTGACTGCAGCAACACCAGCGGAAGCTCTGAAGGAAGGGAGTGAGAAATTCACTCCCACCACTTGACTCATGTGGGTTGCTGCCTAGATACAGGTTGAAGCAGCCGCTGAAGTCATGGCTGTCTGTGGGCTGCTGAGTTTCTAACTTGATGTTTTATGGGGCTCTGTCTATCAAAATATTTGGGATCTGCTCATCTGTGGTTAACGCGCCGGTTTCAGAAGCATGTTTTTTGCTGCACAGAAGCCATAGTGAGGCATCATCTTGCTCAAATGCTGGCTGAGTCAGCTGCCTTTTGAGCCTGGTTATCAGAGAAAGGCCAACCATGTGCAGGAGCTGTAGAAAACACTTTTTATGGGGCATCCCAAGGCTCCAGAGCTTCTATTCTGACTGGACAATCTGGTGCTTGCATAAGTATTGTTTCAGAGAAACAATCAGAATGGGAATATTCAGATATGGGAACAATTGTTGGATTTGGGACTAGTAATCAAGGGCCCCAAATTAATTTTTATATTTTCAAAGGAAATGTTACATTGTCTAATCTTCAAATTGCACGTCATTTTGCTGTTGCTAAATGAGAGGAAGGGCAGGCTCGTGGCTGAGAAGGTGGGACAAGTAGTCCAGGGTCAGTTCCTACTTTTAGCCCAGCTTCCCTTAGCCCAAGTTACTTAATCCTCCTACCCTTATGAACAACAGTTCCCTATCAGGAGATAAGGTTAATACTACCCTTCTCTACACTTCATCTATTTTATCTATTAAATAATGGGGGAAGATGGAGGGAAGATTTAATACAAAGATGCAGAACCTCCTGCACAGTGGAGTACTACATCTTGATTAAGGACATATACATTATTGATATTTATATTAATTTCAGCTCTCCCACCATGTTCTTTCATACAAAGGGAGACTATTACAGAAAACAACCATTATAGAATGTGGCTAACTAGATATTATATGTATCTGTCTTTCTGGTTTAAAGAGTCATATCTATCTGGTACGCACACTGTGATAGAGGCCCAATGGTTTTGTAAGTGGCCAAGTCTTGTGATGGAGAGTTTATTTTAACTGAAAAGCTGAAGACTAACTCCTTGTTTTTGCATAATGGCTCCCAGAACTAGCTATTATTCACTACATGCCTACACCATGAAAGGATAACACATGTAATTAAAACTAATGCAGGTATTTTATCTGCTTGGGTACAGATTACCATAAGTCTATTTTAACTCATAAGTATAATATCTATTCTATGTTTTGAAAGCAAAAGTGTAAGCTATACTGTTTCTGAATCATGGTGAGTCAATGAAAGACTATTTTAAACTTCCTATTCAGGTGAGTGGTGATCCCCTTGTCTTCTTTCAAATTTACGATCTTCCTTCTTGCCTTTGATTGTCCCAGTCTTCCTGAGGAAATCAAAACAGAATGGTATAAACCAGTCATTTTGTTGTACATAATGCATATGATTTGCCTTTAAAATTTGATGGTTTTTACCCATCTAAGGCCAAGAGTACAGAATTTGTGTGCTGCGGGCCTGAGTCAGAGCTCTGATGGTGGTGAAAATATTCTGCTGCATGGTTGCATCTGTTTGGCTCGATCTCCAAAGTGTCTGAGGACACTCAGCGCCACATCCAGGCCTGAAAGCATCTCAGGCATTTTCAGATGTTTGAAATTTGGGAGCTTAATCTATATTAGGCACCAAAACCTTTGGAGAAACAACTCTGCAGAGCAATTCTTCACATGACTCTCCTATGGCCATTGTAAGAACATGAAGAATCATCAGTGTTGCCAACCAGGCAAGACAATTAACCCTTCCCATTGTATAAATTATCACTATGTGACAACCTGATAAGAAAAATAGGTCCTGCCAGGGTGCAAAGGGGTTCACACGTAAGTGTCCCTGACCCCGCCAGGTTCAGTGTGATCAACTGCCCTGGAATTTGCACACAGGGACCACTCTGATAGTGATCCAAATCCACCCAAACCATCCCCACAAGGTCGTACAGAGATGTCAAGGCCATAAACAGAAGGGCTAAATTTCTGCTCAGGTGTCTGCTGTGCCCTTGTACTCAGCTTTCTGCAGAGGTTGAGTTGTACACATCTCTGAGATGAATTCTTCTCCGTCCCCTCTTGCCAGCTAATAGGAAAGTTTAACATTTCAGATTCAGTGCTTCTTATCCATGCCTCCATGAGTATATTTTAATCAATGGAATGGAAAAAGGGGTGTCAGTGCTTGCAAACCAGGAGTTCTTGGCAGTATTGATGCCACTTTTGATTTATGCTTGATACATGTTGCCTTCTGTCTCAGTTCTTAACTGAAAGTTAAGTAAGTGACCTGAAACAGAGCGCTCTGAAATCTGTGGGTTTCAGAGCAGGTCTGTGATGGGCTCATTGTGTGGAACTGAGTACATTGACAAAGCATAAGATTTTCAGCCAAGCTGGGGAAGCTGTGCCAAACTTTGAACTGCCTCGACATTATTTCCATTGACAAAATACCTTTTAACATTATGCCTCATATGAATTTTTCATGGGAATTAAATTAATTCTCCTCCATAAACCCTGTAGGAATAGCAGACTCACATTTTATGAGAAAAATCAGTTTTACTTTTCATTTATAGATGAGACCGGGCTTTGCAATAAGGCTTTCATCACTGCAGCTTCTTTAATGGATTAAAAAGGCAAACAAATAAGGGAAACAAAGCTGGAAATAGGGAATTTTTTTTATTTTTTTTTTTTTTAGGTAGTCAAATGCTGAATCATTATAAAATATGAACTGCGCTATTCAACCTGCTGCCAAGGAGAGTGAGAAAGCAGGCACTTTTCCGTGTTTGCCTGTGTCATCCTCTCATGGTGTCTGTTCTACAAACAGCACTGTTTGTGCATTTGGGCATCGACAAGATTGCAGGTGTAAACCAAAGGTGAGACACATGCTGGCCCAGCAGAGTAGTCCAGGTTATACTGATGTCCTCTCAAGGTTACTTTGCTGAATATGGGTATGCTGAACACATTCACTCCTTCAGGTAGATAGGATGTTTCACAGGTATTTGCCTCTGGGCCTGCTGAATACTAGTTTCTTCAAATTTGGTAGCTGTCAGAGTCTCTACATTTTCACAAAATCATAGAATCATAAAATCACAGAATGGTTTGGGTTGGAAGGGACCTTAAAGACCACCCAGGTCCAATTCCCCTGCCTTGGGCGGGGACACCTTCCACTGGACCAGGTTGCCCAAAGCCCCATCCAGCCTGACTTTGAACACTGTCAGGTATGAGACATCCACAGCTTCACTGGGCAACCTGTCCCATGCATCACCACCCTCACAGGGAAGACTTTTCCCTGATATCTAAAATAACCTACTCTCTTTCAGTTTGAATGTATTGCCCCTTGTCATGTCACTACCTGCCCTTGTAAATAGTCTCTCTCCAATGTACATGTTTTGTACATATTCTATACAATATTTTGGACATATTCTTTAGAAGCACCATGTTCTAAATGGTTTGATTCTCATTTAAGAGTTGGACTCGATGATCCTTGTGGGTCCCTTCTAACTCAGAGTATTCCGTGATTCGGTGATTCTGTGATTCAGTGATGTGACAATGCATCTTTCTACTCATTTACTCCGAAAGACCATGACAGTGACTGTTAAGATGTGGAACAATACTAATTAGATTTAAATTATAGTTACTGGACATAGATGCAAGCTAATACACCTCTTTCCATAGTACTGTAGGATATATTTTATTTTCAAAATATCCTAAATGGAATATCTTCCTGAAGTCTCTGCTGCTTCCATATGTTGCTTTTAAATATCAGATGAGTTTTCCCAGTTGGTTTCAACATCTTATGCTGAGGCCAGCTGATGTAATTTGGCATAGATCCATTATGCCATTGGAAATATGTCAGCCTATACCAGCTGAGATTACAGCATAGTTCTAGTTTTAAATATACTTAACATCTTTTTAATGCATTCTTGAACAGTGCTAGTAAAACCTGTTTTATCTCAGTTTCTGTCCTCAGTAAGCATATGGGCAAAAGTTAACATCTTGAGGAAGATGAAAGAGAACAGGACCTGTCCCCACTCAATCTTTAAAGGCAAATATTCCTTACAAACTCATGATGGAAAGGACAAAGTTTCTGTAAGACCAGTGGGATAGAAGAACATAATTTACCATTTTAAGTGGTTCTGAAAGCGAGCTAAATTCAAAGCACTGAAGAAAATATTTTTGGCTTCAACTCTGGTGCTGCTTAAATTATTCACTGTAAATGTATGACCATACTGATTTAACACTTTTGCTGTTCTTTGTCATTTTGTTGAATGAGATGACCTTGATTTGCTGACTGTTCAAAGCACAGTTTTGCCTGTTGAATAACTTTCAAGTGCTCACCTTGGACTGCATAAAGGTATTACTGACACGCTCACATAACTCTTCCCCTTGAAGTGCCAGTCTAGTTATATCAAAGAGAAGTACAGACACATTGCCCTACTGATCCCACGTAAAGCCCTGATTTGGCAGGGCTTTTTACTTGCCTGGAGTTGTCACATGCTGATGGTCCCTTGTGCGGTCTCTCATCTCCACACCTTGATGTTCCCTCTGGGAATTTGGAGAGGGCTGCCAGGGACTAATGAAGTTTTGGGATAGAGTAACTAACTCCTATTAGTTCTCCTTCATCCTGGGTTCGTTTTCCTTGGGTGTCTTTGGGAACATTGCTGGTCCCATGAGTGAAGTGGAGCATCATAAGCAGGTCTCTCAGATGCACTTTGTCCCCACAGCAAGTCACAGTCTGCACCACAGGGAATGCGCTCAGCTTAACTATTGAGCTGTTCCTTGATGTTAACAGGAAACATGGATAACAACTGGCTACCTCAATAAAACCAGGATTGAATAAGAGCATAAAGCAAATGTCCAGTGATGAAGGTAAAGCATGGATAAAGATGGGCATTGTCAAAGTAGAAGGTGACTTACTTGACTAAATGTTTTTATTCCTGGAAGTTCAGTCCTTGTGCGAAGACTGGCATTTAGGTTGGCAGGAATTGATAACCCTGGGTGGTGAGGTCCCTGAGGTACAGAGCTTCAGCTGTGCCACAGAAGCGGGTTATCACAGCTGTTGTCCTCCAAGGGTCAGTGCTGGCTCCTTTCCTGAGGAAAACGTGCCTACACTGGATGCTATTGGAGAGCTTCAGGAAACCAAGTCTGTCATAGACCCCTTCTCGTGCACTCAAGAATCACCCCAGCCTTTCCTGCAGCATCTTAAGTCTTCCTTCTCCCATCTTGAGAAGTACCTGACAGTCTGGGGCTTCCTCTGCCTTCAGAAGGGAAAATTTGGATTATTTTTTTAAGGCATTTTTCTTAAGTCATTATTAAGCCATTCATCTTAAGTCATTCTTAAGCCATTCTTGATATCTCTAAAAGCCTGTTTTAGGACATTCAGCTGAAGCCTGGGGTGTGTGATAGTAAGTTGTATGAGTGAAACAGAGTTGATACACACTTTTGTCTCTGCCTTTCCAGACCCTCAGCTCATCTGCCAGGCAGTTCACTTACTACTTTTTGTATTGCCTGGTGATATCTGAAATCCGCTCAAGTGTGAGTGGGAAAGCAAGAAAGATATCATTTGGGAAATGAGGATTTCAACATGAGGTCGTTATTGTGGTACTTTTATACAGCAACAAAATAAAGCTTAAAGGTCTCTTCTGTGCATGCCACTGCAGTATGCTGGGGAAACCACATTTTTAGATACATAAAGCGAACCAGCCTCTGAGAGGCTGTGAGCTCCTTCCAGATGACATAAAAATGTCAGAGTCTGGGAAGAGTAAGTTAAAACCCCAGAGCTGTGCAAAATAGTAAAATGCAAGGCACAGACTAGACTAGTAAAACTCTTCTCCAAAGCAATTTGAGGATGTCCACGTGCAAGGTCAGGCTGCCTATAGCTATAGTCCCATTAAATGTCTCTCTAGTTGGAGATTACAATATAAAAAATTTTTTGGTAACTTCTGGGCTGATTGTCATGTCCAAAGAGCATTTAAATATGCCCCCTTTGACCTGAAAGAAGCACTGCTTTCCAAGGGAAGCTAAATGTCAATCCAAACTCAAATGTGAGTGGTAGCACTGGTATCCTTCACGCTGGCCACCAGCACTTCCTGCATAAAATGCTCCTCCTCAAGGTCTGAGTGGAGTTCACAAGACGTTTGAACTTTGTCCTGCTGTGGTTTAAGACAATTTGGTTGTGTTGCAGCCCTCAGCAATGCTGCCAGCCTACACCAGTTGGGCACATCTCCTTGGCCATCAGTCTTCACAGTGTGTTGCACCCAGCAACTGGCAAATATTCAGTGGTTTTTTTGTTGCTTGTGTTTCTCCTAATGGAACTCCTAAGTAACCTAATTGGTAATTCCCATTTTAATGAGCTCCTTATTATAGGGTTAATAACCTGCATTATTTTGTGTGGTTCTAGCCATTAGCAGCTTGACATTAAATGGTTTTAATTTGTTTTGATGCACATCTGTTGACTTAGCGTCTCAAAAAGTAAATAGTTCAGTGCAGATTTGATCAGGAACGAATTTCGTATATGCCCTTGAGGTCCTAAATGCAGGCAGCAATCCTCCCACTGTCTGCTCTATTTCAATTTGCCTGATTAAGACTTTCCCAAGACCCAGCAGGATGCATTTTTCCAATACGATGCTCCACAAAGTGGTCCTGCCTCTGCGGTAATTGGTGGCAGGCTGTTGTAACCCAGACGGGCTGTTTCGAAAGCATCTCCCTAGGTGTTCAGCTCAGGGGATGAATTGACACTGGCACCTTAGGGGGAGGGAAAAAAAAGGAGGAAAGAAATCTGAAAAAGGACCTGAATGGGCAGGGGGGGAGGAGGAGGACCGGGGACCGGTTCCCAGGGATTTCACACATAACTTCTGTTGCTATGGCAATCGCTCTGTCTGTCTGTACTTGCTCAGAGCAACAGCTTCATCCGGAGCCACACAGTCAGGCAATTTCTACAGTTCCCCTTTGGGAGTGTGGGGAACAAGCAGTGGGGATGTTTACTCAAAAAAAAAAGAGGTGGGATGGGGGTTTTGATAGAGTGAGAGGAAGAGTTTGCAAATATGCATTAACCTGGTGCTTGTTCTCGCCAGGGTGTCATCTGGGGTTTGTTTGTGTACAGCACCCAGCACAACCACCACCTGAGTCTCAGCTGGAGCTTCTAGGCAGGGCCACGGTACAGATAAGCAAAAAGGTTTGGGTCAGGGAAGTGAGAATTCAGCAATCACACCCTCCAGCATGTGGAGGAACTATGAAATTTATCTTCTATCCAAATGTCTCTTTTACGTGCTCTCAAACTAGCTGGATAGGAGAAAGTGTTGAATCACAGATATTGTCCTTGGTAAAACACTGTCTCACCCACAAATTGCTTATAACAGTAATAGTAACATGGCACAGACAAGAATCTGTGGGAAGAGTGAATCACTGGAAATGACATGTTTATATAGCACCTCTTGGCATTGTATTATGGCATCTCTGTTCTCATGGGATTCAATCCTAGAGGACCTACTGCACCCTAGACCTTGAGGATGAACTCAGTCTTCAAGCTTAATCTGAGCCTTTCCAAATAAAGGAGCTGGTCAAAGGGTTTCTTACAGCAGGGCACCAGGTAGTTCACTTCCACTGACCTTGAGACAGCCCACATTTCAGCTGTGGTTCGTGATGCTATGTGCCCACAGCACAAGAGGGCTGCAGCCTAAGTTTAACATGCATGTGAGTAATCTCTCTTCTGCAGAAGGTATTTTCACCAGGGTAGGATGGAAGAAAAACTCCATACCTTCCCACACCCTTTTCACCGTGTGATTTCAGGAAACTGCTCCCTTGTGATAAAAAGTTCCTGCAATAATGCACCCCGAGGTGTTGGGTTTTAAGCTTTTCCACCGAACAAGACGTGTCCTGCTTAGAGAAGTACTTGCCAGGCTGCAGCTTGCCAAGTGGTAGGATTCAGACTCAGAGAAGTGATTTTTTTGCCTTTTTTTTTTTTCTTTTTTCTAAATTGAACTGGATCAAGTCTTCATAAGAAAGGAGTATCTTGGCACAGCCAGGATAGAAAACAAAGATAATGCCCGTTGCGTGTTAACTTTTCAACTGGCATGTATTTTGTTGTTTAGAGCTGGTATTAGTGGGATGTGATCTTCCCTCTGGTGCCAGAGAGGTTAATGTAACTGTCACTGCAATCATTGGCGTTAGGCAACATATATCTCGGTTTAAATCATGCTTCACATGTGGACTTAGAGTATTGAAAGCATTTAGGATTTCAATCCACACTTCCTCTTTCAAGTCAAGGCTTCTTTCAGCTTCTCTGAATACTTCTGAATGACTTTTTAAAGAATCTGAACCAAGTGGATACAATTTCCAGCATGCAGAACCCTACAAACCCTATGTCATGGTCCTCCCTCCCCATGAGTCTTGCTCAGAGCATGGACTGGATGTTCCTGCCACCCTTACCTGAATCTTCATGGCCACCAGCAATGGTCTGGAGGAGCTTCTGCTCCTCTTCCATGTGTCTCCATTTGCCCTGCAGTCTACTTTTATCTGGAAAAAATGTGAGATGTCCTCTCGTGTTCTGATTGCTGGGGTATGCAGCACCATGAGGAAGGGAGCATCTGACTGGGGAAAACACCTACCAGAAAGCCCTGCTCAGAATAAATACCAGGCAACGCCAAGAAGGGTCCACTTTGTCAGGGCATGCAGCTTCCCTGGCTTCTGCTGGCTGGAGTCATGTGAATCTCCCTCACTTTCAGCAGCAGCATGGGGTTTTTTCCCAGCTGTTGAAGTATTCCACTTAAATACATGGGCTCTTCACGGGATTGCCTCCCCACTACAGGAGTGAGAAGTAGTAGGGCCTATCTGAAGTGAACTGCCTGCAATCATGTTTCTCTTTGAGAAAAATCTCACTTTTTCCAGAGGGCTCCCCCAGCCTGGAAGCCTGGAGATAAGGGGGGGAAGATAAAGGCTGCGCTGCAGGGCTGTTTGCATTGGAAGAGACAATAAAGCTGATGATAGTAAATGCTGAGTGTATGAGACTGAATGGATGGATGGAAAATTACTGAGATATTATATGCTGCTTTATCTTGGGAATACAAGCAAATGTGATTTCTTGCCCAGCACAATATGATACTAGCTGAGCTGCATCCTAAGATACACAGGAGTCTGCCTGGCCTCTCCTGCCTGCCAGCCCGCTGCTCTTCTCCAGGTTCTTTTCAGAGAGCGTGGACAGAGGGTAGCCTGGGGACTGGCATATCTGCCAGGGACCACTGGGCTGTCAGGAATCATGTCCTACCTGCGCCACCCCTGGGAAAATCACACAGCCCTGTTCCTCACCTTCCTTTGATTTTTATCCGTGCCCTTTTGGGGTTCTGAGCATTCAGCTGCCTGTCAGTCACTTTATGTTAATTTATTTTTTTTTAAGGGCTAACAGCACTTCCCTTCCCACAGCGGTGTTGTGTAGATAAATAGGTGATGCCTGAGGGGGTGTTCTCCAAGCCTTTCTGGCAGAGTAAACCTGGGGCCAGCACTGGGAGTTGGCCTCTGGGGCAGCAGAACAAGAGACCGTACTGCTCTTAAAACAACATCCAAACCAACAAACAAACGAGTGAGGCACTTCCCTACTGTCTGAAGCCTTCCTAACCCTTTTCCAGTGCTCACAGCTGCCAGAAAAAAGTGTTCATGGAGCACTGAGCTGACTGAATGGAGGCACAAGGAGGCTTTTTGTCCTCCAGCCTGTGCATTGCTGTGTTGCACTAGAAATCTCTGTGATGGTAGCGTGAATTCCTAAATGCAAGAGCCACAAAAATAGAAGGCTGCTGTTGTAGCTGAGATGAAATTAAAGTGGAGCCTTCATCATTCCTTTATATTTTTCCCTTCTTCCTCCTTTTCTCCCCTTCCATTTCAGTGTGTCCAAACAAGGGCTGGAGGGTAGGAGTAGGACCAGGCTGTATATGGGGAAGAACATGCAAAGCCCAAAGGATGCACCTGGTCCTTTCCAGGGAACTGACTGCAATCTGTGGGTCATCAGTACCCAACAGCCTGATCTGGATCCAGTTGGCCCCCACGCAGGGCTCAGCATCCAGATCCAAAGTGGAGGAATGGCCTCTGATGAGCTCAGCAGCATCCTGCACCCTTCTCCTTTCCAAAATTTACTGCAGAAACATGCCAGGTGCTGCAGGGATTATAGCTTTTGTTTGCTTTGTACATGAAGTTTCCAAAGGAAAGATATTAACCCTTCCCTGAAGCACAAAGGGAAGGGGAAGGATGGAAATGAATGCAAGGGCTACATCCCTCTTAGATATATAGCAATTGGGGCTACCAGAAAGCAACTCACCCCATTGCCTCCTAATCTGAATCACAATCCATTTGGGTGTTTTTTGGGTGTTTTTATTTTGAGGGGAGTGGTTTCAGAAGGGAATATACTTTGCAGAAGTAGAGTTTTTCATATGTGAGCTTCAGAGCTTTGGGTGGCGTTTCCAGTTTAACTGCTGGGGTTTGAGAAAAGAGCCCCTGTTTCCAGGCTGCAATAAAAAAAGGAGACAACTCAGCATCTCCCAGAAGCCATGCTGATCCTCTCCTTGTTTTGGTCGACGGTTACAGAGGTTTCCTGCCTGACATGGTGTTTCTTCACAAGCTTGGAATCTGCCACGGCTTTGAAAAGGACAACAATTATACAGATGTGCATTCCAGACATCATTCCCACAAGAAATGACACAAGAAACTAGTCTGGATTTACACCAGTGCAGTAGGTCAGCCCAGATGAGAAGGGAGCTCAGCGTGCCTCTAGGAGCCTGGCCCCACTGTCCCAGTGCTCTGCATCTCTTGGACCTACGCAGTAGAAAAGGGATGGGGAAGGGTCTTAGGCAGACCAAGTTGCCACAGTCTTTTCTGCAGCTGCTGCTGCTTTGGTTTCCCAGTTCCCAGCGAGGTCTGGAAGGAGACTTTAGCAGGCGTTGCTTAATCCTGTATATGTCCATGGGGGAGGAGGTTACCCTGTATTTGGGAGGAGGTTACCCTGTATTTTCACATCTCACAGTTAACTGGAAGGTTGGAAAATGCTCTCAAAGCCCACTTTGGTATCCAAGGGGCAGCATTTGTACTCTAAGATCTCACACTACAGTTTCATGACCCATGCAGGGGTGCTCCTCATTACCGGCTGCCCTGTATATTGACCCTGCAAACTGGAGATGTGTATATATATGTATGTACGTATGTGTATATACATATATCTCTTACAGAGATTACTGGGTCACAGCCTTTGCTGGCATAAACACGTGCAGGACCTATGGGGCCAGATGGTGTATTCCAGAAAACATGACTCTCTGTGACTGTGGTGGAAAATCTTGCTGGGATGGAACTGCCTGTGACATTTTGTTGCATGTCACATTGTTAGTGAAACTGAGCAAATAGCTCGCTCTAAACTGTCCAGGCAATGGATGCAGCCACATTACTGCTCAGAGAGTCCACACAGGACTGTGCCAGGACACGCTGGCCATGCATGATTCTCCATCCTGTCTCCCCAGTTCACCAGGGAATTACTCTGTCCACAAGGCTGGAGAGGAGACAAGCTGTGCTCTGCAGTTTATGCCCCCTCTAGTCTGGGCACGGCCAAATTATCCAGGACCAATGTCCAGCACTCACAGATTAATTTCCCATGACTCATGGTACAATAATTCCTACTGTAATTCGTGGTATGACTCCTAGCGTTGTGCTTCTAGGATTCACCACCTGAAATCTGAGGAGAACTGTGAGGGCTTGATTGGATGTGTGGATTACAGGGCGTCTCCCAGGGATCTCACGTCCAGAGAGCAGAAAGCAACCCCTTCTCAGCTACAAATGTTCCAGCCCAGAAGTGTGGTGGATTTCCTGTTTGCAGAGATCCCAGATGTTTGCTTTAAAATTCACTCCAGCCCAAATGTTCAGGCTGGTGAACTTGTTCTCTGGACCGTTTCCAGAAAATGAATGCAAAAATGGGGCTGGGACAGGAGTGACAGGCGATGGTTTATTAGTTCGCAGTGTGTGAGTCAAATGCACACAGACACTGTCTGGGATTTGACCAGCCATGATTGGAAAACTTGTAGGAATCAAGTAATGGAGATGGTAGAGGAAATCCTGTCATTCATTGTCTTAGTCCTACTGATGTAACTTTTATGTCCCTTTTATCCCTTGTCTCATGCGAGGCTTCCAGAGGGAAAGTTGTGACTGGCAGTTTTGGTCAGACAACCAGACATGACGTGCAAGAGGTCAATTCATTCTCTGTTTGTCGGAGAGGAAGAGATTTATTTGCTGTAGGTACATCCGGCTTTGACTTCTTTGCGATGCTCTTTGTTTATGCAAACCAGTCGGTTAGGGGCATGGAGGTCAAGATCTACATCCCAAGTAGGAAATCGGTGCTCAGAAATAGCAGCCCAGGGAGTTCATGAGATGAAGGTCTCTCCAGGCTCCCTTTCCAATGCTCCCCCTGGAAGGAAAAACAAAAGCCCTGTATTTCTACAGGAGGGAGTATTTGTGGCTTTAAATTGCAAAGCCAAGCTTTACCACAACGCAACCAAATGATTTCAGAGCAGATACACAGAGGAGCTGATTGAGAACTATTTGCTACTCTCGTTGTTCAAATGGAAATTCCAAGCAGTTTAGAACATGCTGTGTTTTGATAAATTTTGCCATACCAGCCTCTGTCGCAAAAACATTTGGTGATTGAGACAAGTATTTACTATTTACACGCATAATAAAGGTCAGGTTTGTGCCCAAAAGAACATAGACTCTTAATAAATCAAATCAGGAGGCTTTCTTCTCTTGAGCTGCAGTTACGTGGTAACCATCAGAGGGTTTTATAAGCTGGAGGCTATCTCTACATGACACAGGACCTCTCTTCCTTTACAAGTTACTTTTACTGCTTGTTTGCAGACGTGGCTTGTTTTTTGTTTTCCTAACCCGTTGCTGTTAAAAATTGAAAGTGGTTCAAGTCTCAGGTGGAATAAACCCCCTCCACTAACCCTGTTAATGACAGGCCTATGTACTCGCCTTGCATGGAGTCCGCGAAGCTGGTTGGTTTCCTCGTGCTGCCATCTACAGAGCAAGCAACAGGTAGTGCCTGGGGATTATTAACAGCCAGTTAATCACAAATCTTCCTCTTTAAATCTTCATGATCAGTGCCTTCTTCAGCTCTGATAAGCAGTGGTGGCAGCTGGGACTGCTGGTTTTCTCTTCCAAGACTGCCCTTGAAGTCATCACCATAAGACTGTCAGTCCAGATGTCCTTGCTGCTGGAACTCAAAGGTGTCATATTGACCTTCTTTTTCCCCAGAAGTGAAGAAAGCAGATGGGGAATGTGCTGATTTACAATGTGCTAATATCCTTACAAATCTGAGCCAGCCTGAGCACTGTAGGAAACCCTACTCTAGATGACTCCCTTTAGGTTGGTGTATGTGGTGCATGCAGTGACTGCAGTCAGAAAGTCTGCATGCCAAGAGTACAGACCTGCCTGCAGAGGAGATTGCAGGGCAAGGGAAGCTGACTTGGGGCTGGAGCTGGTGCCGGGTGTTCCCCTGCAGCAGTGAGAAGGAAGCACTCCAGCATGATGGCCTTCTCCTTCCTGTTGTGTTTGCTCCCTGGATGGCAGCAGGCAGGAAAGACCAAGGTCTGGTGCAAGGTTATAGGTTCAGCGTGCAGACCAGTGGCAGGGCACACACAGACACACACACAAAGACATTCACAGGCACGGAAAAGCCAAACACTTTGGAGGCTGCAGCAAACACTGCCTATGATTTCTCCAGCCCTGTGGGAAATCACTGTCCTCGGAAATGCCCAGAAAACGTGCAGATGTGGTGCCTAAAGACACGGTTTAGTGGTGGACTTGGCAGTGCTGGGTTAGCGGTTTTACTCAATGATCTTAGAGGTCTTTTCCAGCCTCAGTGGTTCTGTGATTCTATGAAATGGTGGGGTCAACAAGCGACAGCACTTCTGGGGGTCTGCTTGGGTCTGGAGAGCATGCAGGCACCTCAGAGGCAAGGGAAACACGCTGCTCCTGCAGATTCACTCTGTGCTGGAGACTCCTTTCCCCCTTCATTACTCTTTCTCCCGCACAAAGCTGCATCCAGCACCTTCCCCGCGGCGCGGCCTTGCAGGAGCCAAGGAGGGGTAAGGGTGAGCTACGGCTCACGGAGCTGCAGTGGGAAACCAGCCTACGCACCGGCACACACGGAGCGGGCACTGCCGGGGCCAGCTGCGGCTCCCGCGACCTGCGGTGAGGCAGAGCTTTCTCTCACCTAATGGCTGAGCAGAGCTTGCCAAAGCAGGTAAAGATATAACCTGCAGCTCCCTGAACGTGTTTGTGCAGCTCCTGGGCTGTGTCCCGGCGAGGAAGGAGGGCACTCGGCAATAACTCGCATACCTGCCCCGGATTGTGTAAAATGTGGCTGTGAGCACCCGCCTGCCATGTTGCTGCCTGTGCACTGCGTTTATTGCTCTCTTCCCCAGCAGTGTGTGCATGCTGGTGTGCTCAGGGTGGGGTTCATCACAGGTTGCCATGATTTAATTCCCTTCTCTTTGCTGGGGTTTCTGAAGCTTCTGAAGAGGCTTTTGGAACTGTTAGAAGGTATCATATTTTTGTGCCTCTGCCTATTTTTCTAGATGAGGCTGTGTCCTACATGTCTTTGGCTTCAGGGTCACTGTCGTATCCACAAGGAAGGAGACTGAGAATAGGGACTATTTTATGCTGCTGAGGCAAGGTCTGGGTGCTCTTATCTAGATCAGAAACTACCCTTGAATAGGATAGGAATTGGTTTTATTCCCAAAACCTGACATCCAGGACTCTGCAGCAGCCAGCACTGACCAAGGACTTATGGCCACCATATGGGTATTGCCGAAAGCCATAGGGAGAGACTGCTGGTCTCTCCTGTGGGATCCAAATCCTTTGCAGAGGAAAGCCTAATGAGGTACAACAGCCATCCTGATTCTTCACTCTCAGTTTTCAGGATGCTCCACCTACACATCCCACGCGGTGCCTTAATTCCCTTGTGCCACCTCCACCTCCTGGGCTGACAGGGAGGCACCAAGGCAGTCAGTGAGTCTGCTGCAAGCACTCAGTGCTGCCCGTGGGTGCCTTGCAAGAGGCTGGGGGTAGAGGCAAGCCCTCCTCCTTCCCTACAGAGGACATCCAGCTTTATTTAAAAAGACATGATTGACATTAATAACATGCACAGTTACCTGGAGGCTGCAAAAACCTGTAGGGAAACATGCCATGAGAAGAAAAGTCATCTGCAGCAGAGGAAGCATCATGTTGAGCTACTGCCCTCTACTGCTGCGCAGCTCCGGACAAGGAGATGGTCCAGATGGATGCCTCCATTTCCAGCAAAACTTCTCACTGGGGGCTCCCAGAGGCTGCGGAGCTGAAGCCGCTGGTGCCTGCCATCCTGCCTCGCCTTAGGACTGGGAAGCTTCTCCCAGGTTTTTATTCAGGATCAAAGTAAACAGATTTGTTCAGCTTGTCCTGAACACTCGTTGTCAACGTAGGCAGCCCATGAGGAAGTAACTGTCATTTACCAAGATAAAAGGTTGCAATTTAATCACTAATTATCTCTTATCGTGCTTTGCTGGCGTGGCATGAGCCAAAATGAACGCAGCGCTGCCAAGAGGTGCTGCACTGGTGCCCAGGAGCAGGAACCCTCTGGGCACAGAGTCCTCAGAGCCTTGTCATGTACCTGGTACCCCCGCGCACCATCCCCGTAAGTCATATACTAATGTGGTGTCACTTTTGATCTTTGAGCAGTGCCTAAAGGCTGCCTAAAAACCAGGAGCAGAAAGTAGCTGGCAGAGGTAATAGCAGAAAGAATAAAGCGCTCGATGAACGTTTCCCAAACCCAGGCACAGGAGCTCCTGCTGGAGTGTCTTCAGGCCAAACTACAGAGGAACGCTGAGGGACAGGGGATAAAGGGAACCCACTCAGGAGAGGGCTGAGGCAGCCCTGAACAGCAGCAGGGTCTAGGCAGCAGCGTTAAAGGCAAAAGCCTGTGAGGCACCTGAAGCATGACCCGACTTCTGATTTGGTTCCTGATGACGGCAGGAAGTACCATTTGCTGGATCTGGATGTAGGATATATCCAATTCTGGCTGAATTGATTGGCACACAGAAAGCAATGTCATAAAGTAGGTGGCAAATAGATGTCACTTTCCTGCTGTCACAGCTCATCCTGTTGCTGACCATACCAAGAGGTGTGATGACACTTTATACCCCTCCCTCCCTGAGTGAGTAAACAACACAAGCCATGAGACCAGCTCAAGAAAATAAAGTTAATGCAGACTCTTGTATTGGCCAATGTGCATTAAGAGAAATGGTCTCTGTTCTGCCCTGTGCTAAACTCCTTATCCACCTCTACAGACAAACTTCAGATAAAATTTACAGTAAGCTATTCCCTTGGTTCAGCTTTTCTTCTCTTTCTTGAATGAAATAAAGACTTTAAAATCTGTCTGGAAAAAAATGTGCAATTTTCTACAACAATAACCTATTGAATAAGCAAATTGCTTTTGCAGAATACAAGAGTTCAGTTGAAGGCACCTACTGTGATCATACGATCCAACTGAGTGTCAGAGAGATACATAAGTATTTTTGCGGAGTTGTGTGTAAATTATTAAAATTAAACCCAAAAAAATCATAATGGGAGATGGTTCTTTAGCAATAGCGGGTGAAATGTCTGTCACTTCATCTTGAGCAGAGTGTACGATTACGATCAGCACCCAAAACAAAGATCACAGACTACATCCCTGATGCTGCTGTTCTTTTCACTCCAGAAACATTATGCCCTAGATATACCATAATATTTTTTCAGCAAATTAACAAAAAAAAAGTCTGTTTTAGTTAGCATACGAAATGCATTCTGCACACTGCTACTGTCAAAATTGTAACTGCATAATGAAATATAATTTGGGATGTAAAAATGGCATTTTAATATGCTCTACTCAGGGAGCTGAATTTGATCTGTCATGCTGGCTTACTGGTAATTTACATTTCCCATTGGGCAAACTAAAAGACAAGCAGTCATGCTTTCCAGAAAGGTGTCAAGTCATACTCAGTCAAAAATATGCTCTTCTAGGCCGTGCAGAAAAAAAATGTTAAATTTTTCAATGCATGTCTTAATTCAGAGAAGATAACTGGAGTCACATGCTTTAGGCCAAAATTACCAAAGTCAGGTGATTGCTAGAGGAGGCAGTCACAATCACACACAACAGGAGACAAGTAGGAATGATGTGTAAACCTTACTCTGTTCTGCTGCTTGGGGTGCCTCAGTTTGGGGATCAGGCTTGGCATGGGGCTTATGTTGGAGCTGGGTACGATAACTGGAGTTGCCAAGGGTGCAAGGCATTTCTAAGTGGATGGTTTTAAGCATCCTTCCCTTTCTGTTAAAAGCTGGGGAAATGGTTTCTCATATGTGTGACTTAAAACCAGAGTCTCTGTTGACTGCCTTACAGAGGAACCTGCCAGTTACATCTCAGCAGCTGCCAGAAAAGACCAAGACAGTTGAGCTTGTGACTAAGCACCTATTTCCACAAATTGCAGCCTATTTTCTGAATCAGGACCACACTGCTTTAGAAAAGAGATGCTGTGCAGAGCAGTGGACATGCAAAGGAGCCTGCAGATCCAGCTTCCACCATCCATAACAACAGGCTGCAGGGCAGCGGGTTTGTCCCTGGATGGTAGGAATCTCCAAAACTGGGGCTGTTTTGCACCCAAACATGTCCCTTTCCCTCCTGCAGTGACCTCAAGCCTGGTGTTGTGCCTGAGCCCCAACTCAGCCACACACCAGATACTCAGGAAGGTCACGGTGAAGTCAGGGCTTGTCGACCCCCAATGGGCACAGGGAGATGCCATCTCCCTGCAGCGACAGCCGCCTTCACTGATGGCATTTCCAACACTCCCAGCACTTCATCCTGATTGCTCCTTGCTCAATTAGCGAGCTTCCTAACAGGATGTCATGTCACGTTATCTTTATTTGCACAGTGCTTCAAACTCCAGAGCACTGGCCGAGCAGCCGTGCGATGCCAGATGCTGACTTAAAGGAACCTTGGCCAGTTTATCATCTGCTCCCTTAATTTCTGATTGCTTCACAGGGAATCCTCTGACCTCTCTCCTCAGACTTGGTGCCTTGATTGACAAGCAACCCCTCCACCGCTCCAGTTTTTTGTTCTGCCCTATTTCTGTTTTATTTTTGGCGAGGGAGGAGAAAAATCTGATCCCTCCTAACTGAGAGGCCAGGTTCATCCTGAAGGTCCAAGACTTCCCAGACTCCAGGACAACCCTTGGAGGCTACAGTGTCAGAGGAGACTTCTGTCAAGGGAAAGAAGCTTTCAAATTCCACCAGGGCATCTTGCCTGGGAACAGGGAGTCTCTGAGTCACCACAGCTCCAGCATCCCCTTTCTGCAATATCCCACCAAAAGCCTTGGATCTCGCTGCTGGTGCCAGCTGGGTTGGAGCAGGACATGGTGAAGGTGTAGGAGCCACAAGTACTGCAGTGACTGTCTCCCACCATCCCCCAGTATAAAGCTCCTGGCTGGCAAGTGGGGCTTCTCCACCAAGTGCTCACAGAGCCCAGTGTGCTCCAGTGCTGTCCCACCAGAGCACCTACCCAGGATGAGCCCACCTGGCCTCTGCGTTAGCCCAGCCTCGAATAGACACTTCCAGTGACTGATGCAACCTCTCTTTTGGAATAAATGGTGCGTGAGCAGGCGGGCATTTATCACCCCAATTGGTTTAGCGTTGCATTTTGGCTGAGGCACAAGAGCTTCACAGTGACACAAAGGTGCCAGTGTCACATGAGCTGCAGATGTAACATTATACAAGGCTAACGAAGGTAGCGGAGACCATGGATCCCCGTGGAGGCTGGGGCTGTCACACCAAGGAGTCTGTTAGTGCTGCAGCTTCACTGCAGCATGGTGAAGGATTCAGGACCCCTTTTTTGGCCCAAGAGCTTCCACAAAGTGGAGTGTCTGCTGCAGGATGGTCCATGTGACCAGTGGTGTGTTAAAAGCACGGGGAAATGGCGCAAACAGCAAGTGTGCAACAAAATGTGTGTGTGCACATTCACGGAACATGCAGAAGGAGATGTTAGACTCAGAAGTGAGACAAAGATGGAGGAGAGACTCTTGGAACTGGTGACGCCTGGCCACCTATTTCTGTGCTGCAGTAGGGCAGAGGGACTGCAACAGCCATCCCCAGCTCCATCAGCATCTGGCTTACCTGGGATACCCTGGCATACCACGTTCAGTAGAGCCTTTCGTTACCTTCCCTGTTCCCACTGGCTATCCTTTTCAAGTCTAATATTATCTGATCATGTGTTGAACTGCATCTTCTCCAACTGGGCCAGAAATACTGTGTGTAGGTGCAGGAAACATAAACACTCTGTTCGAATTACACTCTTTAATTCCATTGGAGAAAAGGACTGCCTGGGGATTTCATGGGGCAAAACCACGCAGGCAAGGCTTTCTAATATTGCCTCAAGGCATAATAATTCCAGGAAAACTAAGCGTGGCCCTGAGTTTTTGTCCAGAGGTGGGAGAAGCAGAGAAACAGTTTGCAGGCAGCCTGAATTCCTCTTCCTGGATCATCACGGGCCGTAAGGCTCAGGGTTTCTGTGCAGTTTTCCTGGATACCAGGTTTGAGCCAACACATCCCTGCTCAGTGAATGGATTTCTTCATAAGCACCTGTCTGTGTCCACACTGCAGTTCCTGGGACCTGACAGTGAATTATGAAACAACTGCATGTAAAACAGGTCACGTCTGGGAAGAGGAGGGGAAATGAATTGTCACAAAATATATGTGAGAGAAGGAAGTTGTTTTTCTTGGAAAATGGGGTATGTTGTCCCTCTGCAAGCCCAAATGCGACTTTTTCAGTTAAGACGCTTTAATAGCAATGGGGAATTGTCCTGTCCCATCTGCAGAGCAGCACCTTTGGACTTCTCCTCTGTTAATGGAACTGAGAATTCCCATCCCCCAGTGATGACTGGAGTAGGTGGCCTGAGGAAAAATTCTTTATTCATGTGAAGGCAACACATCAGCTTCATTAAACTGCAGATTACATAGGCTGATGACAGAAAGAAATTAAATAAGGCTTGGTTTCTTTACTTCCTTGTTTTTAATTGAATAATAGATAATTAATTTGATTGAAGCTAGTCATGTTAAACAGTTTCCTGGATATGATATTGAGAAATGTCTTATCCTGTAGGTTGCCCTGTCGCTTCTTTGGCAGTGATATTGTGGTGGTAATTTTGAGATGCCCACAAAGGTGTTGCTCCTAGATAGCTACGCCTTTTCTTTTTCGGAGGTGGTGGAAGGTAGGGTTATTATCTTTATTTTATATTTAAATCTGACCCACAGGTGGTAGGAAAGCAAGCTAGTGTAAAAGTGGGACAACTCCAGTCCCTAGTAGGAGGCAGGAGGGCACAAGACCCAGGCTGCTCAGATGGAGAGGGTCCAGGATGAACATTGGATGGGCAGACACCACCCTCGTGCTCTTGCACTCGTGCCCATGTTTGCCTAGGAAGTTTGCCTGGACACATGAAAGAATTCTCAAAGGAAAACAGGCTGAGCACTTTCCAGTCCACATCTGCAAAGCCCATGGGGGTGGGCAGATCCTCAAGGGAGGCAGTCTGATGAGTTATGGACAGGAAAGTCACTTCCTCACCTCAGATCCTCTGCCAGCACCTGTGTCGATGCCCAGGCTGATCAAAGCTGCTGTGGAAACGAAGCACGAGCTGAGTGGAGAAGGAGTGTGGCGAGGCAGCTGCCCCTCCACGAGGCTGGCTCCCTCCCGCCCGCAGAATGCGCGATACTGTTTTGCTTCGAGCGCGCATAGTTTGTGTGGGTGTAGATTTACATTTCGTTTAGAAATATGAAATAAAGGGGCCGGTCGCAACTAGCCTGAAGTTTTATTATTTGCAAGAGCCCTTGCCTTCATGTGATGCTTTACGTAACAGCCTTACACATCTGCAAAGTATGTAAAGCATTTCCACTGTTGGGAAAAGAAAAAAAAAGGGGGGAGGGTATTTCTGAAAGGTACTCTGTCTCCCAGGAGGACTCAAGAAGGAAATTTTAGCTCCCAGCAGGCAAGAAAACAGCGAGGACCATGGGTCTGTTCTCTAGGGCCAACTTTCCCCAGGTTTATGGGATAGTAGATCACATTTCCAGGGATGACCACATTTCCAGGGATGACCACGTGCTTGAGAACACAGTTGACAACACATTCAGTTCAGAAAAAAATGCTAAAATGACATGGGCTGAGTGAGAACAAAAGCAGCCGGAAACTGAGACATCAATCCTGATCTCAGGGAGAAAAAAATGGTACAAGGAAGAACATGAAATAAGCAAATGGGTAGAACTCAGGGAGCAGGAGAGATGCTGCCATGGGCAGTCTCTGAGTGGCTGCAGAACTACAGAGAGCAGAGTCGAGGGCTACATTTTTGTCTTACATCACCTAGAAGACGTGAACAAGCACACTCCTTCTTTAATGCTTATTATTNGGGTGGGAAGCAAAAATGTCGTGAATGCCTCCAAGGAGGATTGGAATGAATGAAAAATGTTCGAAGCCATTCAAGTGCAAAGTCTAGTGAATCAGCCCATCCACTTTTCTTTGACTTCTGGAGTCTGGGTGGACCCAAACCACAAAGAAAAGTGGGAACAAAGGTGGAGCAGACATCAAGAAAGATCTTTCTGAAACTTGGCATTAAAATGTAAGAGGTTCCAATCACTGCTCAGCCCACGCAATGTGAAGCAATTGGAAAGGACTGGAAAATCACTGCACAGAGCCCTGAGATGCAGGGGATGTTTTGTATGTTTCTTTTCCCCAGGAGAGGCTTAAGAGTTATATGACTTCTGAGAAATTGCCACCAAGTTCCTCTTCCATTACAGTCTCCTCTAAAAATACTTGAAAAAGCACAGGAAACGTGAATGTTCGGTTCAATTTCGTAGTTCTTTTTCTGCTTTGTATTTAGTTGTCCTCATTTGGAGGTATGGCATCAATTCTAATAGTATTCCCCATCTTTATAGTCAGGAATAAGTCTCAGGCTATGAGACTCCTTCAAAACAAAAACTTTAAACCTGGGTAGACAGAGTTTCTGATTTTCCATCTTTTGTACGTAACCCTTCAGGTACTTCCTATAATGAGCCCAGCTTGACCCCTGAAAGAAGATCCCCAGTCCAAAGCACCACTGAGTCAGTCTTGGTTTCTCCAGTCTCAGAACCATAAGAACATCCCACTCCTTTCTGTCAGTTCCCATTCTAAAATAATGCTATAAAAAAACCCCCAACATTTCTCATGCTGTGTGTCATCTGCATGCACAACCCCACACAGAGCTCAACCTACAGAAGTAAGGTAGTGAATATGAAGTTCTAGGGTAGCATAGACATATTCTTTGAAAAAAGATTGGGTCCCAGTGTTGTCTGAGATCCTTTACCAAATCAGCAGAAAAACAAGAAAAATCAGTAGGTGCACTACTTCATATGGGCTCTTTGCCATGACTCTGCTCCTGTCCCACAAGCCTGGTGTTCACAAGGCAACAGAAGGGCAAAGAACCCGTGTTCCAGGTGACAGAGGACAGCCCCCAGCCTCTGAAATCCCTGCTGGGGTGACTGTAAACCTGGCAGATGGGATGCACATAGAAAAGTTATTTCCCCCACTCCCTGCCAGGGCTGTGGTCATCTCAGGAGGACAGACAGTGCATTGTCCAGCAAATGAAGAAAGTGATACTTCCTCTGTGGATTTATTTAGATTACCAGTTCTGTCATATAAATTGTGTGTTGAGACACCCTGAACTGCTGCCCATGTGATGGGACATTGGTCTCTCTTTGCCTGAGCATCTTCTTGGTTGGGAGCCATTTACCAGGAGCCTTTCTTTCTCTTAGCTGGGTGCTTGATTCCTTCTCCTGTTTGATCCTCTCCCCTTTCCTCTTGAAAGATATACCTCTCAGTAGAAATATTTGCATTACTAATCTATGTCAGGTCTTTTTACTGCTGCCCATCTCCATTGCATCTGTTCCTTATCGCTCATCATTACTTATTCATATTTTTATACCCTGTAAGAGTCAGAGATCACTACTGAAAACATGCCCTGGTTGTTCCAGGCCCACAGGGAGAAACAGTCCATCATCTGAGGTCTTTACCATCTAAATGGCCAAGACAGATGGACAAAAGGGCAGACCACCATGTTTACACCCCTCGACTGGACCACATGAGGTCCCTCCTTGCCCCTGACTGTGGTTTCGCCCAAGTGTGACACAAGCAGTATCTCTTGCCTCGAAAACAAGCACCAAGCAGCTGGAGGAGTCCTCTCCATCCTATAACCACCCTGCAGTACCGGCCGCCTGGACAAGAGCTGAGTCAGGTTCTTCACCATGGGAGCTCCATCCCAGAATGAGTGTGGTACAACTTATTCAGCTTTCAAAAATGATTTGCAGGCACAGTTTTTACAATTTGGCCCCTGTGTTGCAGCCTTGCCCCATTGTGCATACATTCTATTCTTTTGCTTGGTAAACGTCAATTTTTCTTCAGTGAAGGCATAAAGACAAAAATTTGCTCCCAGAGACAAAGGTGAACTTTTCTTTTTTTTTTTTTCTTTTTTTTAATTGTCCCTTTTTGTAATGCTGGCACCAAGCCAGTTTGCTGTGCTTTACTTTCTTTCCTACGTATGTGTGAATTTTTATATAAATACTTTTTTTTTTTACACAGCTCCAGAGGAAAAGAATTTCTCAGCCTTAACATCCTGTTCACTTCTGCATACTTTTGAATGCTCATTATTAAAAGCCAGCTATTTATACACAAGAACAAAGTACATTCCACTAACCCCTTGTGGCATAACTCCACATGCTGACTGCTGAGCCCTGGAAAGGTGTATTGAATGTATGACAGAGATTTATAGGGATTGAATACCCACTGTACATCAGCACGGGAATACCCTTCTAAAATTCTCTTTGCGATTGTGCCTTTGGAAATATGAAAGGCAAACCTTTCAACAACCTCATTCCCTCTGACTCTAATCTTGATTGTGTTGAGAGGGATAGGTGCCAGATAACTCTGTCGGTGGCAACAGAGATAAGAAGGCTGTGCATACCATAAGCAGTTGTACTGCTTGAATTATGGCCTTGGACAGATGCAGGGACAATAACAGGACACCACTAATAGGTGAGTGGTTCATTTACCTGCCTGGTGCCTTTCAAAGATATTAAGTTGCGTTTCATTACTGGAAAATTCCTATGGACCTAAAATGAATCAAGAACAAGTGTATTGTCTCAAAATCACCCATCTGACAATACATCACAGTGGGCATCTCACGAGGGGAGGCTAACCTAAGTGATGCCTCTGTGAAGATCACAAAAGGGACTGGGGTTGAAAGCAAGATGTCAAAGCAGTCTTTCAGCTGAAGAATAGAAAGATTCTTCAGAGAGGATTTGGATGTTTTGGGTTTGTCTACTCTTGGAATATCTTTAAGACAAAAGGTTGGTGCCAAAGGCACAATTCAACATTTTTGTTTTGTTTTCGCCTTTTTTATATTCCCATCAAAGGATATATGATGCCCCCTCCAGTTCACAGCTGGTACATTGGTTTCAAAACCCACTGAACTACACTTTTAATCTCGGTGGAAGCTTCTCCCACCTGCCTGCCCCAAAAATGCTTTACTGTATGCTCAGCTGTGACTGTTATTCCATCAGGCACTCACGCACCTGAGTGTTTTCTTGGAGACTTCAGGTAAAAAAGGTATCCCCACAACTGTGTCTCCACAGAGCATGGAGCTCTCCAGGAGGGGATTCTGGTGAGACCATGTCATGGTTTCACCATTGTGGGAACAGAGCAGGTACAGCATGTCATTCAAAGTCCCAGCCCCTCAGGAGGATGGAGGGAATGATGCCATCCCACCTCATTTGTAGAGACTCTCTGCTCAATCCATTGCCCAGTATTTGTAGTTTCTCATACTATTCTGGTACAGACTATTTCGGAAAGCCTTGGCAAAAGAGAGCAGAAAAAGTAGCCCTTCTTAACCCAGTTTACTTGACAGTTTCCATAACAACTTGACACAGTTATTTATAACACAGGAGAATATCACTTGCATCTCACCATTTTTAGAACCTTTGTTGCCATATCAACCTCAGCTCCACGTAGCAGCGCACTGCTCCATTCAATTCTCTCATTTGCTCAGAAAGAAACTTCTCTCTCAATGAATTGAAATTCAGTTGGTCTCAGAAGGACCCTTGAGAGGCCTACATGTCACTTTAAGTATAATTCGAGCCATAATTTAAATGGATTTTTGCCGGTGGGATCACCTGTAGCGGGAAGCAAAAGATGAGAATGGGGTGGACAATAAGACCAGCACTCTCATTTTCTTGAGAAGTAAATAATGAGAAGGATATGGCAACTACTGACACTCTTTGTGATGGGTGTTGAAAGAAAAACCGATTTTGAAATGTCAGAGTTTCAAAGGCTCGGTCCTCAGCCTGCAGTTTGGGAGTCAGTGCAGATTGAGTGTCAGGGAGTTGCAGCAAAGAGCAAGGTCAGGATGCAGTGAAAATCAAGGTGGGTAGAAAAGTGGCAGAAGACAAGAGCCAGGGGAGACACTGTGCCCCCAGAGGAGGAGAAGATCCTTCCTGGTGTGGTCTTGGGTGCCGCTCAATTCCTGGATTCATTCCCCACAGTGTCAAGCACCAAAAAGCAACTTTGAAGGAGACAAACGTCCACAAGACACAACTCAGGTGAGGATGACGTGTCTCCCGATACCTCTCTTTGGAGGAAGTTGTGGTGCTCAGACACTCAGCTAAGTCCTTCCACCAGGTTAAATGAAGTGGGGCCACAATTTCTCACCAAGACTTTTTTCCTGGTTCCTGCTGCCTGGTCCAAGCCAGTGCCATCACTCGCATAGACTGGTCTGGGGAAGCTCAGCCTTGCAAGCCCATGGCACCAAATCATCCCTTCCAGGTCAGAGTAGAATTAGGTTTAAAATACTCATGCAATGTGCAATCACAAGTATCTATAATCCACCTGACACCTTCATCTGACTAAGCAGCACTTGAATAACCCTTTGGCTGTACTGCTTTTTGTCACTCACACTTCCTGCTCCTGCTGGGAGGTGGCAGGTCTGTTGTCCATGCCCTGACACCTCACTGTCTCAGCCTGCTGTGTTTGCTGCTTTCCCAAGATACTTCCTTTTAAATAAGTGTCCCACATCTCCCCTACCCCTGAGATCTGAAGGTGCCGATGTATTCCCTGGGGTAAGCAATCCATTTGGCAGAGCAAATTTCATACAAATAAGGCAACCACTTGACAGAGGGCCAATGACTTGGCCTCCCTTCCACCAGCAGAAATGCGCACAACAGCGTTTTTAAGAAGCGGTGTGGGTCCCTGGTTTGCATTAGTCATTTTGTTCTGTCTTGTTTTAATCATCTCAGTATTTCTAGAGGGTCTCCAGCAAGACTGAGCAGCGTGTTAGCAGCTCCAGCACGGCTGGGTTCGGCTGCCTGTGTCAGCAGATGAGAACCTCAGCCTCACGGATGTGTTTTGTCATGTAGCAGTGCTGAATACAGACTCACCAGCTTTATTAATAGCAGCCCTATTATTTAACTCGATGTTCCACCAATCCCTTGGACTGGGGACAATAGGAAATGGCACTTACATGTTTAAATCTGTGGCACGCTGGAACTGTTTGAATGTGTGTGATTCATTGTCAGACGGTGCTATGTCAGGCACTGCGGGCAAAATAAAACAGACTGCATATGCATCGTCTATATGTGTTCTACACGTAAGCTGTTTGAAATGCATCCTGCCCAACCTCTCCTTGCAGAAGCCATAAACGAGCCCCATGTATCCTTTAATGTATTCTTGGTGGGATATTAGGAAGTGCAAACCTGGAAGTGCCTGCTTTTAAGCACAGCCCCAGAGTGGGCTAGGAGCTCTCTCTTGTCAGGTCTGCAGGAACCTGGGGGATATATGACTGGCTACTGTAAGAAAACAGCTTTAGGTATATTCTGAAACAGGTCATTTGATTCCTAAACTCAGCACTTATCACCCACACTTCATCAAAACCAGAAAGTTTTGGAGTTTGGGGTGGGGTTTTTTTCCATATTGACAAGTAATAGTTTAGCCCTGAAACTTGCACTGCTCACATTCCTCCAGCATCTGTCTCGACTGATTGGTATTCTTGTATTTCATTTCTCTCCCCTCTCCTCCAACCCCTGCTTAATTTGCAGCATAATTGATACTATTTAAAGTCACTGAATTCAAGGGGTAAATTCATATTTGAAAAACTGTGTACTGAGCACACTAATCTTTGCATTGAAACAATAATTCTGAAAGCTGTGACATACGCTGAAAACCTGTGGCTCACCCTATGAATGGACCAATGTAAGAATTTTCTAACATGATTTGTTCTATTCAGACTGTATCTCCAGTCCTGGTGCAGAAATGCTCCTAAGCAACATGTGTGTGATTCTTCTTTTAGGATCCTCTGCCCAACCACACAGGCCTCATTCTTGAGAACAACCTGTCCAGGAAGGAGAACGAGGCAGAGACAAACTACTCTGCTGCTAACACCATTTTGAAAGATTGAAATTCCCTGATCCAAATTAGGATTCCTGTGAAAACTGAACAACGCCTACAAACTAAGCAAAAGGGATGTTATAAAACCTTTAAGAGTGTTCCCTGGTAATTCCCAGCCCAGCAACATGCTCCATCTCTATTGCTATCAAAATAGTATTTTGTTCTCTTTAAGTTGCTTTCAGCATGAAATTAGACCTTACACACAGTATCTTTTTTTTGTAGTTGTCTGCAAAAAAATGATTCTAAGTTTGCATTCATATGACAGTGATAACCATTTTAAAGAGAAGTCTATTTGTCTGAAAAAAATCACTGCCTTGCCCCCAGCCCTCCACAACAGACAGGCTTCTGCTCGGAGTAGGTCGCATGGTCACCATCTAATACAGCTTTTCCCTTCTCCCAGCCTGGCCTGCCTGGCCCTGCTAGGAGATAAAATCCATCCCAGAGAGCCTTTTCCTTGGGAAGCATCAGGGAAATATCATGGGACTGTAGCCCCTGTATCAACTCAGACACACACAACGTGCAGTTTTGCCTTCCCTGCTATGATGGGCCACCAGGTAGGACCTTCAGAGACGCCAAGGCCCTCCACCTGTTGCTGATCAAAAGTAAACCTCCCAGATCTTGTGAGAACCGAGACAATTTCCTCACTGCCCATCTTGGCCCTTTGGTGCCTGCCTTCCTGCTTCACATCACCCCCAGCTCAGCAATGAGTTCAGCAAGGGGCAGAGACCTGCGGGCATCATCTCCCAGCCAGAGCTGCACACCTTCCACCTGCCAACAGCAGACCCTGCTCCTTGACCTTGGTATCTCAGGTGGGCTCTCTATCTTTGGCTTTTCTACACCTGAAACAAAGGAAAGGGAAAAACAATTGTCCATGCTCCAAATGCCAAGCCAGGATCTGGTACACTGTAACATGCTCCATCTCATTTATTTCACAGCACTTTAGTGCCTTTTTCAGTTGTCTCACTACAGAGACTCCAGGCAGAGTGGAGCCGTGTTCCTTAGCAACTCGAAGTACACATGACAAAATTAACCCAAATAGTTTTGTTTATTAACTCTTAATAAGGAGCAAACAAAACAGCAACCTGAGAGTTTCACAACAAGAATGTTTTCCATTTTGGGTGCCTTACTAGTATTACAGACGACAATGTTATCTTGGGTGTTCTCTGGGATTTTTTTTTTTAGCCCTTTTGTGAAGACCTATTTGAAGCACGAAAGTCTTTCCCTCCCTCCCCAGTGCCTGATATTTCTATAATGGAAAGACTATGTAATAATAGAAAAACTAAAATACTATTGGAGCTAATGAGCTCTAGCTGATGCCTGCTTGGCACAGCAAGATCCAGGTTTGGAGGATGGAGATGTGAATAGTATCCCCAGATTCTCTCTGAGAGTTTGGATAAATTGCAGGGTTGGGGTTTTCAGTCTGCTGGGATTTATTCTAGGCTCCTCAGAAAATGTGACTTTATGCTACTCTGTCCCTGTGCCACATCCCTTAAAATGTTGTTTCAGAGAGATTTTCTGAAAATATATGTATTAATGCATGCAAGGCAGCACAGGTTTAATTTGATTAGGTATTTATTTAAGCAGGTAACTAAATCACACCAATTTCAACAGCAATCAGGTGTCCAAAGATCTGCTGTGCAGGTGATCTGGAGATGTGAACCAGACCTGTCCCCTAAGAAGACTATTGAGAATATCACTTGTGGAATATGTTGGTTTATGTCCATCATAAAAAGGGACTAGATGCATTCTTTTAATGGTTCCTGTCATATGGAGTTTTTTTAAAATAAAATATTTTTTAAAAAATGAAAAACTTGTTAGGCTTTACCAAAGGACAAGAGCCCGTTGCCTTGCTCCCTCAGGAGATTCAGATGAAAGGTCTGCTGCCAAGAATTTCAGGCCTAAGAGAGACTTCTACAAGATTATTTCCAGATATGAAACCCTTTTCCTGCTGTGCTGCTGAGCTCTCCCTGTCCAACACTTCGTGGCAACTGCTGATAATGAAAGTGCAGAGACTCCCTCCCAAGAACTAACCACACCAGCTGATCCAGGCAGCCCTTTCCGGCTTTTATGGAGAA
This sequence comes from Grallaria varia, assembly GCA_013396735.1. Classification (NCBI taxonomy): domain Eukaryota; kingdom Metazoa; phylum Chordata; class Aves; order Passeriformes; family Formicariidae; genus Grallaria; species Grallaria varia. Next base: position 213,483 of record VWZG01011917.1, on the reverse strand, counting down.
GAATAAGTGACCTGTGCATTCTTGTGAGAAACTTCTGAGACACCAGCTACAGCATCAATAGGTTTTTATGGAAGCAGAATGCAGATTCTTATCACGCTCCATTTATTTAGCAAGTCATGACAAATGAATTCCTTGGAAACTTACTCCTGGTAATTGCAGAGCTCCGAGTGTTCAGCATTGAAACAACATAGAGGCAGGGTGGTTAGAGGCACGTACTCCAAGGGACATGTTCTTCCTGGTTCCAGCTGGTGGAAGGGGTGGTAGGGAGGTGAGAGAGCGAGATGGACTGGAAGGGGAGCAGGAGGAGAGGGAGAAGATCCACTCGTGCTCTCAGCTCTGCAGATGGGCTCAGTCCCCCTGACAGGTTTCTGCCCAGATGCAAGTGAGGAGGTACAGGCTGGAAAGATGCTGCTAATATACCCTCACTCCATGCACTGTGGTGTAAGAAAACAAACAGGCTCTGAGAGCCTGACAAGAGTGTTTATCTTATCTTATCCAGGCCGTCCCCTGTCCTACACAAGGATTCTTCCTTTTTGTATATTCTCCAGTATGTTAAACCTCAGTGGATGCAGGCATTTCCCCTAGGAAGTCTTTCACAAGTGGCTTGCTTTCCCTGCCAGAAGTTCTTGCACAGGCTGCATCTAGAGCCCCATGGCCACATCTTCTCAGCAGAAAAAGAAAAGAGGATAGGTTCAATTGCACAGGGGATTCCTGCTAAAACTAGCCTGCAGCCTTCTCACCTCCCCACCCCAAATTTTAGGTAACATCTTCCAAGGTTCCCTAAGCAGAGAGTATTTCCTCTTTCATCAGCACTCTTTGCAAAGCACAGAGAAGGCACAGAGGCAGAAAGTCAGGCTATTCCTGCATATTGAGTGTAAGGCAGATCCCTCTCCTGCAGTGCTGCTCAGGTTCATTGGCTGCACAGTTCGTGGGCTCTTCATACTCAGCCCAGCCCCTTCTGTGGTCCCCCTTATAAACATAATACTGGTAGCTGTGAGATTGTGGAGCATATCAGGAAAAATTGTCCTATCCAGCCTCATGGAATAGGCAAGGACCTCTCTGGTTTCCCTTAGAATTTGCCATCTTTGTACCCCTATGGTTTTGGCAAGGTCTTGCTGTGATTTTTCCTTCACGGAAAGTCAGGAAAGCTTTGCTCCTCCATCTCAGGTAAGAACACATCCCTCCTTCCCCTTGCCTTCTATCTAAGCTCCACAGTCCCTGTGCTTCTTGACGTTTGAATGAAGATATCTCTGGGGCACGTTAGAGTTGGGTCTGATGCCTGTCATTAACAAAAAGTTGGCAAAATTGAATGAACCTCAAAATAAAAACCCAAGAGACTCAACTTCTCTCAACTTCTCTCTAGGACTGACATGCCTGTGTTGGCACAACACAGCACTGGTCACAGTGGAAGGGTACACACTGACAGCACATCTACAACTGCAGCATCAAGAGGTTGAGGTTTTGAATCTTTTCTGAGGGCAGAAGAAATATGACCATCTCTACTTGACCCAGGCTGGGCTGCAGCTTTCTCAGCTCAACTGGATGCTTATCTCAACTGGTAGATGTTTATTGTTGACTGTTCATGCTGTATGACATACCAGGAGCATCAAATTCTACAGCTTTTGAACCAAACTTGGTATTGATTTTCAACCTCTCTTGGTCTCCATAACATAAAATGAGACCATGTAGATGTGGAGCCATCCGTCCATCCATCCATCCATCCATCCATCCATCCATCCATCCATCCATCCATCCATCCATCCATCCACAAAGCTTGTGGCTCTGGCAACAGTGAAGGGGAAGGCATGAGGCTCCTAGGACCTGAACCTTGAGGTCTGCTTCTTCTGGCTCCAGTGTGGACAGGGTTTGAAAAAAGAGTGGTGAGTGGGTAATTTATATGTGTTCCCCCTTAGATGTTCTGTCTGTTTTCTTGCTCAGCCTCCTCACCATCCCCAGCAGAGGGGAGGAGGAGCAAAGTGTTCAGCCACTGTTCCACCCTCAAATTAGAATCTGAGAAAATAAGAGGTGAGTTTTCTTTGAAGAGCTGCTGAAAAAAAGAACAGGATAACCTGAGGAAAGGAGGGGGCTTTCCCCAGCACCCAAAATGCCTTGCCTTTGTTCACTCATCAAGGTTTCTTTTCCTTCTATTTTTAATTTTTTTCCCTTTCCTCTGTGCACTTTGTCCAGGAGGAAATCTGGAAGCTGACATTGCCTCAAAATCTCATTTTAAGCCTTCCCATTCCCAGTTTATACTGGTTTTTCATCCACAGCTCTCTCAGTCACACCCCTCTAATTCTGTGCCTTGCGGCAAGAAGCCTTGGACGCACATGAAGGTAGATTTGAACTATTGTCTTTGATAGTTACAGGGTCTGTTTGTGGAAACTGGGCTTAATACAAAGGTTCCTAATGAAAGTTTATGCCATCCAGGTCCCTTCTGGCTTAGACAGCAGCTACACTGGTCCCTCTCAGCCCAGCTCAGAGGGTCATTTGCAAGTTTGCCTTGCATTCTCCTGTTAAACCCATCTTGTAGAGTTTGGGGGCTACTCCCATGTTCAAACCACCCCAGACACATTTATCACAAAAACTGCTAAGGCAAAAATGCCCTAGACCAGTGAAAAATGTCCCCTGAGACAGGGTAAATTATTCTCCTCTACCCCTTTCCCTCCTTTTCCTTTCTTTCTTCCAGGGCACTGGTCAGATCCAGCTCACCACTCTCAGACACGTGCGCTCATTGCCAGGCCAAGAGGGGAAATGAATCACTTGCACTGGGAGATCATGATTGCAGCATTCTTATCTTGGAAAATAAAAAACCAAACAACGTGCACATCTTCAGGAGCCTGGCAGAGAACAAAAATCCTGGCCAGCTCAAGGACTTCCAAACAACATTTGCTCGGTGTCAGGAGCAAGTCTATTTTCCTATTCATCATGATCTTCTTCACCAAAAAAAGTGCAACCCAAACAACCTATATACCAACCTTTTCAACTGTAAAATAGGCACAATGGGAATAGGGAAATGGGAAAATCCCTACAAGACCAGTAGCTCCAGGCAGGATATCCTCTGTGTTGTGAGCTTCGAGAGTCTTTCAGATTCCCAAAAGCTGGCAGGCTGCAGCCATTGTATCAAATTGGATTACATGGGTAAGAATTTCTGATTTGAATGCCATTGTGGCTGCTGTGTACAAGCAAATATTGTGTAGACAACACTCTAAAAATCCAACAGGTCCTCTGAGAACTTAGTGCTTCTCAAGGCAAAATTAATTAAGAAGTAATGAACTGAGCTTATGATACCACAGTGGAAGTGTTGCTGCAGGCACAAACACTAAGAAAAGGGTGCTTTCGACTGATTTTTAATTAGAATTTAATAGTGCCCTGAAGTTACATCTCTCATTAAAAAAAAAGCTTACCTAGTTCTATGTGATGAACAATTCAAATTAGATTTTAACATATGCAAATAACAGGTCTGAAAGATCTGCATGGGCGTAATAGAGATAGTACAGGTTAAATCCTTGACCCTTTACAGTAGATTTTTCTTTAACTGATCCATCAGTCATTTTGTTTGCAGTTAAATGTTGGAATTACTAGTTTGAAGGAAGTACTGAAAAGCCACGTGAAATACAGGCTTCAGCTGAGGCAAATTAGCACAGCCCATTGATTTTAACCACATTAACTATCTCAATGGAGTGTGCAGATCTTAACTGTACGCAATATTTCCAAGTCACGGCCAGTCCCAAGTTCATTTTTAGGCTGAATAGCCTCTCAGTCTCCAAAACGTCCCATTAAATACAGCTCAGCACGTATAAGCCTGGGGAAATCTGCCCACAAAGTCATCCAGATTGCTCAAAAAGCTCGATCTGGAAAACAGAGTGTGTCAGGATAACTCCACGGGCTCCTGGGGTGGCTTGGCCGAGGTTTATACCTCTAAGACATTTGCAGGTATGTTGCTGTTACTGATAACATCAAGAAACCCATCTGAGCAAGAACCCACAGGGTCTGGCCCGAGATGAGTTGCCCTGAGAGGAGGCCAACGAAATACTTTCCCTTATCCTGAGCAAACAGCTCCTTTCGCTGCACTGAATGTAGGAGAATATTTCTATCATGGAAATCTAACTTACCCTCTCTGGAATGCAGGGCTCTTGCTGCACTTCCCTCTATAAATGCCCCCCTCAAGATGAACAACATCATGCAATACTAAACAGCAAAATTAAATACTGAAAGTGACTGCCCTCAAACAGTCCTGCCTAGCAGAGATTACCACTTAGATGCTTTTTTAATGCATCTCACACTCGTCTCATTCAGAGGCACAGCACAGCTGCTTAGACAGTGAAATATAAAGACAAAACGCCATCCTCATCTTACAGCGTCTGGTTGTGATGGGACCTTTCATGGGGTAAATGAAAGGGAGGGGAGCTGACAAGACACACAAAAATCACACCTCCTGCTCGAGACGAAGGGCATTCGGGTACCTAATGCAAGTGCCATGGTTGTTTTTCTCCACTCACTGTCCCAAAGCCTCCCTGTCCTGGATAATGAGTGACCTGAATCACTTACAGATCTCCCGCAGCCACATGATGCAGCATTGATTGCATGCAGTGCCAGCAGCAGGCTGCATACAGCCCATCAGCTCTGGTCTGCCATGCTCAGGTGTCTTGTCTGTGCAGTTCTCTAATGTTTAGGTCTTCATTAAGCATAGGAGGAGCAACAAAAAGTGGTGCTTGTTGTGGTTTGGGGTTTTTATCCTTGTTTCTTTTTTAATTACACAAGAATTTAAAGGTAGTGTGGAAAGACAACGCCAAGAAACTGTATCTTTCCTCACCAGTTCCATTTTAGTTAAGCATCAATTCTAGAACTACTGAAAAGCAAGTTTGCATCTTCTCTTTGATGGGACCATGGTCTATTAGAAAGGGAGGAAACATCCTACTGCCATCCTATCTGCCTTCAGGACACAGCATGGGGACAGGTGTTGATGCAGCTTAAATGTCTAGGCCGTAATCTCTTCATGTGGCCCACGGCAGGTTGCATTCCCAAAGACAGAGGTTACCAAGGGGTGAGGGAATGGGCAGGATGAGACTTTCAGGTCATGGGCAGGTAATCCATGGGCAGATTATCCACGCAGCACTGTGCAAGGAGCTGAAGGTTGCTCTGTTTGATGAAATGCTGTGCTTTTGGTTTACTTCTGAAGCAGAAGCGTGGCAGACAATCATTCTTCATCTGGCTGTGTAGTTTATGGAGTCTTTCCCAACTTTGAATCCTGTTATGTTAGGAACAATCTCCATCTATGGTGAACTCCCTACAGCATTTCTAGAGACAATTTTTGCTTTCACAACCATGGGACTTTTCCACCCTGCATTCAGATTTGATGCTGAAATAGAGGCACTGACTCTCATTCACACCAATTCTGTCATTTCAGTGCTTAAATAGACCCATACTAGCTCCAGATTTCATCTGGTTGGACATTTCTTTTAATCTTCAAGATCCCAGATCACTCCTCTGACACTTTCCCTGCAGTCCTTGGCTGTTTAACTCCTTATTCATAAAATCATAGAATATCCTGAGCTGGAAGAAACCCCAAGAACCATAGACTGCAACTCCAAGACCCCCTAGCCTGATTACTCATGCCAACCTGCTATATCCCAAGGAAATATAGGGCATCCTAGAACACAGGGTTAGGAGCAGCAGCACCTAAACACTCCAGGTAGCTGAACTATCAAGGTGAGTCTTTTGGATACGGAGAAGGACACAGGTATAAATTTGGCCTCGGGATGTTTTTGTGCAGCCAGAACAGCTGGGAAAGCTCATGGGTAAATTGGACTCTTTTGGTGTTTATTGGGATCTCTCATCACTGGCTTGTACTTTCTCCTGAGTCCAGACACGAGCCCAGGAAGAAAGCATGGCGGCTTGACAGGGAGATAATGATAACAGCTCCTTGCTGATTACTCCGCGTCACCCCCCGCGCAGTGTGTTTAGAGAGTGCCTAAAGTGGGTGTTGTTTCAAAGGGGCAAAGCAGCTCCTCAAGCAGTTTTATGGCTTTGTAATTTATTTACCAAGGCAAGCTCAGGTCAGTCCCACTATCTATTTCTTTTTTAATGAGGTGCTGTTTATTTTTCACTCTCATGTTCTGGATGGATTGAGACACAAGGAGGTCAAACGACTTTTCCCTGAAGTCTCTAGGGCTTCCAAAGCTGAGTTATTCCACCTTTTAATGTGTCAAGCAAGGAGCTTTGACTCGAAGTCAGGGGAATTGCAAACATGTTTAAAGGTGCTTTAAAACCTTCCTAACAAGCAGCCTACATGAGAGCCTTGGTCTTCTGTGTACTATTGAGTTTTAACACCTGTGCAGCTCCACTCACACAGCTGAGTGTCACAGCCAGCTGAGGTGATCTAAGGATATCCTTCGGGAAAGGTCTGCAAAGAAATATTTTTCATTAGCTCAACTACTAATCTGGATAAATTCAGATACTCCCACAGCTTTTCAGGTCTGAAATAGAGGATCCTAAAATTAGCCTGGAGTTTTCTTCTTTAGACCAGGATCAGCCAAGACTTGGACACTTGCCTTTCTGTCCAAATATACCAGAGGGAAGATACTGACTCTCTTTCCACACCTTGCCTCCAGTTTAAAATTGGTGCAATAGGCTAGAGAACAGAGAGGTCTTTTGATGGAGGCTTATTTCAGAAAGAAACAGTTTTCCCTTTCCCCTTTCTTTTTGCAATATGAGCAAAACCAATCTGAGACTAAATAAAACCACCTCAGATGCTCCTGCACAATCAGGTCATTAAAGAAAAGCATCAGGTGAAAACCAATAGGGATAAGAAAAGTAAGTGCCTTAAATGCATAGAGTATGAGCTACCTGGGCAAGGTGCAACAATGAAGCACAGAGAACACAGAGGAGGGGACCAGGTGTTTTTAACTACTTGAGAAAGTCATCACTTGTGGTGGTCCAGTGTGTGTCCTGGGCAGGTATCACTAAAGATTTATCCTGTGTTTTTATCCCTTTCACCAGAACCTGCCTTCACCCAAGGTTTGAGACAGACAGGGAGCTCCATGGAACGTTCTGATCCAGCTCAACCTTCAGGCTCTGTGTGAGGTAGCTCAGGTTCTTCCGGTAGAGATATCTCAGCTCTTATGTCAGCAGTTCAGGTGCTTGCAGAATTTGCAGGTTGCTCTTGATTTTCCTTCTCCTCTGTTTCAGGGAAAGGCCCAAATGAACAGGCCCTGGATGGTCTTGGGAAGAGGGGTCTCAGCCTCTCCTGTTGGAGCTGGTCCAGCTGGTGCTGCTAGTTACCTGTTAACTGGAGCAGGAACATATAACTTCACTTTCCCACATTACATCCATGGGTGTCCTGACTCCGGGGCTGGATAGTCCAACTTTTACTTCTTCTCTCTGGTTCAGTGAATGTTTAATTATTTATATCACATGGAACAGTTTCAGCAGGAGACTTTGAGACCAGACCCCAGAGGATCTAACAGTTGGATGCTTACAGCACTTTTTCAGGACGTGGGAGGCAGTACATAAACTATAGGAAATAGTTCAGTCTGGGTTTCCAGTAGTCAGAGAGAAGGCTTAGACCAGTGGCACCTGTTTCCAGTCCAGATTACTGGTGCACTGAGCAAGCTTATAGGATATAGCCATTTATTGAGCTTCTCGTACCCTGTAAATTTAGTGGATGAACGCTTTGTCAAATCAGGGTAGAGGATGGACTTCCCAATTGCTTCCATGAGCTGGGAAGTCATCGAGCAGGATTTAGGCATGATCATTTCAGCCAAGTGAAGACTTAGGCAGGTTTGAATTTATCGTTGTGTCAGGAATGCAAACACCACAGTTAGGTGGGGGAGACGTCCCATATTAGAGGGGGCAATGATACACCCTGCTATCCTGATGGAGTTAATCTGCAATAACTCCACAACACAAAGATGCAGAAATGCTATTTAAGTGATTGGGAATATACAGTAAAAACAGAGTGGAGGGAAATATATAAAGGCATAGACAAATGCGACCCTCCTGCAGCACAGCCTGTGCTCGGGTTGTATATCACAGGGAGTGGTTTTATTAAAGCCCATTAAATTTTAAAGCCTTAATGGCACCTTCTGTGCTGTGTTATTGGTACAAAAAGGAGAGCTTGAGACGGTATTAATGCAGCGGGACGGAAGGCACCCTCCACTGCAGTGCTTGGGGCTGGGAGAGAAGCTGCGGGCTGCGGAGCATCCGCGGGATTAGCGTGACATCGTCTGGCGAGAGGCGGTACGAGCCCTGCAGCTCGGGGCAGGAGCATCCCCGGCCGGGCAGGAGCTCGTCGGAGAAGGAGAGAAGGTTTGCGAGGTGAATGAACTGCTCCTGATGCCTTACAGGAGAGCGTGGGAGCGCGACAGCCAGGAACACAGGCGGGGCTGCCGAAAATAAAGCAACACAGCGCAGCAAAGCTGGTGTAACCGAGGTGTAAGCGAGTTAAAAAATCCGCTTATCATTTTGTGGTAATGGGTTCTGCCATTGCTAAACCTGCCTGCTGAGTCTAGTGGTTTGCTGTCTCTTCTTTCTTTTCCCTCATTTCCCCCACACTTGGCTTTTTTTTTAACTTCCAAACTTCAGCAACTAGTTGACATATTTTCTGATTCCACCTCTCTGCCACCTCCAGCCACACTTTGCAGACCAGGTGAGACACAGTGCAGGGGAGTGAGTGCCACCGGGTCAATAAAGCTACTTAATGCGAGGGAAAATCATGGACACAAGCTGACCAAGATGATCAAGGTAATGCCGTTTATTGTTGTGAAAACACCCCTTAAATAACCCAGATAGCACACACACTGCAAACCACCCGGTGAGTGGGTAATGCGAATAGCACACAACTCTATTGGTGTAAAATAAAGTTCTCGTGATCTCTCTCCATGGCCGTTGTTTTTCAGTCTTCTGCTGCAGCTTCTCTAAGTTTACATTCTTCTCCCTGTTGATCTCCACAGAGGCTTCTTAAAAGTAGCTTTTCACTGTAGTCTTAAAGGCCTCGCAGTATAACTGCATCCAAAGTTCTAGGGTCGCTCACATGTCCATTTCCTGCAAGAAATTCCCCAACAATTACTCTTAGGTGGACATTCTGTGCTTGACTTTAACATTTGCATTTAGAAACCAACACTTACTCTGCAAGGAATTTTATTTTATTTTATTTTATTTTATTTTATTTTATTTTATTTTATTTT
>VWZG01011917.1:160039-204260 GCA_013396735.1 Grallaria varia | reverse complement strand
ATTTTATTTTTTATTTTATTTTATTTTATTTTATTTTATTTTTAGGGACAGCAGGGCTGAAATTTTCAAAACATCTCTAAGGGTGTTGCACATCTGAAACTCGGACTCCTTGGACGTCAAAGGCCTAAATGCACTCAGGTCTCTCCTTCTCTGAGCCCTACACCAACAGCAGTAATCTGAAACTGTGTATGTCTGTATCCAGGTCAGGGAGACAGCAAAAGAGCTCATTTGCCTGACTCACTAACTTCCTTGCCAAGAGAGCATGAAATTTTCATGACACTGCAAAGTAGCTGATCCACAGCCTCCTAAATGTCACTGCTCCAGTGATTTTATACCCAAGAAGAACCCTGAATAATTGATCTGCTTTTGGGATGCAGGATTGTTTATTAATTTATTCGTTTATGGTGCTGCTGGTGCTGGTGGTTTAGGAAAAATATATTCACTGATTAGGGGAAAGCAAAGTCTCTACAAAATCTTGGGACGAGACCACCTACCAGCTCTAAAAATCTAGGACAGACCCCAGGAAGTTGACACATGGTTGTGATTTTAAGCTCATCCCTGGGACAGGGGAATAGTCTTCATTCTTGGAAAAGGAGTCCTCACCAGTGCACATTTTCAATACAAGTGTCAATCACTCAGATGAAGCTACTGCTCTCCAGGGATGATGAACATCTGTCCAATACCCTTCTAATGGCAGCAGAAAGTGGCTTCATGGAATCTTCATAGCTTTGCAATTTGGTTTTGGTTTTGGTTTTGATTTCTCCAAAACACTAACGAAAAACTGAATGGCCCAAGCAGTAAATCTGAGTGTTATCCATCATTTTCAAAGCACCTGGGCAGAACAACAAATGGCCTCAAAGCCTAAGAGCTGGCACGGCTCTTCTCCACTTTTCTTCTCGTCATTGGCTCAAGTGACATGGACAGAGGCATGTGAATGCTTTCTCTGAATCCCACTTTTGCAGTCTAAAGCTCACAAGGGCCTCCCTGACTTTGATGACTGTATCCACAGCCTCAGACATTTTCCCTGTTAAGACAGGCATTTCCCAAGACCAAGGTCTTTCAGCCAGGCATAACCAAGGGGAGCTATAGCTGTGAGGAGTGGAGCTGTAGCTGTGAGGAGTGGAGCTGTAGCTGTGAGGAGTGGAACAAGTGGACAGACTGATGGCTCAGTGAGAACAATCATGTCCCATACCAGGTTGGACAGGGCTTTGAACAACCCAGTCTAGTGGGAGGCGTCCCTGCCCATGGCAGGAGGGGAGAACTAGATGATCTTTTAGGTCTTTTCCAACCCTAACCATTCTGTGATTCTCTGCCTTGATAATGACATTCTGCAGAGCCAGTATTTGTAGGCTTGGCCTGGGCCATTCCTGAATTCCTATGGTTTGAGAGGTTCAGACAAAAAATCACCTATCAGTTAGATGTTTTGAAGTTACGTGTTACAAGCTGAGTCTTGCTCTAACACTCAGTGGGGCCCAGACTGGGTTGCTTTATTATTCAAACACACTACATCTTAGTCATGTTATTTTTTTTCAACATGGAAACAGCTACATTCCTTCAACGAGCAAAGAGGTTGGATATGCAGTCTGCACAGTCAAGGCATGTCTGAATTTGCCTCTTTTAAACTGATAACTTTCTCTGTCCCTGGGTAACTCGAATAGTTTTACAATGAGTGGCTCAAGAAAAAACAAGAAGCTCTCCCTGACTGCACAAGATTTGAAAGGTTCTCTTCAAATCACTACATTGTGATGGCTTTTCTGTGCCCCCTCTGAGTCCTCTGCATGGGAGTGAGAGAGATCCCTTCAGCAAGGACAAGAAGATCTCGGCATGGGCAGCAGATATTTGAGGGTATTTATTGAGGCAGCCAGCCCAACACAACACAGAGAAAATATAAATGAGCACCAGCTAAATGCTCACACACCAAGAGCGTGCATGGGCTCCTCACCACCACTGCAGGGTCTCTTTCATAAAGAGCCAAGAAAAAAATTAGAAGCAGCTTGATACCAGCAGAAGGTAGCTCTTTCAAACTGCTCCTGGCCCAGCACGAGGTTTCCTCCCAGGTGGCTTCCCAAGGACAGTTGTGCTCCTCCACCTGTGGGAATCCAGGCTCTGTCTTTTAGACACGTGGAACCAAATTCATGAGGAGAGGAGGTACCTACATCTGTAAGGGGCTGCAGTGGTTATCTATGAGCAGAAAAGAAGTAAAGTAACAAAAGCAGTAAAGAGGTACAACTTTTAAAAAGTAAAATTTAGAATTTTTATTGCTAAATATTAAAAGTTATCCTTCCTGCCAAAAGCAGGGCTGCATTCAGACCATCTCTCATGTAGTTGTGACCCTGGTGAGTTGGCTGGGAGGTGATGCCCTGGCTGTAGAAGTTAAGATTCTGCACCTCTACCCATCTGTCCAACCATCCAAGAGGTCCTGCCTGGGACAGACAAGCAGGCAGACAGACAGGCAACCCAGTTCCCCTCTGACACATACTTCCCCAATGACTTACTCCATTTCCCAGATGGACAGTCAGAGAGGACTTTTTGCATTTTTGGTTCTCAAAAAACCCAAAACAACCACAAACCAGTTTTGATCTGAGTGAAGAAAGTTCTCAGCATGGTCTCAGGAAATCCTCCAAGTCAATGGGAAGACACTATGGGGTCACCAGCTTCAGGGACAGAGAAAAACCCCACAACACTCCAGGCTGTCACAAGATGCTCTCCAAACTCACTCGTGGGGGGAGCTCCTGGGTTCTCTCCCTTAAAGCCCTGGAGTAGCTCTCACAGCTACTTTCCCCTTTCAGGGCAGTTGTTCTTAGCTCTCGTGTAGCCACATCTCATTTCCCCTCCCAGGACAACTGATACTGCCTGCTCACCTGCCCAGTCTCTACTCCCAAGCTCCCACTTATCATTTTCTTCTCCGAGGAGAAACTAATAAGCCTGGAGATGGGTACAGCTGACTCCATCCAGATCCTCCCTGGTAAACCTTCAGCCCGGTCTGCTCCAGGAGCTGGACTTTAACCCCTTGCTGTCCGCCCTTCAAGTCACCTCTGCAGGCCTTGACAGTGAAGGCGTCATCACCATTTGTCAGTCCCTCCTCTGGCAGACTTGTCCCTATTCCTTATCACATTAATCACTTTACTGGGAAGGATATTTTCATCTGTACTGTTAGTCAGACCTCTGTAACTGTGAGCTCTTGCATGTCCCACCACCACTGCTCTTCCTACATAGACCTTTCTTTTCAACCCATTCCCATTCCTGATATTGCCTTCCTTCATCTTCATATAAAATTCAAGCTCCTTTTTTTCTCCTGTTTCCTTATCCTCTCCCTGCAGTCAGATTCAATGACTTCTGCCTCAATAGCATCACCAAGCACTGGAATTTTTCTCATCTTGCTCACAATAAAATCTCCTGCCTGCACCTTCTTCACCGTCCTGACCGTCAATAGCACAAATTCTTCTCCATGAACTTCCCATCCAAAATGCCCTGGCTACAGAAATCCCCCTGCTCTCCCTGCACTAGCCCACTCTCCCTGTCTTTTTTTTTTGTGCCTACTCTGACTGTAATACCTTCAAGTTTTGTCCTGACTTTCTACACTCGACACAATGATGACTCTTCTCCATCCTTACATTCCTTACTGCGCTCAGGGCTCTCTCTGACCTTCTTCACGCCACCTAACGCAGCATCCATGCTGTGGGGCATGGGATTCCACTCTTTATCTCCCTCAGTAGCCCTCTGCCTGTATGCAGGAGATGCCTTCACCAGGCTCAAGGTTTCCATCGTGTTCCTGCAGCCCATTCTAGGTTCTGCAGCCAGCAGCAAGGACATCTCTTCCACCTGGGCAAGTTCTGGGTGGACTTGGCTGCCTTGCAATGGGATGGGAGCCAGGAGCAGGAGCTGGGGCTGTGCTGCCGGGCACTGCACTGTCCTGCCATGCACTGCAGCAGCTCCTGAAGCGGGAGGCTGGCTGGCTCATGCTGTTTCTCACTTTCTCCAATACACACTCGTGGTTACTGTCTCTTACTCTATTCCTTTCCTCCTTCTGGAAATACACTCCCACCACAACAGCTTGTCTCATAAGCACCTTCCCTCAACCCAGATGCTTTAGAGGACGTTTCACATTTTATTACTGTAACAGCGATGCAACCCATGAGCAGTTTTATTTGGTGATGTTCACACGAATATCAACAGATCAGCAAAACTCATGCCAAAACATCCTAAAACTAAAGATTTTCTCATGAGCATTAAAGTCTTTCTTGTTTTCATCCAGCTAGAGCTGACATGAAATAATAGCCTGAGCACAAAAAAATAGTTGTATTTGACTGATATGTCGGTGTACTAAAGCAAAGCAGAACAACTTGTGAATAAGCTGTACACGGCCAGCACAACAGCTATGAGGCAAACAGATTTGCTTTAGCTTGTCTCCTGTCCTTGAGGGAAAGAGGTAATATCAGAAACAGGAAAAAAAAAAATACTGTCACATGTAGGTTCCCCATATTTTTAAAGGGGGCCGCACAGGGCTGGTTAGACCAGCAACACTAAACACAGTGCTGAGAAAGAGGGTGTCAAACAACTCTATGTGCAGACAGAAGCTTGGCAGGAATGAATGAGAAAAAATGAGACTTTGTGGTTATTTATATGCATGCTAGAAGGGTTGATAACAAATGAAAGGAACGGAAAGTTGCGTTACTTGTGAAGGAATTTGATGCAGCTGATGTCACAGAAGATGTGAGATGACTTTCCTGATTACTGAAATAAAGCTGCTGATTAGGAAGGGCAGACTGGGGGCAGTAGTATAGAACACCACTATGGACTTGGGAGATGAAAAGTCCAATTTACAAGATGCTCAGCAGAAGAGGAAATATATCTGTGGAATGATCTGCTACAGACCATCAAACAAGGTCAGAAAGTCAAAAAGCAGGGTAAGTTGTTGCTTAACCCCATTATTCATTAAACTCTCATCCAATTTATGGAAAGAAGAGTTCTGTATGCACAGAGAACTTCAAGTGGGAGACATATGCTAGAGGTGTAAGAAGCCAATAAACACATAGCCCTTTGGTGATACAGGTGAATTCTCTGAGCCATGAGGTCTGCACCCATGGTGAGATCATTCATTACAACATACCAGGGTGAACCAAGTACTGGGTAGAGAGTTTGCTGATCTCTGAATACCACTGATTATGATTGTGACCTGATTATTTATCTACCCCAAACAGTCAGCATTAAAAAGGTAAATTCTCTAACCCAAAATTGCTCTCCAGATTCACTGGTAGAAAAAATGTGGATAGAAAAATCTGAATGAAAGTTCAGGCCTTTGATGAAGGGTTTATCAGATGGTCAAAAAGTCGGGATTTCCAAGTCAAGAGTACAAACAGATCATGCTAAAAATCTCATCCTGGTTCAGTGACAAAGTGAAGGAATCATTGTGAAACAAAAGAGCCATCTATCACAGCTGTGAAGGTGGGAAACAGTTGCCAGTTAATATAAAATAGAAGTAACTAAGTGGGAGAAACTAGTATGTGAAATTAAAACTGTCTGGAAACAGAGCAAAGAAAGTATTTTATCATCTACTAAGAAAAAAAGTAGCGTAATAAAAGTGCAGGAATAACACTAGATAGCGGTAGTAAAATTAATGGTAATGTAGAAAAGGAGAGGGCTTAATAGATATTTGTCTGTATTCAGAAAGAAGTCAGAACATGTACATGTATAACATGAGTTTGCTGTTGGACATTTTTGCTCAGCAATATCAAGAGGCTTATAAACAAGGTCTGCTAGGGAAAAAATTTTTTAACTGAGGACTATGGCTAATCAGCATTCCAGAAAGAGATGACATGATCTCTCTCTCACTTCCTTTTGAAGAAGGGCTCATAGTGTATCGATACTCCTAAAGGGTAAAGAGGATGAACTGGGTAAGTACAGTCAAACAGAAGAGACAAGATGCAAAGAGCTGTGAGCTAAGGATGAGAGTGTAGTAAATGCTAATTGGCATCTCTCAAAGAACAGCAAGAATTATTTGCCAAACTGAGTTCCAGCTTTGATGAGTCTGGCCCAGACATTACAGAATCAGGGCTTTCCAAGGCATCCGGTGCTGTACCAGGGAACAAGGCCATGTCCTGTAAAAAACTAAAAGTTATCCCTTAACTGATGTGAGAACTGGCGAAGCAAAAGATTGCAAATTCCAGTGAATGATCACAGCATGGGCTCCCAGGACAGCACTATGAGAAAAGGAAATAAAACAACTCTGAGTGTGTACATGGTGTTACATGTAGGCAGAGATGCAGGGAAATGATTTTACCTTTCCATGTTCATGCACAGCAGTAGAAAGATCCCTGCTGAAATAGTCCCTGACATGCAGACTTGTGGAGTCATGGAGTGGCTTTGGGGAGAGAACACCACGTGCTGGCCCGAGGACACCATGTGCTGGCCCCAGGACACTGCTTTTCCCCAGGGGCTGCTTTTAGCCACTGCTGGGGACTGGACCTTGAACCAGGCAAACCTTTGGTTACCCACTAAAGCCACTCTAAGTGTCTTCTATTGTCTGCTTGCTTTGTCTGTGAGCACTCTTCAAAGGAATCTGAAAAGAGGAAACCATGAACCACCAGCAACAGTGACCTGCAAAGACCAGAGCAAACCCCATCCTCTGTGAGGTTCAGAACCCGCTCTGCTCTTTTGTCTTTTATTTGCTTTATCTATTACATTAAATCACTTCTCGGTCTCCTGCGACTGCATGTAGGCTAATTGCACAAATATTTTCACAAAACTCCACTTGTTTCTGGAGTTCCTAACTCCCAGCACAGCCTCCTAGCTGTGCCAGCGTTGGTCTGGCCTTGAGCACGACCTTCGGCAGGCAGCAGGCATGTTTCAGAACCAGCTGTCAGGACTGTTTTTCCATTTGATCCACTACAGTTGTCTGTTGAAAGACAAAAATAGCCTTGGTACCAGGGACTGGGACTTCCTTCTGAGAGCCGAGTTCCCCAGTTGCTGGGTCAGTTCCCCAATTGCTTTCCTTATGAAACACAGATGTAATTTTCCATATACTCGACCTGTTTTTGATGGGAGATGTGTAGACCTCCCCTTCTTCCATACCTCCTCTCTTCATCATATCTTTCTCCAGAGCAACCAAGATCTGCAGAGGAACCAACAGGCACAGACTGGTACCTGCCACGAGCTGGGGAGTCATAGAATCACATGTATGTGTATTTATCCAAGTGTTTGCTGGATGTTTTGTCCAGAATGACCCTGTGAGAGACAGTGTCAAAAGCTTTACTTAAATCCAAAAAGATTACAACAACTGGCTTCCCTTGATCAAGGATTATTACGATGACCTTGTCATAAAAGGAAATCAAATTTGTCAAGCAGGACTTCTCCTTCATGACCCTGTGATGGCTGTGACCAGTGACTGTGGTGTCTTCCAGGTGTTTTTAAATAACTCCCAGATTATTGTCCATAATTTTACCAGGTATAAAAGCAAAACTGCGGAGGTGCTTTAGTGCTCAGCACTGGCGTGTAGGAAGACTCAGCCGTAGGGACACGTGATAAAAAATGTGATTTCTGAGGAGAGGAAACAGATCGTGGGTTAGATGTGGGCTAGAAAGAGGGGCTTTGCATTCAGTGTCTACTAAGAACAGCTTCCGGGAGTTATGCCTTTTTTTGTACGTTGAATTTGTATGGAAGAAGATACAAAGAACTAACGACTGCTTTACTTTAGGTGGGAAGGTTGAAATAGGTGTGTTCCTTATGTATTAAACAGGTGTTCATTTTATATAAACAAAGCACTGGCTTCTGATGGGTCCAGTCTGGAAGAGAGGAGACAGTTCTCAGCAGTGCTTTTTGATACCTGGGATGAAATACCATGGGAAGTGACCAAACACATGAGGGGATTGGTGAGGTCTCCATTCGTTGCACCTCCAGAGCAAGGCTGCCCATCTCTGCTTTAACCCAGCAGGATAAAGAGCCCAGACTCAGCAGCCACACACACCAACACCGGTCACAGGCCTGGCCCACTTCTGCACACACTGGAAATCTAGGGGAGGTTTTGTGAGAAGGGGATTGTTTGGGCTGGTTTTTCTTTTGAACCATATAATGATGCTACTCATGTCTAGCTGTGCACACTCCTTAAAGAGTTGGGATTCCCCCTTCTGATAGAAGTTACACAGTAGTCACATTTTCTTTCATCTCCACCAAACTATTATTTCAACATACCACCCACACAGCCAGATGAAAAAGTACTGGTAAGAGAGAATTGTTGTTGTTTTATTTTTTCCTTCTCAGAAGAAAACCAAAGCTTAGAAGCAAAGCTCAGAGTCCAGCTTTGTATGTACCAACTCCTCCTTTCCATCTGGAATTTCCCATTAGTTATACCATAAACAAACTCCCTTCAAATATGCTAAAATAAAATGAACTGCAATTTAGTAGTAGACATAGAATTAGGGACTACTTGTAATCTGGTGGTTACCAAAGAAAGTCCAAGAGCTGATAGAATCTGATTTTTCATTTTAGACTATTTTAAATTTCTTATTCAATGAAGTAATAATTCACATTATAAATCAGGTTGCATTTGAATATAGCTTTCCATTTGATTTTGTGATTTAGCTTGATAAGGTTTTTAACTACAAGAGGTTGCTCCTCTTCATTCCCATATAATGGATTGGACTTTGAAGAGCAAATACCAGCATGCTGTTACCATTTTTCAAAAGGATTTAGGCATCACAACTGATTACTTATTGCTTTGTTGTCCTACCATCAATGCTTCCACTAAGACCCTGTCTATCAGGCTGACAGAAGATGGTGTCCTAACAGAAAATGTTGTTGCTAGGAATAGGTGCACAAATCTGAGATTACCATGAAAGGATCATCATTTTTTTACCAAAAAAAATTGTAGGAGAACCACAGAACAGTAACAGAAAACACCAGATGATGTCATTTTTATAAATAGTACAGCAGCTTTCATCCTCTCCTCCAATCTGCCTTTGGATTGCTAAGCTTTTTAGGGAAAGAGGCCTGGCATCCCCTGTGTCCGTTTTATTTTTATTTTTAAAGTAAAATTTCAAAGCAACAAAATTAGCTGATACATCCCGGAAGTTTCTCCACCACCCAGAAGACAAAAGCAGAATGGATTAAGACAAAACCTCCCAAGAAGAACATGTGGGTGCTGAAAGCCAGCCATGTCCTGGGCTGCATCAAAAGCAGCATGGCCAGCAGGTCAAGGGAAGTGATTCTGCCCCTCTGCTCTGCTCTTGTGAGACCCCACCCGCAGCACTGCTGGACATCCAGCACTGCATGTTCCAGTGTCAGAAGGATGTGGACCAGCTGGAGCAAGGACAGAGGTGGCCATGAAGATGTTGGATACTGGAGCACCTCTGCTATGAGGACAGGCTTGAGAGAGCTGGAGTTGTTCAGTCTGGAGAAGAGAAGGCTCCAGGGTGATGTCAGAGCATCTTCCAGTACCTATAGGGGCTACAAAAGAACTGGAGAGGGACTTTTGACAAGGGCATGGAGTGGTAGGACAAGGGATAATGGCTTCAAACTGACAGAGGGCAGGTTTAGATTAGATATTGAGAAAAAAAATTCGCTCTGTGAGGATGGCGAGGCCCTGGCACAGGTTCCCAGAGAAGCTGTGGCTGCCCCACCCCTGGAAGTGTTCAAGACCAGGTTGGATGGGACTTTGAAAAACCTGGTCTAGTGAAAAGTGACCCTGTCCATGGCAGAGGGATTGGAACTAGACAGTCTTTCAGGTCCCTTCCACCCCAACCATTCTATGATTCTATAATATTTTAAATGGTTCTGCCAAGTGTTAATAGGAACACCACTGGGAGCCTGTTGCTGTTCTTTACCAAAGCAACCTAGACCTGACTCCATAGCTCCAGCCCAGTAATAAGACCCCAATTCATAAACCATTTTAAGCACACGCTTCAGACTGATACAATCTGCAGCTCTCCAGGCAGCTGAGCCAACATAACATTGCTGCCAACCACCTTTGTACCATCTCTGGCATTTATGAGAGCTTTGGCTGGACCAATTAATCTGAATAAATGGCAGAAACCTATCCTACTGTTCATTTTTCAAAGGGAGTTGGACCTTCCCCTTTTGATAGAAGTGGGTGGTGGTGCCCCAACAGCAATTTGGATGCTGTGTAAAACTGCAGCTTGTAGAATTCTGATTTCCTTTTATGCGGCTTTGGCACAGTGTCTGTAAGACAGGAGGTCTGGTCCATCCAGCAGCATGTCCACTGTGTTGGCACAAATAAAAACTATTGCAAACTGGGCTCAGTAGCAATGGCAGGCCTGGGTGGCTGTTTTGTGGGGCCTGCTGGGCTCTGACTGAGAGCACAAGCAGCTGTTTTCATCAAAGCCAAATACATGAAACATGATTCTCCTGAGGTGGGTAACAGGAGGCTGATGACCAACACTCCTGCCACAGCAGCTGCTTTCCTGAGCAAAGGGAACTGCCTGGCTGTACAATGTCAGGTTTCTCCAGGGCGCCCAAAACCATGTGTAGGATACCATTGGTTACTCCTACAAGCTACCTGCAGGTACTCATGTTCATCTCTGAAAAATAAATGAGCTTGTTTATCACTGCCCAGAGCCCTCACTGACATCTAGGCATCTCAAGCATCTTGAAACCAAGCAGAGCAAAGACACTGCTTTCCTTCTGGACCATCTTCTGTCTTCTTTTGCTCTCACAGCATTTTCCTCCTGTTTCTGAAAGTGCCAGGGTGTCATGATGGTGCAAGAAAGGGCTATTGCAGACCAATGGAAGTCAAGATTTTATGGGTGTTCTTGTATTAATGAGGTTTTCTCATTATTTTGGAGCCTAACAAGACATGCTTTATTTTTATCTATGTATCTGCTGCATGTATTCCATAAGATGCAGCTCCACGATGCAACTGGACTGCAACCTGCCTCTCTCCTGCCAGTGATCCTGTTTGCCTGGGACCTGAGCGCAGCACAACACAACACTTTCACCTAGTCAGGTCAGCCTGGGTATTTAGTTCTGTAGAACCATGGGAATTCCATGCATGTTCATTACATTTAGATATCTATGGTTTTGTTTGGTTTTGTTTTTAATTTGTAATAATACTTGGGACTCATACAGTATCTCTTTGCCGCTTCATCTCAAAATATCTTCAAAGGAAGTAGACATCACAAGTGTCTTTTAAACAGAACAAACCAGAGCTCAGACAGAAATGAAATTAATGAAAGAGACCACAAGATCAGTCCAGAACTGAATTGCATCTGTTTCCTTCCCGTTATTTGACAGCACATTCTACCAAGCTGGTAGAGAAATATAAAATATTTGCATTTCTTAAAATGTTGAAGGCTGCGGGATGTTTTTTTTTTCATTCAAAAACATCCCACATCTGGGTAACCTGGACCACACTGAGCTTTATGGTGCCAAGGTCACCTGCTTCCACTTTGTAAACTCACTCCAGAAAAGCTACCACAGGTATCACTCCCATGCACCACAGACTGCAGGGCAGACAGATTTCCCATTCCCACTCTCACATGTTAAAATGTGTCTGTACCACCCCAGCACCAGGTGAAGCTGCACCATCTGTATTTCCATGAGTAGCTCTGTTTACAAGATGATTGAATCTGCCAGTGTCAGCAGAAAAGGTGATGGAAGGGATGCCTTTTAATGTTGAAGAATCTTTCCAATTAACATTGTTGCTTCACAAATGCATCTTCAAAAAAATACATTCCCAGCACCAAGTAGGACATGGAAATAGTGTTTGGAAACTCAGGCCACAAATTAATTGTTTAAGTGAATAGAAACAGCTGAACACAAGCCAAAGCCCCAGGTACCTATATAAAGACCAATATATATAGGAAGACATATTTATCCTGGAAAAAATTGTGCTAGAGCTCAAAAGTCAGTATTTTCAAGGGTGATTTCCAGCAGAATTTTCTCTCGTTTGTTCCGTCTTTATGATGGAATAAGAGGATCTGAAAAACTCGTTGGAAAGGAGGGGGAAAACCTTGGAATTTTTTTCTCCTTGGTGCGCATACATACCTGGAAATCTCAAGGAGGTCCTTACTTTCTTTTTCAGACTGTATCAGGGAATTTATCTGAGAAAAGGTGAAGCAAATATCTAAAAATATGTGCCCAGCTAAATCTTTCACTTTAATTGAAGGCTGAACATCACACCTTCATCAGGCACTTTCCTTTCTCCAAAGCATTGAGTTGCTTATAACAATACATTTTTTGAATACTTAGCTGGAAGGGTTCAAAAAAATGTGTTAGTTGTGGCACTTGGGGCCATGGTTTAGTGGTGGACTCAGCAGTGCTGATATAGAGGTTGGACTTGATGATATTAGCAGTCTTTTCCAACCTAAAGGATTCTGTTCTATGATTCTAGCAGAGACTGGAAGGGTTCTTTCACACCCACCAGCACCCCTCAAAACTCAGTTAAGATGCCTCAAAAAAGCCATCAGAGCTAACTCTCTAACTGCAGCAGGTGGTTCCATGGCCTGGCCACTGCAGAACGGTATCATCCGCCCCCATCATCACCCACACATAAGCCTCAGTTTCCCCACTGGAGGCCAGAGACACAAAGAAAGTGGACCCAATGAAGGAACAAGTGTTTGAAAGTAGAGCTGGCACAGCTCTGCGAGCTCCTCCGCTGAGGTGCAGTCAGGCGGAGCACAAAAAGTCTGGCAAGGGCTCACAAAACTCAGCCGGGCAGAGAGGCTCTGCCCGATGGTCTTATGGAGATACCTGTCACTGCAGGATGTGTGTGTCCCAGTGCTTGCTGAGGTTCATATCATGGGAGGGTTCACCTCACATGTAGTCACAGAGACCTCTGAACTCTTCTTGCAAAAGAGGCTTTTGAGAAAATCTGAGAAATGGAGCACAGGGCTATCAACTGTATCCTCTGTGACTTCTCCATGACACAGAGGCGTTGAAGTTCAGCTCAGTGACTCAGGGACTGGTTTGATCTAGACAAGGGCTGTCATGCCTAGGATGATTTCAGCTATATACAAGAGGGTACTCCCAGTGCAGAAGAATCCCAAGACACAAGTTGCCCATTTTGATAGAGACATTCTTTTGAACCAAAGGGCTCACATCCTCAGGGACCATCTATGATTACAGACCTCCCCAACCCATCATGCTCAGGAGAAAACACAGGACGTTAAGTCCTGTCCCCCATGAAATCTGCCAGCCTGTTTTGTTGTTGTCTTGCCTTTTTCCTCCCACTCCTCCTCCATCCCATTTCCTTTTCCTGTGTGCTTACATGTCAGCCTCTGTACACACAAATCGCTAAATCAAACCATTTACATAATATTATTTTCTATGTTATCTCTGCTCTGCAAAACGTTTCCTGCTTTCCTGTCTGTGGTGTTTCTCTGAGGTGCCCCCCAGTGCAGACGTGCCAGGGGTAACCCGTGGGTGCCTGTCAGCTCTGTGGCACCTTCCCCTAGCAGGGCACCAGCTTCCTAAAGCCGCCCACCCTCCCACGGCTTGCTGCAGCTCTCCAAGGTGGAATCTTTGCCATGGAGAGCTGGTAGCGAGGGTCCCTGACCATAGGAGGAGGAGCAGATGCAATGTAAACATCAAAGCCCTTTGAACTGCTGCTGCATCAGCCTGGTCAAGCCTAGCTACACACAAAAATTATGGCAGATAAGGGGGAAAGAGCAGGAGTAAAAGAAGTGGACTTACAGTGTTTAAGTGGAATTTGGTGGCCCAAACCTCAGGTTTGTCCAAGGCACATACTTAGTGCCTGCCAATTCCCGGTTCTTCAGCCACTCAGCTCCCTGAGGATTTCAAATGGGAGGACAAATTTCATGACATTTTCCACAGTTGACACAATTTTCCCATGAACCTGAGATTTAATAACCAAAAACATACAAGCTCTGCAGTAGCATGGAGCTCTGGGTGGCCACATTAGCTGTTTGCAAAGGTGCAAAACCAGCTCAAATTTCCCTGAGTTTGTGAAGATTAAACCAACTTCAACTGCTGGCGCAGCACTGCTGCTACTGTGAGTTTGTCAAAACAAAAATTATAAACGTGTATTCTTTGAACCGCACCCTTTTCCTCCCCATGCACCAACAACTGAAACCTCTTTACCCCTGTGGGTGTTCGAGTTTCCAGGTATAAGGTGGGGTTTTCATAAGAAAAAAGAAGTCAGACTTACCCGTCAAGAGGCAGCGACCCAAGGCCACACGTGCCGCGTGGGTAGGATGTTGGTAGACACACGTGTTCAGAGATGGGGTTCAAAGCGTGGAGGCAAACCCACTGAGCTGCAGCACTCCCGCTGGCTCAGCTTCGCCCGCGTCACTGGCAACAGGATCTCCCCGAGAGGCTGATGGATATGACCAAGCTGTGCACCCCAACCCATCCCCAAGGACCCCGATGTACACGCTGGCACTTTTCTGCTTTTACCATACAGAAAACAAATCACTTGCTGGCCCAGAGAAGTCAGCAGAGCCAAAGGTCTCTCTGAAGTCCTGCATGGCAACCAGCTGAGCTCTGCCAGGGAGGTCCTGACAGGGAACATTTGAATCCCAGAGCATGAAGGGGTAGGACTGTCAAACATGATAGAGATTTTCTCTTCAGAGAGAGAGATCTTTCCTCGATGAGGGCATGATCAGGGCTTTTTTTAGCAGATTTCCACCCCCGAGGTACACAGTACACCTGTGAAAACCAGGAACGACCAAATTTCTACACTCCATTCACAAAAACAGGCAAACTTAAGGCAGGACTTTTCAGGTCAGATGCGAGACGCAGACCTTTACGCAGACTGACTAACCAGAAGGAATCTGACTGTGTCATCCTACCCATCACACGGAGAAAAGCCAGGGCATTAAAAATCTTAATAGCTGGCACCCCCATGGTTCATTTCGAGCAACAGAACAAGAAGGTTTCTGCACCCCCTGCTATGAACTGGGCGTGCACAGGAAGCCAGAAAGCCGTGTGAGCTCTGTGCTGGGCTCAGCTCAATGGTTTGGCCACTCAGGTGCCTGCTTGCCAGGGCAGAACATGCACACACCACCATCATGTGAGAGGAAGACTCTGCAGATAGGAGATTGTCGCGAGGAAGCTGAGGTTTGGTTTTAGCAGGGTTTAGCACACTATCTGGATTGAGGGATCCAACCTGTGGTTGATCCTGATACAAACTGACAAAAACACCACAGCTGGCTTTGGTCCCTGTGCCAGACCAAGAGCATCACAGACACAGACACTTGTCACAGATAACCCAAGTCTGAACCACAAGCTGCTGAGACTCTTTGCCAGGTGCCGTTGTACATCATGCCAGTGCAGGGGCACTCATCCAGTGCTCAGCCAGAGGAACACAGAGCAGATTTCAGTCCTCAGTGCTTATTAGCCCTTGGCTGTTGTTGTCCTAGAGAGACTCAAGGGCACTTTCCTGCCTCGCTTCTGACATTAAGAAAGTCCTTTTTGCCATCCTGCGCATGGTGTGCTCCTCAAACAGGTCTGCAGCTCTGTCCTCATTCAGTGCACTGCCAGTACCAGAAAAAGAGACATTTGGCTACCAAGACCAGTACTTAAAGACTATGTTTTCATTTCTACACTTCCCATGCTGCAAACTTAAAGTCATATTCTACCATTTTCCAAGAAAAATAAGCCTTGGTTACTTTGGGGAAGGATGCACACCTGTACAAAATGACCTTCCTGGGTAATCTTTTGCAGAGCTGTTATGTGACCCTGACACTGTTTTCAATTGCAGGTGGAGGCAGGAGACGCAGGTGATCTGATGTTTCCTCCATTTAGAGGTTTTTGTTGGTCACAATCAGGGGAAGAAAATGTTAACACAGAGTATTTTCATATGCAGTGGAACAGAAAAATATTCCACCAACTTTTGATAGTTTCTAAATGAAAAAAAAAGGGGGGAGTGAAAAACTCGAGTCTGAAAGTCTTTAACAGACATTGGACCCCATCAGCCTTCCACAGTTATTTCTGTTTACTGGTCAATGGTGCACAAGCAATTTCTACATCACAGTGCAGTGAAAATCCCCACAAAAGTTCTGTGTCATGAAGCACTGAGTTAAAACAAGGCTGGACTCTTTTCTCTCTTATTCTTTGGACAATCACTGTGTCCCAGCAGGAAAATGATGAAGGCTGCAGAGAAGACATCTCATGTGCAACTTAACTTGCTTAAATGTGCTACTGTAAAGGCACCTAGCTAAATAGCACCCAGAAATTAAATGGTAGAAAGAAATATTCTCAAACTGCCCAATCTAAACTCCATGAGGCTAAAAGAAACATTTTCATTTACTTCAATTGGATTTAGACAGAGACCAGAGGGTTTCTGCCTTCTATTACAAATAGTTCTTTATCTGATCTTTTTTTCACTGCCTAGATATGACATCAGTACAATAGAGCTCAGCTCGAAATTTATATTACTGTACTTCTTGCATTATCTCTACCAAGTACAGACTAAACTTATTTCAAATGTTTGGCTTGGTTTTGCCACCCACAGATGCTCTAACTTTGTGTTCATCTCAGTCACTGAAGATCTTATCAAAGGTTTTTGAAATCTTGGCATCAGTCTTCAGCTTGCAGGGCAATGGTTGTGGGTGATGTTATTTGGAGCCATATCCCTGTGAGAAGCATGAAGCAGCAGTGACTCTAAACGGTAATACTTTTCAGGTTTGACTGGAAGATTCAAGGGCACAGAGATGTGTCATCTTCCAATTCCCTATGAAGGATCATGCAATTGTCAATGTTTCACCATAAAATTTAGTTGCAAAATGCATGTGTCTCTATCTTAAAACCTACATCAGTGAGAGCATAATCAGGCAGGTATTTGACTCCACAGTTGACCATATCCAAATGGGAACTGCAACAATAAAAATGCCACAGTCTCTGTGAAAATTCCAGTTCTTCAGGACTGAGAGCACTTGGGGTTTTTTTTTTTCTGTCCCACATCTCTGAATGAAGAATGGTCACCTACAGAAAGAAATCAGTTCTAGTCATCTCAGAAACATTACTCCTTCCTTCTTTGGGTTTCATTTCTACACAGAAGAGGCCAGAGAAAAGCCATGTGTTTGAGGCAGTGAACAGACTGGTTGTAGCACAATGTCCAGTCAGGCTGAGCTGGTACAGACAGAAATGTCACCTATTCTCCTCCACAGATGGAAACTGGCTTCAGCCTCTTCTTCCTCAATTCCTTCTGGTTCCAGAGAATAAATCGCTTTTTGCAGAAAGACCCATCCCCAGTGATGTTCTCCAGCAGAATGAAAGTATATACCAAGCATTTCTTTGGTTTTTCAGCAGAAATGTTATTTTCAATACAGATATCAAAAGTAAATTCGCTATTCTGTTTGCCTTGGGTTGCCACCCAGTTCCACCCTGTCCTACCTTAGCTCCCAGCAGTCTGCAAGCACTGACAGACCCTCCTGGGGTCCTGTAAGCACCTCACTGCTAGTGGAATTGGTAGAAGCTGATGGGTAAGTTGACCGAAAACTTAGTAAAACTGTTCATAACTGACTTTTGCAGAGTCACACCCGGCATCTCACAGGACTCACAAGGTCTAGGTTGGCAACATCACAGTAGTGGGCAACACCCACTGACACACATGGTGAGCCTGGCAGAGCTCTGCGCGTAGCATGTTTTTATAGCTCATCATTTAGGACTACACGTGGGGGAAGTTAGACACTTTCTGGAGCTTTTTCAGAGCAGCCTGTGAGTACGGCAGGAGCTGGAGTGCTTCACTGTCTCCTCTGCAAAAGCAAGAAAATAAAAAGTAAGTGCTCTGACCCCAAGGCAAGACCTTGCTTCTATTTAGCAGCATTTTGTTTTGTTCTGGTTTGCTCACTGGTTCTCCATGCTGTGTGTTTGTTCTTAAGAAATGCAGACTCTGCTGGTGTTTCACCGTAGCCTAACTCTCTTTGTGATGGATATAACTGAGAAAAAGTGTTGTTGGGTTTGTGTTAATTAGAGTTCATTGCAGTTCGTGAAGTCTTTCTTTGCCTGTTTTCCTTACGAATTCCCTTTCCTATAAAAAATGTATTTCTCTTACAAGTCAACTTTAGTTCCAGTCAGGGATAGATGGTAATTAGGAATTAAGAATTTTTGCAGGATACAGGTTGCTCTGAGGTTAGATTTAGCTATTCCTGCAGTGCATGAGGCATGAATACAGAATTATAATAGAAATATGAATGCTGGGTTTCTTTTGAGGAGAATTCATATCCAGCCTTTCCTCTCATCCTTACTCTGCTGGAAAAGCAGGACAGGCATTTAATTGTGAAGTTTACCTGCTGGTCTACAGCGACTAATTGAATACAATGCAGTCCTTCTTTTTCTCCATCTTTTATTCATGCAGTACTGCTGATCTCTGGCACTCAGACACATGGAGACTGAGTTAATATTTGGGTGTCAACTACTTTGCCAAAGACCAAAGAGCATCTGGTATTATTTTAAAACTGCTCTTCCCATAATCCCATTTAGGTCTGCTGCTGCCTCTAAACCAGTAGCTGCTTAATTTCCAGTAAACTCACTGCAAAGGGGAGGGTGGTAGGGGGGGGGGAAAATAAAACACCTACTTATTCTCCTCATTTGCACTTGATGGGCAAAACTGCTTTGCTTCTGAGAACTTTTCCACAGTTCTGTACACAGGACACTACATTTAAAGAAATCTCACTGTTTGAATTGAGCACTCCCTCAGTACAGACTTCTGCCTGAAACTGCAAGTGTATCTCTCAGGTTCAGCAGTTCCTACGCCTCTTGGGGAGATGTTGATCTTACAGCCTTGTCGTGATCAAGAAGTGCTCCTGTCAAGTGTCAGGACACTTTGGGAAATATCTAGTAGCTGCAATTTTTACATTAATAATTTCCAGGGTAGACCCTAAGTGTCCCAACAAAGAATGAGATGTTCATGGTGGTTGATGTACAAAGAGTCAGGAGAGATCAGAGCTGAGGATTCAGACAAGACACGGCAGATTTGGCAGATGT
The DNA here is from genome assembly GCA_013396735.1 of Grallaria varia. NCBI lineage: Eukaryota > Metazoa > Chordata > Aves > Passeriformes > Formicariidae > Grallaria > Grallaria varia. The sequence continues at coordinate 185,360 of VWZG01011917.1, read as the reverse complement.
GATTTGGCTTAGGAGACATCAGAGATGTGTAGGTGCAAAGAGGAATCTTTGAGCATCACAGTTTTTGTTGGCATCACTAAGGTCTTAAAGAGGAAAACCCTGCTGCCAGTGTGGGAGGTGGTAGCTATAGGAGGCGACCCAGATGTCAAGGAAGGAATACGCAGGTTCCCCAATTAGTCAAGAGTGAACCATAGGACAAAAAGGAACAAAGAAATTGAGTTTCATGGTAAATAGAGAAGGAGGAAATATTTGTGTCTGACTTCAGAGCCCTGTTAAATACCATCATTAAATGTCTTGTTAAAAATAGGATTGTTCTGAGTATAGACGGCATGGTGGTTTTCACAAGACTTTGCAGATCCTATCTACTGAGACACATCCACTTTAGGCAAAAGCAAAAAAAATTTGAGGGGAAACTAGCTAGACTTCTCAGTGACAACCAATATGTCAGTGAGCCCATGTCTGGTAGATCATGAAATTAGTTTGGGCATCTTTTTGCTTTGTTTTTCTCCACAACCTCTTCAGTGCTGCTGGTACTACCACAGCAGTGCAGCTCCCATGTCACAGCAGCTCCCACACAGACCCATAAGGGCAGTGCCAAGGTCTCCAGAGGAGAGAGTTAATCAATAGTCACAGGGTCAAAGCTCAACCCTGTCTTCGCATTTTCCTGTTCCTGGAAAAGAGTGGCTCTCCTGTCCATGCTCACTCTGCAGTACAGTTAAGCCATGCTCCAACTCATGGATTTCAGAGGGACGAAAAAGACCAACTCATTTTGAGAATGTAGGAAAAGCCTGTGATGCCCATGACTGTCATGATGACAGTGAAGGTGTCAGCGCAGGACTCAGGGAATCTTGTGAATTTGGGAGTTTGGTCAGATGTCTTTGGTTATGAATAAATATTCTCTGCAAGAGTCACTGCCTGGTGGCACTGGACGTTTGCCCCTGAGCCAGCATACTCTGGCTTCCACGGGAACCTGAGTGATAGAGAGTCACTGAGTGACTTGGGACAGAGGGGGGGAAAGCAGCAGTGGGATGGTGAAAGGCAGGAATGAACCGTGGCAGTACAGAGACCACAAACAGGGAAAGGCAGACTCAAGCAACAAGAGGTTGGCAGGATGCAACCAGGTAGGGATGGAGGACAGAGCCTGGGCAGGGCTCAGCAGTGACAGGTCAGCAGGACACAGGACCACACTGTGGGCAGATACAACTCTTGACCACTAATAAAAACAAACCAATACCTGGGAAACAGACAGAGCCATTGGCCAGACACCATCCACAGCCAAATCAGAACAAGGAAAGCTGCATACGACAAGCTAGACAACTGTATGGTCACTAAAACTCACACCCTCTACCTGACTCTGCTCTGTTCTTGTGTGGCTGCAATAAAGTCCCCTCTGTGGGTCCAGGAGCACAGAGGTGCTGGATGCCAGCTAAGGGATGCCACAAGCTATGTCACCTGTGCTGGTCTCCTTACCTGCCCAGGAGGTGATGAGATCCAACCTTCACATCACATGCCCTCTTAGCAGGTACAAGTCTCTCTTGATCACAGGGTGGCCATGGTTGTCCTCCGCTTGCCCAGGATTTGAGATGTTTATTCATGCCTTGCATTGTTCCAGGTGTCACACATGGCCACATGCTGGTGTTCACTGAAGGGGAGATGCATGGCCTCAGTACAGAACTCTCCAGCAATTCCCGGTGAACAGTTGCAGCCCCAGAGATGACTTTGAGTCACGATAGTTTGGAGGATGAAAATGTCTCTAGTACAGGACCTTTCTGTGGCTCCCAGTGTGTTTCTAACTGCAAGTGCCAGAGGTTTGGCAGGAGGGTCCTGTTTGAAGGCCTAGAGGCCAAGAATAAGAGGAAGATGTCCATAATTATCTGCTGGGGAAATCCTAAAGTTTAAAGGAGAATAAACCACTCCTTTTTAAGGGGTACGTCTGTGGGTTTGGTTATAGGTCTTGGCACTTCTTTGTTCAGCTGCTGGAAGTCAGATTTTCCTTAAATCTGGCAATTAGACACACTGTAATCGTGTGAGCAATGTGTCAGCACAGCCACATCTCCTCGCCTTGTTAAAAAAGCCTGCTCCCCGACACCCCAGCCTGCTCTTTTGGGACTCCAGAGCAGCATTCATCTATGTGTAAACCCTCACAGCCAAATCTGCTGGCGCTTGGCTGTGCTTTGGCATCCATGAGCACTCCAGGGCAGGAGAGAGGAGCTGTGTATGGGAATCATCCCTCTCACTTCCTTTTTCCAAGACTTTGTAGTTCCAGCATGAGCCAGTAAGAAAGTTTGGCCAGTTGGTTTTCCAACTGAGCCACCTGATTAACAGAAGTCATATACAAATAGTTCCCATTGCCCAGGCTACCAATCAGGCTGTGACAGCTTCAGGAAGTCACTGAACACCAGTTGGTGGATTTGTATGTGAAGGTGTGAAGAAGAGGACGTGAAGGAGAGCTGCTCTCAGCAATTCACTTTCATTGTCGCTGCTCCAAAACCTGTGGTTTCCTCAGCCTATTCACTTGAGGCTTTACAGTTTAGCCTCACATTTATGACAGCTTTTCTTGGGTTCCTGATGACTCTCCTGGCCAGGAACCCATCCCTCTGGCTCCAAGACACCTTCCAGACAAGCTGGTAGGTACCAGGGAGTAAATCTCCTCTGCAAGAGCTGCTCTCTGATGGTCTCAGGGAGGACTCAGAAACTTTGCAAGGTCCAAAATCCCATGATCATGAGTCACAGCCTTTGAATCATGAGACTGGAGAAAAAAGTCAACCAGTATGGGTGGATTTGGGGGTCTATTTTTCATCTGTGAACTTCCCCTATGTGCAATGTATGACATGTAAGTAGTTTTACCTGCTTTTAGATATGTTTAATAAGAGGGTTTTAAAGCCTGTATCAGGACCTTTTGTTAACACATTTCTCTCCAACCCACCTGGCATGCTGCTCTCCTGTGTAGTCCCTCTCCAGGTAGTGTAACATGGCATTAGGACACCCAGTTTAGGGAAGGCTCACTATTTTAAACTGTGCCCCTTGTCAACCCTGAATTATGACAGTTCTCCTTATTGATACCACGGCAAAATAGTACATTTAGTATTATTGTGGGATTTGTAGATTGTGGAAAGGGAGAAGTGGATGTTTGTAAACATCTCCACACAGGCATTCAAAAAATCTATAGTTGCAGAGAGTTCACATCTGTAAATAAAGTGTATGAGACAAATCTCATCAGAAGTGATTGCTGAGTTCCCCTCCTGAAAGGCAATTGGTTAATAACCTCTCTCATTTAACAAATATCTTCCCTCTTTTTGTAAGACTGCTTGTATCTGCAGACTGAAGTATTAAGGCCGTGTAACTAATCCCGAGGTCTTTCTTCTTCCTTACAGCAGTTATTTTTCAGCCCACAAATGCCCCATAAATTCTTTTAACCAGCACTACTCAGGAGAGGGGTTACCTGCTTCACCACAGCTGAGGAAAGACATTTTAAGATGGAGTTCTGCTCAGGCTGAATTTCCAATATAACCCAGTAGTTTTAGAACACCCTTTATTCTCTGCAGAGTTTTGAAACTATATAGTTTCACAATTTTACATTCATATATTACCTTCAAATTTGAAACAATGTTGTTTGAAAATACTTACTTTTAAGTTCAGATTTCAAATTATATAGCTTCAAATCACACTACCTTGTGTGCCTCAGTAAAGCAGGGCTACTAAGCAGGAGCCATTGCTGTTTCTCCTTTTTATGCTGAGATTTGCTTAGAGAAGTGATTTCATCCACTAATTTGTTCATAATGGGGAAAAAAAAAAAACAACAAAGCAGTTCACTGACTTGCTGGGATAATGGGTTATGGTCTATTTTTATCCACAAAGGTACCATAAATGTTTTTCCTGCTTTCAAGAACGTCAGAGCAAATAATCCACAGCAATTTCATATTTTCTATTCAAGTTAAGAGACACAAAAGCTACCAGCTGGAAAGTTTAATAGTCCATGAACTTACAGGCAGGTTATGTAAGTTCTGCATGAGAAGGAGAAGCCCAGGTCTAGACAGGGAGTGATTTTGCTGGCGACGAGTGTTGTAGGTGGCATATCTGTCACATCTGGGTACTGACGTCTTTCAGTACTGTATTTGAGAGGCCAGACCGACATTCTGGTGGTTACCCCGTATCAAATAGTTCCAGTATCATATGTGACTAAGCAAAGCACACAAAAATCAGGAGAAACTCAGGTTCTGTTCCATTTAAGGCTGATTTATGCTTTAAAACATGAAGGTTGTTTTCATCTACAAATATTGAGGACAGGAAAAACCGTGTAAAGGGAAAGTTTATTTTAATTCTAACCATCATTGCACTTATTTCAAATTGTTCTTAGCATCACATAAATACCTCAAAGTTTTCAGCTCTAACAATAACCCTTGGCATAGAAGGATGACCAGAAAAATATTAGACAAAGAAAATCTTATGAAATAATGCACTTTGCTCATGTAATTGTTCTCATGCTATGGATTTCACTGTGTCTTTTTTTCTCTTCTGTCCCTCTGTATCTCAGGGGAGTTAATCCACAGACTTTCAACCAGCCTGTTCAACTACTGAGCGCTTTTTTTTTTTAACTTCTCTCTTCTTTGTAATGTTGTCTGTAATTTTCATTTTTGTTTTTTTCTTACAGGGGTTATTCTTATCACTCCAACTTCTCTGTTGGAAATTTAAACGGTTTTACATGAGCAGCTCATAGACAAATAAAGAATAAAAATAGGCAAACTGAAGCATTTTGCTTTCCTGCTCGTTTTCACTTCCCTTTTTACACTTCAGCGTCACTGAAAAGACTTTTCTTGGAAGAAGATTAAAGCAACTGGCCCAAATGAGCAGCAGGAGCCACAGACAAGTCGCTGCAGGGTCAGGTGAGCTAGTGGTCATGAAAAAGGAAGGCAGAAAAAAAGATGACAGACAGGTTGTAATCCGCGTGTGGCTGTGATATGAAACCACATCCTCACAGCATCCCAGGCTGGAGATTTCATTGCCCCTGAGGTGTGCATGGCACTGCTGTAGGATAGTTCAATGCTCCCTGATGCTGGGTAGGGGAGAGGACAGACGACCACCGCACAGGCTCTCCTGGACATCAATGGCGTGTTTTGGTCCCTGTCCACAATAGGGGTGATCTGTTCTAGAACCGCTACCAGTTTGGCATTTGAAATCTCCCGCTTCTTAGGAATGCCTGAGACAGAGCACCTCTCCATTCCTCCCGATAAATCTGGGCCACTGGCCATGAGGAATGTAAAGTGACTGGTTCAAAGAAAAGGTGAGGAAAGGGCAGTCAATCACAATCTGGTTTCACAGCCTTGCTTGGTGGGTTTGCAGCAAGACACTTCCCCTGCTTTCTCACCACACCCTGAGAAAATGGGTTTTCCCATTGATCATGATTGTTCCATCCACAACCCTTTTTACTTGAGCATCTCCAGGTGCCCTGCCCTTTTCCAGGGTTTTCTCTCCATGAGTTCTCAATTCATTAGAGCAGGTAGGCACTCCATTTCAGGAGTAAGAAACATAATTATCTATTCAACTAACAGTGTGAACATAACACAACAATATTAGAAATGCAAAAGTGTAAATACAGATCACACACCAAGCACATCTTCCTTAGCAGATTACCCCGTCTTCCCGTGATTTGGGCTCAGGTGCTTCCTGATGTCTCTTTTTTGGAAGATGAGATGTTTTGCACACCCTGAAGGTGCACATTGCTGACTGTGGTTTGTCACATGCAGTGAGTCTCACAGAGCAAGAAGCCTCAGAGTGATGATAAATATATGTTGAGTTGTTGATGCAGAACGTGGCCAGGACCTCATGTAACACCTAGTTATGGTTGGTGAGACTTAGCGGCTAAGGAAGGATAAGTCACAGAAAGGTGAAAATTGCTACTTTGGAGAGGCTTAGCTCAACTGAAAGCAACGGGGCAGCAAAGAAACCTAATGCATTGGAAGAGCTTGTATCTCACAAATGTGTTCTTGGATATTATTCATCCTTGGCATCAGAGCTATATTTGACCCTTTAAAAATGCTTTAAAATTGCTGGACGTGATGTATCTCTTAAGTTCTGCTGTCCAAACCAAAACTGCTCATCGCAAATACTAGCAGAAAACGGTGTATGTGGTTTTCTGCTGTGTAATTATTATCATTATTCATCAGAATTAATATCTGAGATACAGGTTGGCCTAGACAACACAGAGGAAGACAGCTGGGAATCCCATGGGCTGAGCCAAGTATCAATCCAGTAAACTCTAAAGGCCTGAGAAGAAGTTATCAATGTGCATTCAGTTGAAGAGGGCGTAGAGGCACAGAGAAGTTGACTTCAGTCATGGAGTGGATTGTGGTGGTGCTTTCTTCCCCTTCACTGTGGGTTGTGACAAGGGGCAATATCACCACAAGAAATGTCATAAATTTTCTGCTGCGTGCTGCTTTGTGATCTTCAGTTTGAGAAGGAAACCCCTCTGCAGGCTTGGAGAGCTGAGCTAAGTGAAGCCCAGAAAGAGGCCCGGATGCAGTGTCCAGTGGCAGAGAGCCAAGAGAAGGAGGGGGAGCGGAGCAAAAGGGTGTACCCTCCTCTCCTCCTTCCTGATACAGGGCTGGGACGTAAAGCATTCCTAGTGGGAAGGATACAAGCTCCCCAGCTGCCAGGCTAGAACCTCAGGAGAGTCATTCAGCACATGCTTTTTCTCTCCGAGTGCAAATCCACACCTGTGGCTGTGCTTTGTCAGCCGAGGTTTTGCACTGGGCAGTCTTTTAAGGGTGACAGTCTCTTCACCTCAGCCCCAGCCCTGTGGCTTAGTCCATATGCCAAATGCCAAGGAAAAAAAAGCATGCTCCATGCAGGCAGCTTAGAAAGCCACAGGCATCTCCTTCCTGAGGCTCACTCCCAGGTGCTGAGCATGGGAAGGAGACTTGGAGCAGAGTGGGAGGGGAGGAGGTGAATGAAAGAAGCAAGAGAAACAAACATTAGGAGCCACGTGTCTACAGAAGAGATCTTTTACTGCTTCCGTCTGGTCCTGCAACATCCCTGGCTGCTCTGGGGGAAGCCAAGCAGAAAGGAGGCTATTCAAACAGGGTGGGGAGGAGAGACCACCTTAACCTCCAGAAGGCATTTTTGTTCTGGAGGTGCGTGTGGTAGACAAGTTCATGAGTAACTGAGATGGTGTGTAACTTGTGCCACGTCCCTGCCCTGGCTGTCACCATCTGCCTGACCTGAGAGCTGTACTCACCTGCTGTGCTTTCCCAAAAGGGAGGTCCACAAGACCCTTTGTGGTGTGCAGGTGTCTGGCAGCTCTCACATCAGTCAGGTATATCTGAACTGAGGGCAAGCTCTTGTATGTCCGTTCACAGGTGAGGTCTGGGCAGAGAACCACTGCTGACCCTGAAATCAAGCACCCTTTTTTATCCCCTCTACACATCAGTTTTATAGGTGGCCCAGAGAAAATCCCTCCTCTTACACCGAGGGTGGCAGAGGCTCAGAGGCAACAAAAACTTCAAGTCACCACCAGCCTTGATCGCAACCACTGTTTTTGTAGGTTAACACCAACTCTCAATACACTTTCACTGCTAGGAAAGGAGGGAAGAACTACACCCTCTGACATATGACCTGGCAGCCGCCCTGCTGAGTACTGTACCACCTCCTCCACACAGCAGTGCGGATTCTCTGCTCCAGTCATTCTTAAAATGGGACAATACTGGATCCAACTTTTTTTTTTTTGAAGGCATGAATATGTCTAAACTACTCTACAGTTTCATATTCATCTACCATACTTTCGTAGGATGAGCTCCATGAGAGACTTTGGGCACAGATGACACATGGCATGAGAAACGCTGGGGCTTTTAGCATCTACAGTATTGGTTTAGAATGGGAACTAGCAGAAAGGAGGTGGATGGTTTTATGTCCAGGGACAAAACTTCAGATCCCCTTTGAGAGAGCTGAAACATACCCACCAGACTCCAGTCTGGTTTTCCAAGGTGGAGGGATGTGACCCTATGGAAAGATACTTTGGCCCAACCACTGCAGCAACCACCAGTACGTCACCACGAGAGTGGAACATGATTTGTTGTGGGGAAGGGGAAGGCTGTTGCAGAGGGCGGTCGCACCCTCCGGTGTGTTTCTATGCACACAGCACTTTCTCAGTTCCTCTGTCTGAGGAGCTGCTTTTCAAATGTCCCCACCCCAGGGAACAGCTTATTCTGCTGCTGGAGCTGGGGACAGCAGGTACGGCTGGCTCTGCCCCCTCGATTGCCAGGACATCTTCATTCAAAATTTAGGACATGAGGCACGGGCTTAAGCTCTACCAGGGGAGGTTTAGATTAGATATCAGGAAGAAATTTTTTACAGAGAGAGTAATGAGGCATTGGAATGGCCTGCCCAGAGAGGTGGTTGATTCACTGTGCCTGGAGGTTTTTAAGATGAGGCTGGATGTGGCACTGAGCGCCATGATCTGGTATTCCCAGTGGGGTTGGATCAAGGGTTGGACTTGATGATCTCAGAGTCTCTTCCAACCCAGTTGATTCTATGATTCTGTGATAAAACTGACTTCACTGGGGCACTTGATGGAAGTGAACATCTCTGAACAAGGGCCAGGACATCCTCTTTTGGTGTCTATGGCTGTGGCTAGCACTGTGCTGCTGCGAGGGTCTTGCAGCCTAGGGCAACCTGTGTCCATTTTCTCACGCTGTACCCATCACCTTGTAACTCAACTAAGTCAGGGGACCCGATTGCACTTCAAGCTCTAGGGATTTTGCAAGGCAGGTGCCCTGTTAAGCATTCAGGGAGGAGCTGCTTGTGCCACCCCAGGGACTCTCTTGCCCGCACGAAGGGGAAGAAATGGCCCTACCAGCTTGTCCACCCTCCCAGAGATGCAGGAGACAATCCCCCTGCATTGGGAGCAAACTGCTTCCCCTTGGTCTGCTGGAGATGGGCCCAGTAAAGCAAGAAATAAAGTGTTCCAAGGCTGCTCAGAGCTTCTCCCCCTCATGAACTCAGGGTTACAGAAATTGCACACGCACAGCGTGGCCTGAGAAAGCCCAAGTGTCTCCTTTGTCTGAACGGTCTGTTTCTGACAACACATCTCCCCTTGTGGAGTTGGCTGGAATTAGTTACCCTGGAGCATGTGTCCACCCCTAAGAGAATCCCCAAAAGATTAAGCCAGACAAGATCTCTTTTTATCCAGAATGTTACCCATAACTCGTAAGTAGAACAAAATACAATTTTTAAGGGCACACAACACCATTACAGCACACCAACCTCCATATTCCTCCGTTCACTTCTGCATGGAAGTCATCATGTGACTTCACAAAGAAATGCTTCTCCTAGCACTGCTTAACACAAACCAAATGCCAGGTCTGCTTTTGTGTGGGGGCATCTTGGAAAGGTGGAGATTTTTGTAACCACTCCTCTTCAAAGAGCATTACATTTCTTTGCCTCCATCTCTTAAACATGTATATTCCTCTCTTTGGTTTTCTTTCCTCCCTCTAACTGCCCTTATTTCCCATTGTTTCCCAGAGGAATCAAACCAAGGTGGTTGCCATTTTCACTGACTTCCTACGATGGCTGCAGTTTCACACTACAAGTTGAACTTCTTCAGCTGTTACTCATTAAGAGGAGGGAGGAGAGAAGTGGGAATGAGACAGACCTGAACCACTGCAGTGTGGAGATGACCAGTGGCCAGATTCTGGTTCCTGTATATGGAGTAGTCTCTGACGCAACAATGCAGTTGGACTCGATGATCTCAGAGCTCTTTTCCAACCTTAATGATTCCACAATTCTGTGAACTACCACCACACTCTTCAGATGGTTCTCCCACCTGAGCACCCATCAAGCTGCCTTCTTTTGGAATTGTTACTCAGTTTAAAAAAAAAAAATTAATCAAAGGCTAATGCCCTCAATTTTCTCTGGGAATTGTCTTTAGTAATTGATCAGCAGCTCAGAATTATTTATGAGGAAGCATGATTTAGGGACAGTCCCCAATGACTTGTTTTAATAGACAGATCTGATTTTAACAAAACAAAATTTCTTGTAGTCAAGAAATTCCTTGTGAAAAATGGCACTTTTTTCTGGAAGTAAATAAGACCTGGCTCCCAGGGGGTCTCTACAGAAGACCAGCAGGACTTAGAAAACAAACTTGCCTGTCTTTGATGTTTCCTTAAAACAAGCATCCCAATTTCTTCCCTGACATGTCAAGTTGGCACCTATGGGACCATAACCTTGACTGACACATTTTTAAGTGATGCAATGCTAACTTTTCACCTTGTCTTCTGATCCTCAGGAATCACCAGCTGCAAAAAGAATAATGGAAGATTGTCTAGACACAAAAAATAATTCCACTTGCCCAGGAATTCCCTACAAAGACAGCCAGATACTTTTGATTACTGTTTACAGCATTGTTTTTGCCATAGGCATTCCAGCAAATTGCTTAACTTCCCTGCTTACATTTGTACAAATCCAAAGGAATACAGTAATTGCCATCTACATTTTCAGTTTATCATTGTGTGAGCTGATGTATTTAAGTACCTTGCCTCTCTGGATTATCTATGTGAAAAAGGAGCACAACTGGACCATGGGTCCAACTGCTTGCAGAATAACAGGATTCATCTTTTTCTGCAATATATACATCAGCATCCTGCTTTTGTGCTGCATTTCTTTGGACCGTTATTTGGTACTGATGTATCCTCTGGAATCAAGAGGAAGAAGAGGACAGAAAAAGGCTTTCTTAATAGTCTGTCTTCTCATGGCTGTGGTTGCAGTAATCCACCTTCCAGTATTTTTCATGGAAGATAAGCAAGAACAAACGAGTAGGAACACCTGCTTTGAGACTGTGCCTCTTGACATAAAATTGGCTTCTTTCAGCTTTGCTAGATTCCTATTTGGATTCGCCATACCCTTCACAGTCCTCATTTTCACAAACTACAAAATTTTCCAAATTACAAAGAGTAGCAGGACCTTGACTTGCCGACAAAAAGTCAAAGTGAAGTACCTGGCTACTGCCATTATTGTGATTTTCTTGATCTGCTTTGCTCCCTACCACGTGGTACTCATAGTAAGAGCCATATACTTTATGCTTCATCAGAATTGTTCCTGTCCATTTGAAAATAAGATATATTCAATTTTTACAGCATTTCTGTGTTTAGGCACCACAAACAGTGTTGCCGACCCAATCATCTATGTGCTTGTTAGTGAAAGCGTCCGAAAAGATTGTTGCATGAGCCTAAGAAGGTGGAGATTGAACTCATCCAAGCTAAATTCATCTATTAGTCAAAAGACTGACCAGAAAAGTGAAAATACAAGAAGAATCAGGGGAAGAAGGGAAAGAGAAGAAAACAAAGAACTAACAGATTCGTCCAACACTCTAAAGACCCATACCAGTGGCAGAGACCAAGAAGGTGTCAGCTAGCAGGTAGCTGCTGAAACAAATAAGGAGTTCCCAATGCCAGCTGGGGGCTGCAGACTGCAGCACACAAGTATTTACATGGTGACAGCACCTTGCACTTCCTGCATGGCTCAGCAACTACTTGAGGACACTACAGGAGCGATAATTCTTATTTCTGTTTGTCTCCTACAATGAACTTTGCCCACCAGTGTCATTGGCGAAAATATTGCCTTGCTAAGGATATGTGGAATAAACTAAGCAACTTACTTTGACTCAAATCGAACTCTTAAAAGCTTTTTTTTTTTTTCTGACTCTTTTGCTCATAAGAAGTAAAATCACTTTTATCTTCAGAGCAAAAAAATAAAAGCACAACTCACTGCTGAGTAGAACAATGTACAATTTCTATGGTTGCATTTTTGCTTCTCGGGGAGGTACATGTTCAAATTCTCATACATGTACTCATCTGTTAAAGTTTGTGGTTAACCAGTGGAAAATATTAAAAAAGACTATGGCTTTCAATGAGAGCCTTGAAATGTTTCTCATACTTCTATATGCACATTCTGGAAGAATTAGAGGGCAAAACAGTGGCCTGGTAACACAGAATGCCATTACTGCTGCTGCTGCATTAGTCAAGATCCTGCACTATCCTGAAATTCTTAAAATGTACAATTCTAATGCTTGACAGTCTACAATTAGTACATTTTACTTTGTTTTGCAGTCAAATCTAGAATGTACTGACATATACAGAAAACTTAAACATTTCCAAGTGGAGTCTGGGACTCTTTTATGCCATCTCCGAACATTTGCTGAGCTTGTGTTTCAATTCTGAGTAAGCAAACACTGTTCATGCAAGAGCCAAGTGCCTTACAGCCGTGGAAGGGCTGGCAGCCTGGAGAACACAGTCCCTTCTCCCCATAGCTGGGAACATCCTTGGACAGGCTGGAGGTGCACACAGGAGACCATGCCGTGGCAAATTCCATTATGAATAACTTATTGATCCCTGTGCCTTCAAACCAGGATTTAAAAATTAAGACTCATACAAATCTGGCTAGATTTATCTAAACAGCTTCTTTGTATTCTTCTGTGATCCAACAGACAAAGATTATGAGCCAATCTGTACGAGTTTGTAAACTGTTTCACAGCATTTTTCTGTTTCATCTGTAATGTTGTATTTCTGTGATATTTTAGAATTGTTATTCATGTTCATAGTTCTGAATTGAACTAGTATTAGCCAATGCTAATATTAGTGTAAATACAATACTTATTAATATATTAAAATTGCCAATGATAATTTTTATATTATGTTTTATACTCTTTTGGAAAGAAACATTGTGCCAAAAGGATATTTCCTCAATTTGTTGTATTTATTACATAGTTCTCTTTTTTTTAATTACTTAATTACTTCTCTAGTATCTACCTATGAAATGCTTTTTTTCCTCAAAAGTAGTTCACGTAATACTAAATTTGAAAAATGTGAAGTTCTGTTGTGATGCTTATTAACAAATTCTGCGATCCTATTTTCATACACATCCCAGAAATCAAAATCTCTAAGGTATCAAGAAGAGATCTGCATATCAGAAAATCTGTCACTTTGCTGAAGATCGAACTTGCAGCAGCAGCTGAATACATGTGGGGCCCCTGTGAGCCCCAGCCCTGGTGACACATCTCTGAAGATGCAAATGCAAACTGCCCCAGCCTCAGGATTTTCATGGTCTAAACATAAACTCTGATGAATAATAGCAGTGAATTTAGAAGAAACCAGAGGAACAGGCTTCTGAACTGATTGAAATGGATGCAAATTAGATGTTGACCTTAATGAATTTAGAAATCTCTCTGATGTTGTTCATCTGATAGAAAGTGCCTAGAGAGGTGATTGTCCCACTCTGCTCTGCACTGGTGTGGCCTCACCTCAAAGCCTTGGGGCAATTTTCAGAGCCACACGATACAAGGAGGATATAAAGCTATCAGAGAGTGTCCAAAGGAGGGCTACAGAGTTGGGGAAGGGTCTGGAGGGGAAGCTGTATGAGAAGTGGCTGAGGTTACTTGTTCTGTTCAGTCTACAGGGGAGACCTCAAAGGGGAAGCAGAGGGGTAGGTACCGACCTCTTCTTTTGGGTAGCCTGTGATAGAACTCAAGAAAACAGCATGAAGTTGTCAGGGGAGGGTTAGGCTGGATATTAAAAAAGGTTCTTCACCCAGAGGGTTGCTGGGCACTGAACAGGCTCCCCAGGGAAATGGTCACAGCATCAAACCTGACACAGTTCAAGAAGCATTTGGACAATGCTCTCAGGCACGCGGTGTGTCTATTGGGGTTGTTCTGCGCAGGGCGGGAGATGGACTTGATGACCTTTGTGGGTCCCTTCCATCTCAGGGTATTCTATAATTCTGTGAACGAACACTCGTGCCCAGTGCCATGGACGCAAGGGACAGAGATTACCAGGGTGATAATGATGCAACAGCTGTAATTCTTTTGCCCTACTGAAGTTGTATGCTGTTCTGAATTCCTATATTATTATGCAACTTTGCTTAATGAAAATCCTTGGAGTTTCTTTGTTCAGACACACTCTGCACCAAAAGCCTTAGAACTCACAAAGACCCATCCAGCCCGATCTAACTTGGAAATTTACCTAGATAATCTCCAGAGGTGCTTTCCAAACAATTCTGTGACAGATTACTGAAAGGATTAGGGGCCAGGTATCAAGCAATGTATTCACACGGGAAAATTGCAAAGCCTGATGTCTTTGGAAAAACAAAAAAAGCAGCTTTACGTCTGAGAGAGGACACAGAGAAATGCTACTTCACATTGGTAAAATACCCCATCAGATAAACTGGTTGTTTCTTATCTGACAAAGTGAAGCATGACCTGGTTTGTCAGGCAGCATCTAACTGTGCCACCCAGGCAAAGGAAAGATCTCAGCACTGGGACACCCAGCAAAGGGCACTACCCAGGTCAGAGCAGATCTGAGGGCTGGACTGATTGAGTGGCTCTTTCCATCCTTTTCTCCTACAGAGAAATCACCAGCGGGCCTGCAGGGACTGCTTCGTGCTGTGAAGAAATGTTCACCTGCTGCATCAGATCTGCATGTCAGCACAGTTATTTGGATCTGTGCCCCGAGTTCCTCAGCTCAATTCAACTCAATCTATAGGATGACTTGGAGAGAGTACAGAACCAAACCTAGGCTGTGCTTTCCAGTTTGGTCTTTAGATGGCCAGGTTTCCACACATAAGACTCAGAGTGGGTAAGCTGCTCACCAGCGTATGAAGTTGAGATTAGAAAATTTCACTCTCTTTTGTATTCAGCATTTACTCAAGTGTAACATCGACCATTTGATTTAAAGAAGAGTTGGCTGCTGAATAAATAAAACATTATTTTTATTTTTACATGTGTCTCAGACATTCATAATGCACCTGAGAGATAAGTGGATTGCTGATTATTTTGACTGTAAAGCATGAAATGAATAATTTCTGGCTATGAACTAGAGCTGGCCCAACCAGTTTTTGCAGACAATATATATCTGATCTGTTTGCTTATTCATCAGTTGTAATCTGTTTCTAAAGACTGCAATTTTTGAAGTAAATGTTTGGTGTCATTCACTTATAAAACTCAAATCCTAACTAAAAAATGCTTTCATATTCTGTATTAAATTTTGCTTCAAGAGGATAATTACACAAAACAGGCAAAACCCCATATGAAATAACTCAGACTACGTGTGACAGTTCATCTGCAGCTGGTGACCTTGTAGCTGGTCTCATTAAGTCCCTGCTCTCATGTACAACCTGATATCAAATCTTCATTGGGTATTGAGTGATAAAAGCTAACTTGAAGCCAGGCTTTCAAAAATATCCACAATCTAATGGCTTTTGATGGGGACCATATTGTCATTCTACACCTCTGGCTGCGGGAGAGGTCTTTCAGGAAACTTCCTCTATACGGTGAAATGATGCCAAAATTTCCTCGCAGGTTGGAATGCGTGCCTTATTTTCAACCCAGCACAAACTAAAGGTAGCAGATAAGGGTGGAGGGATTGCATCAGAGAGATGGGATCATTTTTTTAACCTCTTTGGCGAGCAGGGAAGCATCCAGCACCCCCACAGATGGATCTCCCATCATGTCCTCTGCAACTGGTGTATAGAGGATGTGATACCTGCCAGTCCTGTCCATCTCTTCCAGTGTCTTCTGGGGGGGTTTGCATTCCACTGCATTCCCTCTTTCCCTGCAAAATGAACCTTTGCACAGGAGAGGGCGCTTCTATTTGCAGCAGGGATGCAGCATGGCCTTACGAGTCAATCTTCAAGCGACGAGAATATGAAGCATAAAAAGAGAAGTCTGTGATCCCAAATTAGAATAATACTAATATCCTGGTAACAGATGTTAGCAGCTGCCATCATAAGCTATTGGTGAGAAAGGATAGGACCCTGAACTCACTATGTATTGTCTGTAATTCAGATCACGGATAACTTCTAGGATTTTATTCTTACTGCGTCCTTTGAGAAATGCTCTGAGGCGAGGAAGCAAAAAACAGCCTTGCAGACAGACAGAAATCCTGCTGAGGAGAGATGATAAGCTACGTGGTAAGAATTTTACAAAATGTCACATGGATATTGTCTACAAGAGCAAGCTCTCAGTACACCACAAAATGATCCATCCTGTTTGGTAGCCTCAGTCTGTGACAGAGCCTGTACATTTCAGCCCATGATCACAGAGCATCCCCTCCATATTCAAAGGTCTGTCTCGAGATATTTTCTGGAGGGCGATGAAGAATCAAAGAGAGATACTGTGGGAAAAAGGTTCTGTATGATACACAAAGTCCTGGAAAGCCTTGTAAACCTAAAGTCACAGATGTTCTGAACAAATATGCAAATATCTATGTTCAGAAAGCTACTTAGAAATGAAGCAGCCTGTATCACAGTTCCCCATCTGTAAAATGTGACACTTCTTCCCTTGAGCATTGTCTGGCTTCTTGGTTTAAAATACAAGCCCTTGCAGGAGACACTAGAAAGAGTGAGCAGGTGTGTTGTATGCATATTCAGAGCTTACTTCAATGGAGCAGTGAACAGCATGGAGGCAAATATAAGGTAGTAACACACAAATTCTAATGAGTCAGCACTTTCAGGGTCAGATTCAAAGTACTTTAGTTGCTCCTGTTTATGCTGAGACACCAGGAAAAAACCCAAAATGTGCATTTTCATTTTAACTTTGTGTTTCCTTCTGGTAACATGGGCACTAGACCCTTGGGAACTTTGCTGGGATTTTCCTCACTGGGGTATTTTGGTGTTTGGAGGTGGTTTTTTGTTTCCAAAAGATAAGAGTGATACTGACCTGCAGAGCTGACTTCCAAACTGGAAACACTAGGGCCAAGCACTCATAGTGCCTGTGTAGTGCTCACAGTACCTGTGTGGGTACAGGACTGAACACATCAGTAACAATAATGGCATTTGCTATTGCACTGCCGTACACAGTAGGCCACCAGCAAAAACCTTTTAAATCCTTGGTTCTTGGAGATCTATTCATGTGGGCTCTGCTTCTAAGCTCTTCCCTTCCTGGCACTATTTTCATGGGTTGGGAAGCACTTTCATAGTACCTGATTTCTGGGATGAGTTTCTGACAGTGTGAGTCTGATATGTTTGAGAAAACAGAACTATGATCTATCCGATTAATTGGAGGCGGAGGGAGTGCCTTTCTTAAATACAGTCAAGAAGACTAAGCTCACATTACCCACTATAGGTAGTTTTTATTATAGTATGCTTGACATTTAGCTAGACAATATGTTTGATAAAGGACACTATCCTAAACATCCATTGGTCTGACTACATGACCAATGTGTCTGTCCTTGAACAGGCAGCAGTCACCAGTCACCAGTATGGAGGCCATGCTGCTGAGAACGCAGCTGCGCTGGGCAGGGCACGTCTCCAGGATGGAGGATCACCGCCTCCCTAAGATCGTGCTCTATGGTGAACTTGCCACCGGCTGCCGCAAGAGAGGAGCCCCAAAGAGGAGATACAAGGACTCCCTGAAACAATACCTCAGCCTTGGCCATATTGACTACCATCGATGGTCCACTCTGGCCTCCAATTGGGAGGTGTGGAGACACACCATCCACAACGCTGCTGATTCCTTTGAGAATGCACGCAGAATCAGTCTGGAGGAGAAAAGACAATGCAGAAAGAACCGTGCCTCACCAACACCACCTATGGAGACTTTCTGCTGTGCCTTTTGCAACTGGACTTGCCCATCTCACATTGGCCTCTTTAGCCATCAGCGCGCTTGCAGCAAGTGTGGGTAGAGCCCTTCCCAAATCTTCCTTTGAGAAGCCTAGCCATGATGATGATGTTTGATAAAGGACATTTGACAAGGTATTATTCAAAAATCCTGTAATATTCCATTTAGCTGCAAGTATGGTTTCTGTCTACCTCTAATTCTTTCATTCAAATCTTTTCTAACGTTAGGAAAATGGACAGTCTGCAGCTCTCAGCTGAAAGGTGCACTTCACAGCACTGCTGGCAGTAACAGCTGTGTCCTGAAGGGAGCAAATGCACAAGCCTCAGACTAAACTGGGACTGGACACAGTGATCCTCGTGAGGGGAAGAGGAGGGGCAGGCACTGATCTTTTCTCTGTGATGACCAATGACAGGACCAGAGGGAATGGCTTGAAGTTCTGTCAGAGGAGGTTTAGGTTGGATATTAGGAAGAGGTTCTTCACGCAGAGGGTGGTCGAGTACTGGAACAGGCTCCCAGGGAAAGCGGTCAGAGCACCAAGCCTGACAGAGCTTAAGAAGCATTTGGATGACACTCTCATACATGCGGTGTGACTCTTGGGGATAGTCCTGTGCAGGGCCAGGAGTTGGACTCAGTGATACTGATGGGTCTCTTCCCACTCAGCACATTCTGTGATATGCAAAACAGAAGAAAAATGTACATTAAAAAACAAGGGAACTCAGGAGTATCACTGACTTCTTGCTGTCTTGACTTGTAAGAATGGCCCATCGAGAAAAGTCAGGAGATTCTGGGCAGGCTAAGAACAAATCTTAAGTTTCCATCAGAAACAAGAGGGCGAATGGGGAACTTCCTCTGTACACGGGGGTGTGAAGCACATAGAGGCAGACTGTAATGTCATAAAGGTTTGATGGGAAACTAAAGGTCAAAGGGCCACTTAAGTACCCACAGTAGAAGAATTCAAACATGTGTGTGATTTTATAACTCAGCACGGGGCTTTCCCAAATGAGAGGCTGAGTGGACCTTGCTTGCTTTATTAAAGGATGAGTCATTCCCTCTTCTGACCAGAAATATTCCCCTCTCATGAGAAGGGAGAAGCTGGAAAATATACTAAATATTTGCCTTTTTGTTTTCTTCGCATTCAGTTTCAGATACTAGAACCAGTTCTTAGTCAAGTTCCAAGATTATAAATAACACTGTACAAGGGAAAATCCCAGAAAATAGTCTTTTTTTTTTTTTAACTTTGGAGATACTGAAACTCATCACAAATCAACATGAAGTTAACCCAAAACTGTGAAAACAGACCTCCTCCATCCCTGAAGGCTGTGAAATTGAAACGTGAATCTGAACTTTTCTTGCTGGACCATAGTTTCAGATCATAACGACTGCAAACCTCCACAATTTGGAGAATTTCAGGTGTTTTAATGTAGAAATGTAACTTGAGAATATTACACAATGCAAAGCAATATTAATATATAATCCTGACCTGTTCATCCTCCAGTATCAAGTATCTGACTAGCAAGAAGAAAAGCTTTTATGAAAGCAACATATCACTGAAATATTCAACACAACAGTCATCTATGGGTTGCAAGTCTACTGCCTCTATTCTGAACCACGCAGAAGTTTCATCTCAGAAATTAAACCGAGAGGTTAATTTCCCCTTTCTATATTCCAGCTTTTGCTTAGGATAAATTTCTTCGTGTTTTTCAGTGTAATTCAGGCCCTGATCCCTTTCAAGTCACGGGATGATGTTTTTCCAGGAGTTCAAGGTAGTCACAAGAGGGCACCAGACTCTACACTATTTCTCCTCCTGGTTATGGTGGACTTCACATTGGAAGAAAAAACATTAATGACGCTCATATCTCTTAAGTTCACATCCTGCAATCACAAGTTCGTAAGACTTCGTGCTGTTAGGTAGAACAGTCTGTACAGAAGAGTGTGTGTGCTGCTGATTGCTGTTGAGTCAGACAGAAGACCGGGTTATAATATTTATCCAAATATGGCAGAAACACTCAACTTTTTCCAAACGATGGCTACAAACAGGCTGAAAAACAAGAAAAAAAAAACCAAAAAACCCAAAAAACCAGAATTGAAAAGAAGCAGGAAAATCACAGGGACACAAAGAGAGATGCACTAAAATAAAAAATGCAGGATGATATGGAAGTTGCCAGGATCTGTCCATGAGCCCCTGGAGAGGATGAGAGTAGCAGGAGGCAAACAGATCATCTAAGGCATTCAGTTGAGCAGACCCATGCAGCATCTAAACACCCAGCAAGTTCTAAACAACTCCCTGATGAGCCCCACTTTGCCTCCCTGCCTCGGCAAACCACTCTCCACATCACCCTGCACCACTGCTCCTTCCAGCTCCATTGGCTTTATCCCAGGTCTGTCGGCATTTGGTGCTACCTGTAAGTAGCACCAATCAAAGATTTATTATTCCATTAACATTAGACATGTAGAAATGATTCCTAGGAAACCACTGACTACTGACAGAGCACCAGAAAACATGAGTTAACATTCCTTTACTGCTACAAAAGTCAAAGCTTTCATTCCCATCAAAGTGCAGGACTGGAGCAGAGAACAAGACCATCTCATAGCCTGTTATCTGTGTTCAGACTCGTGGTTCTAATTTGGTTAACCCTTTAACCAGACAAGGCACACAGGCTTTAGCAATCATTCCCTTAGGAAAAAAATAGGGTTTTTTAAAAAATCACATTTTTAACATGCCTTTTCAAGCCTTTGTTTACTTAATTCTTATGCTCATTTTCTGATACTTTCACTAAATCATCATTGCTATGTTGCTACTATAATTTAAGATATATTTTTTCTAATAAACTATTCAATTCTACTAAGCCACCATCAAATCAACATCAGCAATAATTTGTGGATACAGATTGTTTTCCATTTAACATATGGATTCACCAAACTCTCTGACAAAATTTGGAAACAATCGAAACACTACAAGCCATCACAGCCTTCACCTACTCTTTAAGGAGCACAGAGTGTCATTTTAACTTGCAGATAAAGCAATAACTTCTAAAGCCATCATATTTCTCTCACTAACAATTTTACTTTCCTGGTTATTTATGACGGATCTAAAGAAAATCACATTTCTGGTTTGGAAAATGTAAAACAACTAATGCTGTCAACACTTTGTTACTGAAGTCTCAACTACCAGAACTATTACTGCATATTAACCTCAGTGTTCTTATTCTTTTACTTTTTCCTCCTAGATTTCACAGTCCAAATGCTTAACAACTTTAAGGCAAGCTTAAAAAATAAACAACTGACCTACATATTCTTAAGTTTTGTTAGCTTTAACTGTGCTTTTGAATAATAACTCTCTGGTTTGCTACGACTGCAGAAATTAGTTTCCCACTGGTATTGTAATTTTCAAGGATACGGCTTCTAGGAACAGCACGGTGCCTTCCGAAAGGCTGGTTTCAGAGCACAACACTGTAATATCAAAAGATGCAGAACAGCAAAGGTGTAAGCCGCAAATCTGGTCTAAAAGATCTGAAAGCCACACTCTAATGTATGTTCAAGGATATATGAAAAAGGAATTATTCATTAACTTCTTCAGCTTGCAACCGCTTCAGGCTGTTTTGCTCTTACAGTATCTGCAGTTTCAAAGGAAGGTAGAGCTGGTGGGGGAGAAAAGATCTTCACATGCCCAGCACAAACACATTCATCAGAAACAGACTAACTCCTGAGATGAAAATATGGCACTTAGCTGGCTGCAAAGAAAGGAATACCTTGCGTAGTGACAGGCTGCACATGGTTTTTGAGCCTGTGGGTGCTATTTAATAGTAGATGCTTAGTCGCTATAGCAACTGTCATAGCCTATGGTATTTATGCTTAGATATGAAACACATATTTTAAGCAGCACCAGATAACATGGCACTCAAGTGTCCAAAATGTATGTTTAAAAGACAATGTTTAAGAAGTAGGTGGGTTCCTCTAGTTACTAAAAATCTTTTTAAGGCAACACTTTTGCAACAGCAAAACAATCTTGTCCCTCACAAACATAAACCAGAACTACCATGATGATCCAGGAAAGGGCTTAGAAGCCCTGAAATAAAACACCAAACATCACTCAGCACTTTAAAATCCATCTTTGCTGATGGACTTTTGCTGTTTGGTCCAGTGCATGGTGCTCTGACACTAGAGGTTCCCATTGTCCTTACCATGGTATCATCCAGGCTTTGTTTCTCTCACTGATGTCCTCTACAACACAAAGCCACACACCAGCTCTTGGCCCCTGCCTCCCATGGCACGTAAGCAGTATTTGTGGTGTCACAGACGGAATTTCCCAAGTGTACTTTGTAGTCCTTTAGGTTTTGTAGCTTTGCATCTCACTCACTATGCAGAACACCTCCTCAGAATTGTCTGGGAACTGCGAATCTTGCTGAAGACACTTCTTTTATTTTTATTTTGTCACATCCTGCTGGTTGAGGAGCGTAAACAAATACTGTAACATGAGGGAATTCTTCCTTTCAGGTCCTTTCCACCGTAAGAGGAAACTGATGATCAGTGACTTCAACACCTACCTCCCTGTGAGGGGTCTTCAACTCCAGCACAACCACTTCAGCCAGGTTAAAGAGAGATTGTGGACTAGTACAGGTTTAACAGCTCCCCTGTGTCCTGTTTCCACTCCATTTCCCACAGTGAAAACATACTAATACCACTTCTTAGCAATTTATTATCGGTTCCATAAAGTCACTAGCTGGCTTGGGTAAGCACAGCAGTGCTGCTTTTAGCTCAGAAAGCATCTTAGTCTGTACAAGTTCTTACAAAGAACTCTCTTCTTGGCTCATGTCACTCCTAATTCCCCCCACAGCCCAGCAGATAGATCAGATACCCACAGCCATAAAACCTAAGGCCTGAGGCTGGTGGCCTGCGGCAGACACATTTCTGCCTAAGAAGGGATTTGCTTTGCCATTGTTGTGCTGACAGCAACACGCCCCCCTCCCATCACCTGCCTGCCACCGCTCTGCAGTTTTTCGCCAGCACAAACACCCAGCTGAGCCAATGCTGCCATATTCAGACATGTATTAGCTGGTGCCTGGATTAGCTGGTGTGATGAGTGCTCTGACTATGCTATTCTCATTTTGTAAGCCACTAACATTTGATGCCAGCATCGTTATCATCCAGCATCAAGCTGCAGTTAGCCCACAAATGTTCACTCGCTCACTGCGAGCTTTGGTTTGTTTTACAGGCACCAGATGCCCGCTGTTCTTTGTCCAGCCTCTCCTACTGATAGAGCAACAGCCTCTCCAGGCTCAGAGCAGTGAAGGAGCAGCTTACCCTCACTGAAGGCTGAGCAGAACTTCCAGCCACTTCTGGCGATCCACACATTAAGACACTGTAACAATACAAAAATGCTTTCTCTTAAATTCAGTGCATTGTGACTGCAGACTGCAGGCAATGAAGTTGTATCCTGTACCTGGCTTATGGGGCCCAGCTGAGCTGCTACTGCAGGCTTACCTCTTAGGGAACAGCCACATTTAATTACCCTCCTTAGCCTTTCTTCCATCTGCCTCTGGATTTTTTAGGCTAGCTCTGCTGCAGGAATGTGCTTGCCTGCAGAAGCACTCAGGACTGTTTCATAACGCTGCCT
Organism: Grallaria varia; assembly: GCA_013396735.1. Taxonomy (NCBI): domain Eukaryota; kingdom Metazoa; phylum Chordata; class Aves; order Passeriformes; family Formicariidae; genus Grallaria; species Grallaria varia. Next base: position 162,147 of record VWZG01011917.1, on the reverse strand, counting down.
ATCTCAGAGGTAATCAGAATTTGCCAGGTTGGGCTTAAAAGAAATGGTACATTAGGAGAGGGCCTCCTACCCTACACTGGAGCCAAATTAAAAAGACAAACATATCTTAAATGCTTTAATCAAACAGTAATTATAAAAAAAACAATGCAGACTCAGAGCAAGTCCACATTGTCTTTAGCAGGCAGAGACAAGCAAGCTCTGTCCCCTTTCTGAACCAGTGGGATCACAGCCAAAAACTCTTCCAAACCACATGCAGTTATGCTGGTAAAGCACAGAGCTTGAGCTAACACACCTTGTCTCTAAATAAGACTCGCCAGCCAGAGCACAGCACTGTACTGACAACAGCTCACAGCTTCCAGTTCAGGGCTGAGTCATGTCTGGAGGTTTTTTTGGGATTGGGTTTTTTTGGGGTGGTTTTTTCTGTTTTGGTTTGTTTTGGGTTTTTTTGTCTTTCAAAAGCACAGTTTCAGCCCTGCTCCTGGACACTGAGTTTGTTCATTTCTACGGTTTTATAAACACTATCCAACTCTAAACCAGCTTTCCCATCACAGTCAATGTGTGAAATTCTGGCCAGCTCAGCAGGGGCTGAGCAGCTCTGAGAAAGGAGCAGCAAAGCTCCCGAGGCATCAAGCACAGCCCAGCACAGGCTTGCTCCAGAAGGGAAGGAAGGGGGCTGGGATGGAGGGAGGGAGTAGTGGCTGCTTTCCAGCGAGCATGGCACGCAGGTCACACCACCCTGTACCAGCCACCGCCGGAGGAAGAGGCAGGCAGGGCTGCCGGCAGAGCAGGCAGAGCGTGGGCTGGGGAGAGCCAGAGCTGGCTGCCAGCACAGCTCCCGCAGCTGCTGATGCTCAGCCCTGGGCAGGCGGCACAGCTGGAGCCCGTGTGTGCTCACACAGCGCTCACAGATTGGAGCCCAGCCCGTCCTTCATCCCTGTGAAGCACAAGCCAGCAACTGCCCAGCCAAGGGAAGGAGCTCAGGGCAGCAGCTCCAGTCATCCCAGCCCTCCTACTCCGGGGCTGGGGCTCCAGCTCAAGTAAGTCCCACCACGTGCTAAGGATAGATCTGCACCTTGGACCTGCTTGGAGAGGTCAAGGCAATGCCTGCTCATGTTAAGCCAGCCATGTACCTCCTGTTGCAGACAAAAAAGACCATCCTATTCCTATTTTATACAGGCTGCCAGTGCTTTTAAATCCCTTCAGAACAGCCACTCACTCTGAAGATTTTGCTGGGTGTCAGTGGTGACCTGACTCCTAGAAGAGACCTGCTGAGCTGGTTTGCACCACTTTCCCTGTCCCCCACATTATTCCTTTCATCAGCGGGCAGGCTGCTCTGCAGTGTCTCACTAGGTGCAATAATTGTCTAGAAGCCTTGGGTACATTTCTGACCAGTAATTCCCTCCTTTCTTTGCTTTTCTTTGTACGCAGTTATTTTCTGCATTTTCATTTCCCCTGTCAGGTTGTTTTGCAGACATCTCTTTCCAGTGCTGCCCCACGCCTCGCCTCTAGAACTTCAACTTTGGCATCAGTTCTGCTTTTGCTTGCAGATTATCTTGGCTGCAAAAGTTTCCTTAGCTGAGATAGCTGTTTCAATATATAAATATCTGTTTAGGAAATTACCAGGTTTTCATCTGTTCTTTTTCACTGTGGTGCTAAAAATTTCATTTACTGAAACCAGTAGGAGGATGAAAAACTTTAGCATGCAGTTAAAATTTGATCATTCTCTTTATTACATTGTGGTTATAATTCAATTAAATTCTTTTTAACTCTAATTCTATCAGAGATTGGTTTCTCTCTAGTAAATGCTTCGGGTTGTATTGTTTTGCATAGGTCTGTCCAGATTTTTCCATTTTGACTTTTCAAGTTTTGTTTCTCACATATGTGAAATGTGAGAGTTGTTTTCTCCTGAGAATTATCAAATCTTGTCATATCTCAATAAGACATTGACAGTTTCTCAGCTTTTCAAAGAAAACAGAGAACCTTTCACAATTTTTCTTTCACTGGTTTAATCAGAAACGTAGATGATGCAGTTTTTAAGCAGTAAGACATCCTCTTGTTTCACTGTAGAGGTTACTGGGGGGAACACAAAAAAAAAAAAAAAAAAAAAA
>VWZG01011917.1:139971-154956 GCA_013396735.1 Grallaria varia | reverse complement strand
GGGAAAGCCCCGCCCCCGGAGCCGCGGGCGCCTTTGTGGGGTTTGACAATAAGATGGCGGGTGGGGGGAGGCGGGGTCGGTTGGCCCCGCCCGTCCCTCAGGCACGGAGCGGGAGCTGAGGCGGGAGCGGAGTGGGGGTTCCGTCGCGGGCGGCCAGCGGCGGCGACAGCAGCGGCGGGGCGGTGAGTGAGTACGGCGGGCTGGGCCGGGTCGGGTTCACAGGGAGCTGGTGCCGGCGGAGCGCGCGGANGCGGGCGGGACGAGGGCCCCGCTCCCCTCTCCTCTTCTCCTCCTCTGCTCCTCCGCTCGGCCCCGTCCCCAGCCGCGCTCCCGCGTCGCCCGCGCCTCCACCCCCGGGCGCCCCGCTGCCCTCCCACCGGCGCGCAGCTCCCCCTCGCTCCCCGCCCCGGTCCCGCCTCTCCCCCCGGCTCTGCCGAGCTCCCCCCGCTCGGCGCTCCCGGGCCCCCTCTGCGCTTCCACGAGCTGTTGCTCCAGCTGCTCAGCCTGCCCTTCCCCGGGCGTTGGAGCCCCTTCCCGAATCCCGGTGGCCCGGAGAGGTGCCTGCCTGTCCCCTGTGCCCCGGGGTGGAGCAGACCCCAGTGCTTTATGGGGTCCTTTGTCCCGGTCCGAATAGGGATGTTTCTGGCCCTGCCAGCCAGCCCTCTGCTGTGTTTGCATCCCACTTTTAACTCGACACCACCGTATGCGCACACATGCGTGTCTAAAAAGGAGTAGTACTCTCTTTCCGGTTTTTTTTTTTCACCATAATACAGAGCTTTGGTTTCTTCCCGCGGTTCTTAAAAAAGCCAGTGTTGGAGTGGAGAGGATTGGAGGGGTAGAGGGGAGATACAGCCCCTTCTTGCCTTCCCTCGCTAACCATCATCACTGTACTTAACGGCTGTACAGAAAGAAGCAGACTGTGCTTCACTGAACCTCCAGCACTGGCCTAGGTAGGTCTTGTCTGCTTTCTCTTGAAGATGAGCACTGCTAAAATTCCCTATCTTCTCTGTTACCACCTAATGAATGGGAAGCAGCTTTTTCCCTTTAGTACTTAACTGTATCTTTGGCAGCATATCACTGTATTGAGTCTGAATTGAGGGTGAATCTGGAATGCCTTAAGGTGATACTCTAGTAAGAACTGGATCAAATTTCAAGCACCTTTTTTGTAAAGCAGACTGGGAATTTGTCAATCCTAAGAGCAAAACTTGTCATGAATTAGATAATGCTGTGCTACTATTAGAAACAGCAAACACCAAAACCCATAAAACTCCTTTTTCCTAGTGTATTATGATGCAGCTGGCTGTTATCTCCTTGACAGTTTGTTGGGGTTTTTTTGTATAACTGTTTCAAACAGAAGTTTAACGCACCAAGTTTGGGCTCGTGACACTGGGATAGCAGTCAAAGAAGGGAGATGATGTAACTAGTCCAGATATTGCCTCTTGAACAGAGACAGATGCTGCTTGAACTTATTGAGGGATTTTGAGCACCTTGGCTCTGAAGCAGCAGCAGTCTTGCTCTTGTGACCCAAAAGATTTTACACAATGGCTAATGCCTTTTTGAGTACATTAATACATAAAACAATAGGAAAGTGCACTGAGATTTTAATTAATTAAGTTTTTAATTCAGCATTCTCTTGAGATGACTGCTTGTTGGAGATAGTGCAGAGAAGTCTGTGGGAGGTCATTTGTGTGCAAGGTTTTAATTGCATCTGATAATGGCTATGAAGTTGAAGTGCTTTTAGAGAGAACTTGGGTTCTGATGCCCACATGTATGCCAGTTAATAGAACTAAAAAAAATTATTGCTGTGATGGGCGTATCCTCATAAGTTTATACTAACAGAGGTCCTTGTGGTTTGGTTATCGCCCTAGGGGAGAACCTGGAATTGCATGCAGCAGGTCTTGTACATTATTATATTGCATGGGAAAACTTTCCTTCTTTGCTATGTAAATAGATTGCATACTGGACTGGTCTGCCAGCATCCCATCATATAGTTTGTGGAGGTGATAATGGCTCCTTTACAAATAGTTCCTGTCAACAGCCCCTCCTGTATTGGTCTGCTATTCTGGGAGGCAGAAACCTCTTCCCCTAAAATTGTCAGATATAGCAAATAGCACTGGAAAATATCTCAATTTGTTTTTCTTGTACCATCTTTACCTGTAGATTTGTGGGGTGATTTTTTTGTTTGGTTGGTTTTTTTTTTAAACAAAGTTTATGCCCTTGTCACCTACCCTACAGTAAAGCTGAAATTTTAGGATTCAAATACTTACCATATACAGGCTCTCAAAGAGATCATTTTTCATTTATGGAATATTTTGAAAGTATACCTGGGGAGCAAAAACTTCTGAACTTTTATAGTGTCATGAAGTGTCTGCCAGAAATAACAAGTAGTTTATGGACTTGATACGATGGTGTCTGACTGAAGTTGTAGTTCAGGTGCCCTGAGACACTGTTTTAAATGTTGTGATCTCAGTCCATAAAAGAGAATGAGACTATGAGTTGGTTGAAATACAGTTTCCATGACGTAACAGCATTTAGTCTGAATATTTGGGATCGAGTCAAAAGATTTTGGCTTGAAAGTGTTAAAGGGGGCTTTTTTTTTTTTTTTCCATCGGGGTATTTTAATGACTATCCAGCTTCTTGAGGAAAAACATGTTTTCTGCACCCCCACCCGCAAGTCCTTTGTCAGCCACCTTTTTCTCTCACAGTTTTGAGAACAAACACTCTTGAAAACTTGTTTGTTACTACCCACAATAGAAAATAAGAGGAGATGTCCATAGGCATCCTCTTTTCTCATTTCTTTTCTAGGTATGCACTTCAGTTGCAGACACAGAATGGCCTTGTACTGTACAGACATGTCTAGAAAAGTATCTAAATTGTTTTCATAGTTCATCATAAAAGTTATTTTAGCCTGTTGAAATAGCATTCTTTTCAGATTCAGTAATTAAGGGAATTGTTGTGTGTGATTGGAAGTTGTATTTGATATATAAAATCTTATTTTGCCTTAAATGTGTTTTAAAAACTCGGCCTTTATAGTTAAAACAATTTCACTGCTGTCATTGCTTTCGTTATTGTCATCGTCCAAAGTAAATCTTAGTCATAAAGTTTCTGTGCTGGTAAAGGAAAATTCTCTCTGGTTTAGCTGTGTTTCAGTTTTGTGTTTATGCATGCCTGCTCTTTTTCTCTAGATGCTACAGAGATATACACAGGTTTGTGCAGCAAGGTGAAAACTGAATGGTTTTGTAGTAAAAGTAACGAAGACCTGCTTTCAGGAGCTTTTGTGTGCTCTTAAATTTTTCAGATGAGCGCTGAAGATTTTGTTTGCTTTTAAATGGCAAAGGCATAGGGATAAGGGAGAGGCTGGTCCAAAGGTCAGGGTAGTAGCCTAGGACTCAGAATTAAACTGGCAGTTTCCTTCTTCTGCAGATTTTGGGGGTATTGTTGGCCAAGTCACCTTTGTGCTGTAGCTTTGAATTTGGTTTAATAGTACTATTCAAGGAATGATGTGAGGATAGAGATACTTAAGCAAAACTGTTTTGTTCTGCATCTCCTCACCTTGCCTAATATCCTGCTTCCCTGTGTTTGGTAGGTGGTGCTCTCACTTTTGCTGTATGGACTCTTGCTCAGTAGCATGGGAGAAGAGGAAGGACTACATCAAACACAATTACTGGTATGTCATTTATTGCATCTTAGATGAAACTGTAACCTAGTATTTTGTGCAGTCTTGGGAACAGGATGGCAAAGGACTGGCTTTATGATGTAAGATACTAATTGGAAGCAAGTGTTATAAAAAAACCCAGTGAATGCTGTGAAATGTTAACTTCAAAGAATCCATAAACAGTTTTCCTCTGCTTCTATGCACCCAAGTGTGTGTGGTGTATTGAGGTTTTCAAGTTTTCTGCTGTATCCTGCACTTCTGTTGGTGTGCCTTATAAGGCATTTAAATGCCAAAGAGTAGATGTATGTAAACCAGGTTAACATTAAATTAAAGTTTTAATTACTCTTCACAGGAACATAAGTTGAAATAAAAGAAGGTTCAAACTCTACACAGTGTTTAATGTTTGATATGGTTTGTTAGTAGTCCCAAAGGATGTTTCTAGAGGTTGTTTCACATGGAGGGGAGGGTGTGTTCAGAAATTACTGTACACGCAACTGTAGGAAAAATTAAATAGGATATCCTCTGATAGGAAGTTTGCAGGAATGTCTAAAAATCTAGAAAAGGCACTATCAAGCAAAAAATGTGGGTTGTATTTAATAGGAATAATGCAGATATGTTAAGTTACAGGATAAAATTTTAAAAGAAACTTCCAAAGTATTTAATGTATTGCTAATCCATGGGTAACTTTTTAAGAAGTTATGAAAAATAACCATAAGACCAGGTTCATGTATACTAAATTGTGGTCTCTGCACATTAAGATTTCTAAAGAGTTTTGTACCTTCAGTGGAAAGAAATCTTTTAAGAGTTGGCAAATCCCAAAAAAGGTTATTTCATGGATATATACAGCAATGTAAGAAGTGTTGTACAGTCAGACCAAGTGTTTATCTTGCTACTGTGCTATCCCCAGGTTTTCACAGTAGATAAGCATGTAATGTATTTTGAAAAGAACAGTGTTGTTGCCCTTTGGTGGATTTTTAGTGACTGAAAAAGTGAGAGAGAGCTCTCAGAAAATACATGGAATGTACTGTAGCAATCCGAAAAGCAAGGCAGAGTTTAGGGCTTACCAAGGAAAATGGAAAATTACATAACGAGACACTGCAATAGTATTTTAGTTTTATCAGCTTTTAGTTGAAAACTTTGTTTTGTTTGGGTCACTGCATTAAAAAAAAAACAAAAAAAAAACAAAAAAACAAATATTGGACAAACAGGAATTCTAAGGACAGAAGATTAAGAAGAGAAGTAATGAAGGAACATAAATGGAAATATCAGGTACCAGCTTTCATTTGCAGCCTGATTTTTAGAAGACTAAATAGAATTATATCTACTGCATTTTAAAAAAAGTTACTTTGTATTCCAAGCATCAGCTGCATTATTTGCGTGAGGGACTGTTGTCAAAAATAGTGCAATTCAGAAGAAGAGCTGAGGCTGCTATTTGAGAGGCACACCTTGGAAAGTTCAGCAAGTGACTTTTAGATGTGAATAACAAGAAGCCTGCATGCACCCTGTATATTTTTAGCTGGTGAACCTAAACTAGGAATACAGGAATTTTGCTGTCTTACCGTCAACTGGGAAAGGAGCACAGAAGGCCCATATGGAAGATGGCTGTTATTATCCTTATGGGACTTGCACAATTCTTGTAGGAATTATGCAGTTCACTTACTCACCTGAGTAAGGGAACCAGCAGGACTGCTTTGGGCACCTCAGCTGAATGTCTCAAGTTACATGGAACAATTGTAGATAATACTACTCTCTCTGTAGCCAAAATAAGCTAATCTTTTCACATGTGCTGCCCATAGTATTTTTTTCATGTTACTCTGTTAGGCATGTTAATGTTCTGGAGGGGTCAAATCTTTTAAAAGTTGGTGTGCTGGGTTGTATTTTTATTTCCAAAATTAGAGGTTAAGCATGCCAGTAGAAACTCGGGAGGAGCGAGGAGACACTGCCTCTCCAGTAGGTGAAATACAGCCGTTGAGATGTTTGCTTCTGTGCGGAGCAGCAGCTCCTGACTTCCATCAAGTGTGGAGCTTAATGGGAGCCAGGAGCTGGGAGCCCCTACCTCTCTCCGATGCCATGCCTTGTGGACCTGCTCACTCCTGGTTCCCGAGTGCCATCTTTGGGACCCGGTCCATATGTTCCTGACCCCTGTTGTACCACACTGGCCATTCTGTAACCTGGTATGACAATTCTGATGTTTCTATCTTTAAAGATCTTTCTTTTTAAATTTAAGATTAAACTTTGCTGTTCTGTTTTTTAGTCTTTTTTTTTTTCCCCACTCTCTCCTGAGCTGTTGATGTTGTACAAGGTTTTTTTGTTTGTGCTTTTTTTTAAACAGGACACAATGTTTGTTCGAGGACTAAAGAGAAAATGTTTTGATGGTGAAGAAGATATTGAAGGGACTCTAGCTGGTATTAAGGCTATTCCTTCCTATAATCTTCAGCGGCAGTCGCTTTTAGATATGTCCTTGGTTAAACTTCAGCTGTGTCACATGCTGGTTGAACCCAACCTTTGTCGTTCGGTACTTATAGCCAACACGGTACGTCAGATCCAAGAGGAAATGACTCAGGATGGGACTTGGCAGATGATGAATACCCAAAGTACAGGGCAGGCATCCCTGGATCGTCTTGTTTCCACAGATATCCTCTGCCGTTCATCTAGGGAACAAGCTGAGGGAAAGCATGTTCCAAGCTATGGTACTTTCAGTAAAAACTTTGAGGGTGACCAGGGACAAGACAGTTCAGAAACAATGTCAACAGCCTCTTCAGTGCAAGCTCCAAGAAACTTGCAGAGCAATGTGTGGGAGATGGAGAATCCACAAGAAAATAAAGGAAACTTTCAAAAATCTTTAGATCAAATATTTGAGACACTGGAGAATACAAGTCCTAATTCTGTTGAAGATCTGTTTTCAGAAGTTGACAATTCTTACTATGATCTTGATACTATGTTAACAGGCATGATGAGCAACACAAAAATGGGACACTGTGATGGGCTTGAAACATTTTCTTCTCCAACAAATACAGCTTCTAACTCTAATTGTAAATCTGATCTTAATGAGCTTGATCATATTGTGGAAATCCTTGTTGAATCCTGAAACTCCTTGTGTAGGAGGTACAGATCTGTTAATGGGAAGAAAAGACTCCATACTTCTGTTCTATCAAATCTGCACGAGTATTATACAAATATCTATGTATTATATAGATATATATATAATAAGAGCACTTCATATTGCAAAGTAGTGTTAACTCTTAAAGTTAACCTGCAACTTGTAGTTTAATAATCTGATTTATCATCCACTGAACTGTAAGTACATACGGTAAATGTTTCTAAGTTTGGGCTTCAAGGCTCTTGAAATTGGGTTCCTATTGCCAACTTGTTTCAGTCTTTGATGGAGGATAAGCTCAGTGAGAGGAATTCTCTGATCTTCTTCTCCCTATAAAAATGGTAATAAACAGAGAAGTTGGATAACTGGTTTCCTATTTTCCTCCAGTATTCACTTTATTCCTCCATGAAACTCCTACCATATCTGCTGGTTCTGTTCTAAGTCGCTACATGGCTCTTAAAGAGCAGTATGCAATAGTTCTGTTACCCTTGCTAGCTTCTTCTGGGTTTTGCTACAATTTTTACTTCAAAAATAGTTTTAAAGTGTTTATTGGTGTTTAGAATTTTCCAAGTATTTTCCTAAAATATATTTTTACTACAGATGTTATGTCAGCTGCTAACTTAGTAACTTTTGATCTTATCTGCAGTTGATGTATTTTTTGCAAAATTTTCAAAAAGGGATGTTTTTTTACCATGAGCTACCCAATGTAGTTCAGTAAAGTGTATGTAAATGTAAATATACAATTTTATACTTTACATTAAAATGTAAGAGCTGTTTCCATTATTCTGTTTTATAGAGTAGTACTTTACTAAGTTGAGAATTGTACATTTTTGGTTTTCATACCCTGCATACTTGAGTATCATTAGAGGAAGAGCTTTGATCCAGCTAGATACAATTACATTTAATTCATTTCAGACCATACTTTTTGTTAACTACGAACTAAATTACATAGGTTTTTATTTATATGTATTTATATGTAAATGTCATCAAGTGAATTGTTTATCACTGAAGTCTACCATCAAATATTTGTTTATATGGGATAGCTATCTTGCACTAATTACTACAAAAAGTGTTATTAGGGGCCTTTAAATCTCACTGGTATGTCATGATGTCATAATTAATATGCTCCACTCTTTCCAAGGGTTTCCTCTTGGCTTGTTTTTTTTTAATAACAAAAGATAATACAACATGAGATGGTGGTCTTTTCTTCACATTCGGTTAAGAGTGTGTATAATTAAGCTTCTTCCTATGAGACTTTTTGGGGGGAAAGGGATAATTCAAGTACAGTGTATGGTTTTGTTATAAAATAACAAATGTTTGCCATCACAAGCTGCTACTGGGGAAAAGCCCTGAGCTAGTAGGTAGTAGAGAAGGGAGAAAAGATGGAAAGATGGATTGGTTTCTGGAATGTGTTGGCTTTGGCTCTGTCGGGGAAGACATCTGTCTGTCTGAGACTTGGTTGTTTTCTGTAGATATGAACCAAGCAAGCTGCTGAACATGAAGAGAGTGCCTTGCTGTGTCTGACAGGCTCTGCCTTCCCACAAGTGACCTTTCCTACTATGCACTGTCCTTAGCAGATTCTCAAACCTCTGAAAACGGGGCTGGGGCCGGGGGGTGTTCCAAGGGGGTGTTAAGGACATTTGAATATCACCTCAAGAAAAGGAAACCACTGAGCTTATGGTTTAAACAAGTGCTTTAGAATCATCTGCTTTGAGGAAAAATTATAGAATATTGCTAAATTTCTCAAACTCAGTAGTTGCATGAATATTGGTTCCATTGTATGAAGCCATGCATGAGTCATGAATTTGAAAATGTTTCTTGTATTAAAGCTGGCATAACATAATCTGTAGTGGCTGTAGTAGTTAAACATTGCTTCCTCAATTAAATCTAGATCAAAAACTTCATATTAAAGGATGAAATACTATATAGGCACTTGGAAGTTCAGTATGATATGGCTGCACCAAAGAAAAGCCAATACTACATGTCTTAATCAATCGAGAGATCACACAAGTGATAGGTGTTGCAGTAATACATCTACAAATATTGATGCAAACTGTCATACATCCCAATGAAATAACAGTCTGCTTTATTTGGTAGTGTTTGTTGTAGTATCAGAGATTTCTCCAAAATTATAAATCTGCAGGTAATTTTTCTTGATGCTTTTCTGTGTAGGAACCACTGAATTGGACAGCAGATGCCTTAGGACAAAGCAGAAGGTCAGGCAGTTTTATAAAGGGAACATCAACATTGAATTGAATAACTAAGTATCTTCTGTTCTTTTGGGAAAGTTCCCCAAATCTGCTCTAAACTGTGTTTAAACAGTCTAAACTGTCTGCATGTTACTGTTACAAATTAGTATAATTTGTTCATAACTTATATATGTCAGATGCATGTGTGTGTATTTATAACTCTACCTTATTATGGTCCGATGGATAGCCGGGTGCATTCCTTTACTGAGGAAGCTGTGCCTAGTTAAAACAACTTGTAGAGACTATTTGGCTTAACAGGAAAGCTATTAGGTAAGTATGCTTAAGCGTTTAAACAGAAATACATATAGATACACGTGCCCTGTTTTATTACATTCTTAAAACTTATGCCAAATATGTGCTTTTACAAGCTTGGTATCTTGGCTCAGCAGGTGTAAGAATTGGTATTGCTGAAACTTGCACAGTCACTGTACAGAACTGATGTGTGCCTACAACTGGTCTGACTTTGCAGAGACCAGTCTGTAAAATCAGCTTGTCTCTCCGCTGCTTTAATAACGTGTCTCTGTCTAATTCAGCTGCTCGTTATTTGCTTCTCCTCATAAAAAAAGAAAAAGATGAAAAAAGGAATTAAGAGCTTTATTTTCTAACTGCTATTGTCATTTCTTTGCTAGTTCAAGGAGGTATTGGTTAAATATACATCACGTAAAGGTTAATACTATGTTTCCCTTCTATTTGTTCCTCTAAGGCACTGAGAGACATCAGAAATGATATGGTGCCTGTAAGAAGGTAAATTCTGAATTACTTTGTGAGCTGTTACTGCCAATGGTGAGAGATGATACTTGCCACTGGGGATTTTCTTAATTTCTGCATATAAATGGGAAATAATTTAGCCTCTGTTAAATTAAGAAAGGCTTCTGACAGATTCTGCTGCCACTTCTAGCAGACTTTTTTGTGCTCCTAGGGAAGAGAGTCATGGAGCTTGCACAGCAGTCAATGCCATGTGTGAAACAAGGCTGTTGGTTTCTGTGATGTTACTGGGCTGCAGAATTGCACAAAACAAAGTACTCTCAAGCGCACAGCAAATATCAAATCTGCTTCCTTCTTAGGTAACCTTGAGTATCTGTCCCCTTCTGCCTCTGTGCCTGTGGTTTTATTTCTCCTTCTCCCTTACCAGAAAATATGAGGTTCTGGAGCTCGGGCATTCAGCAAATGCAAGATGTGTGAGGATCCAGGCTGCAGCAGCAAGGGCTTGTTTGTTTTTTGCTTCCCTGTTTGGCATTTTCTTTTAACCTGTGAGGTTTTCTAGCAAAAGATGTTGGCTTTCACTATGAATGTAGCCCTGTTTTGCCTAAAGGACAAATTTGGTCAGTGAAGAGGAAACCATTTCTTTGGACGAAAAGCACCTTTCCTGACCGGACTGCCTCTACTGCCTTGGAGGCACAGCAGTGAGTGCTTTCAGCCTTGAGCAGGTTAGGGATTCCCATGTGAGTCGAGCCTTCAGACTCACCAGGAATTACCTGTTTTCAAAGCTGTCCTTAGACTTTTTTTGAAGTCTCAGGTATGCCTGGGCTGCTTTAGTAGGCATTTCAAAAGGCATTATTGTAAATTGACTGAGAATGTAATTTAATATTGTAATTACCAGACCATTATGGATTTTTTGTGCCTCAGAGTATTGATTTGAGTGTATGACTGCTTTATAGTCCTGCAAACTGTTCTATATTCCCATAAAACTAAACAGCTGTCAAAAGGTAGAATGGAAAAAAATCCACTTATTTGCTGACATCTAGGATAAGACAAATAAAAATGCTTTCAATAGTGACTTCTGTTCAAAGTGAAAGTACGCTTATGTCTCAGGCCTAGGCTGTATAGTCCCATATGCAAAAAAACATGACTGATGATGACAAATTTTGTTTGCTCATCAACTCTTAAATGAGTATGATTCTGTGACTAATACTAAAAGTACAAAGCTACCAAGTTTCAAAGAAATGAAATAAACATCTTGGGAACATACATATTTTTGTCAATCTGACTTGTTCAGCTACAAGCTTTCACAAGGATTGTCTGAACTCCTTTTGGTGTTTCTTGCCAAGTTGACAGTTAAGATAAATTTTCCTATTTTTTTCAAGGAAGTTCTGTGAAGAGATGAAATTCCATTCAATAATTTGTCAGCAAACAGATTTATTTTAGATGTTTGTAGTGCCTTTTTTTTTTTTAAAAAAAAGCCAGTGAAAAATACTAAAATTTCATTATCTGACGTGATTTTCCTAAGTTTGTATGGCAGCTCTTTAAAAAAAACCAAGAGAAACAAGTTACTCCTTTGCTTAACCAAGATTCTTCCAAAATGAGTGTTTTATGACCTGAAGAATTACTGTGGTATCTTCATGTATGACCAGCATGTCCTAAAGCCAGAGGCAGCTTTGCATTGCTGGGAAAACATGTGAGTAATTTCAACTGTCATCTTTTTAGGGAAGAGTAATTGAAGATAAAGGTGATTACATGACTTCTTTCAAAAAAAGAATTAAAAAATTGTATCCATGTCTGCTGCATTCAAAAGTCTCCTAGGAGCACGTGGAATGTGCAAGTATGTACTGCAATGGTAAAATGCAACAAAGGAACAGTGTATAATATTTTTCATGTGCCAATTACAGAGAAGTTTTGGAGAGGAGCCCACAGAAATGTAATGCAACTTCAACCTGGGGTTGTGCAAGCTTCCAAAACAGGAGTTCTAAAGGGAAGAACAAGTATGTTGCTAAAAAAAACTAAAACAAAACTCAAAAGAGTTTAATACTTAGAGGGAAAAAGAACAGAACTTGTAACAAAATCACTTTTCTGTATTTGAGATCATTACTGAGGGAAAGACAGATATGGAAAGGGCTGGGTGTTGGGCTTGTTTTGTGTCCAGTGAGCTGACTGAAGTTTAAGATAAAATTGTTGAAGGTTTTTTGGTTTTAATTGAAACTCAGTGACGTGGTTTGCTTTTGTATCTCTGCTTGGTTTGAAAGGTATAGGGAGAAAATGCCTTTTCTTGTAAATTGTGATATTTTGACAGAATAATGGCTGATTTAGAACTCTTGAGAAATATTTAATAAGGTGGTGGTGGTATTTAATAACCATCTTGAGTCATGGGTGTTTTTTTTTAAAAAAAACAGGAGCAAGAGTAGGATTAGATTGTTCACAGAGGCTTCACCACCAAAAAGAGGTGGTAAAATTAACCAGGCTTTAGTGCAGTATGCTCTGCCTTTCTCACTTCCCTGGGGAAGTATGGCATACGGGATCAATCTGCCATTCAGTTTTAGAATACTTAATTAATTTCAACCAAATCTGGCAGATCTCACAGTCACTACATTTTTAGAATTTTTCTAAGTGTGGAAATGAGAAATCAGAAGAAAACTGTGTTCTGTCCTGATATTTAGTAGTCCAGATAAGGGAGAAACATAAGTTTCCAGGCATGAGACCAGCTTCAATTAGAGCTTGTACCTTAGACTCAGAGGTAATTAATCACAGGCAAAAATCCATAGGAAAGCAGTCTTCATTAGTTCCTGTGTTCCTGGAACCGTGTTTTTGAGTAGATGCCTGGTACGATGGTAAGGAGAAGTAGCAGACCTCCAGTGATCCTTTCAGATGAGTTATATAGAGACCTTGATTGGTTTGGGGGTTGGGTTTTTTCTGGTTCATGCAAAATCTGCTGCAAAAGCAAAAGTGCTGTTCATGAGAATGGTATCCTGGCCCGCTGCAGTGAGAATAGTCATACTGAAAGGCCACTTTTAAATCATTTAAAAAATCATATGAGTCCTCTGTTTGCCTCAAGCTTAGTTTAAGTCAAAATGGGAGACTCCTAAAACATGACCTCATTTGAGAAAGTTAGGACCTTTTAAAGAAAGCTTTTTGTCAAGAAAGACCTTATACGTGAGCTCAGCCCTCTGAATTCTTCACACTATGAGACATGCACAACTCCTATAGAGTTTGGTGCAAGTTGCATGGGACATAAACAAGATGAACTAGTTTCCAGTTCTCTTACATGAATCCCACTGTTGACACAAACAAAAAAAAATTACAAAACCAAATGCAAATAATCAGCGCATTTTGTGTAGTTTCTGTTAACTTCTCCAAATGTTGAGCCGTAAATTCAAAGTTCTGATGCATGTATCTAAACAACTCCAGGTTCATTTTTTTCGTTGCTCTTGTCAGAGCATGTTTGAAACACAACCGAGCTTTCTAGAAACACCCGCTGTAGAAGGCACGCGCACCCTTTTCTGTTGCACAGAACAAAAATTGGTTACAGAACAGCTGACCACGTTAGGGCAATCACTTAAGAAAGAGCTGGGAGAGCAGTGTGACCCGTGTTGGTGTCTTTCTGGGAGATCTGCTGGACAGGAGGAGAACGGCTGCACCAGAGGCTCAGGCATTGTGTTGCTCCCTGGAGCTGTAGAGAGGGAGGAATTGTCCAGGACTCTGCCAGTATTGTGGGGCTGCCTGGAGTTTTGTCCAACAGG
This sequence comes from Grallaria varia, assembly GCA_013396735.1. NCBI lineage: Eukaryota > Metazoa > Chordata > Aves > Passeriformes > Formicariidae > Grallaria > Grallaria varia. The sequence goes on along the minus strand of VWZG01011917.1, from coordinate 141,504 downwards.
GGTCAAATCAACAAAACCTAATCTTTGCTCAAGCTTTGAGGACACTTTGGTGGTGGTGCTGATTCCACTACCCCTTCATACACTGCATTAGATGTAACGATTCCAGATCTGTCCCTTCTGCACCAGCTACCTTTGTATGCCCATCCCCTGTCTATTCCTCGGAGATAATCCCCAGCATATGGCAGGGGTCGGTCCTGGTGCAATACTCCTGCTTATCCCTGGCTGACTTGCGCAGATGGAAGAATCCGGAACATCTCAGAGTTACTCTTCCACTGAAGCCACAGGGTGTGGTTGGAAGGGATGCGAGGGGGGTTTTTGGTCCATTCCTCCCACTCAGTACTGATACTGGTCTTGGTGCAGCAGATGGACCGTGGGGGTAGGGGTGTCACCCCTCAGCCATCCCGGGGAGGCATCCTCCTCTGCGACACAGCCCTGGCAGCGTGTCAAAAAGGATTCATTAATGCTTCTTGCGGCAGCACTCGCTCCCCTTCTGTGCTCCGTGACCCCCGGCAGCGAGGTCAGAGCACAGCTGTGGCCCAGGAGTCGGTGGCACCGAGCTGCAGGAGAGAGGTGGCCTGGAGAGACGGTCCAGAGATGGTCCCCTTGCCCCAGCCAAGGACTGCAGCACTCAGCTCTGGCTTTGTTCATCCCTGCCCTGTGCCCCGGCACTCAGGCTGGGTCCTGCGCACCCCTATCCGGTCACAAGTGCCCATCAGGAGACACGGGTGAAGATCTCTTGGACCTGAGGGTTTTCACCAAGAACATGCTTTCTCTTTAGCTGAATAATCACAAAAAGCAGCTGATCTTTCATCAGTTTCAGTCTTATCTCCACCAGGCAACTGCAAATCTTTCTGTAGTATTTAGTAGACCAATGTAGAACCTTTACATTTGGTCTGTGCTGGCCTTCAGTGTAGGAAGTTGTGTGTGTAAAGGTGCTTAAGTGTTGTTTTTACTGTGCAATAGACTGACCGAAACCCATCTCTGAAAGAGCCAAGCAGCTTTTTGGGGCTGAATCAGGCAACCGACCCATCGCAGGGTTCGACAAAAGGCTCAAAATCGATCTTTGCAAATACTTCAATGTCAGATGATGAAACCTGGTTTGTACAAACACTTGTGCCAGTGTAATTTGATTACGCAAATGCCCGGGTAAAGCAAATAGGAAGGTTTGAGCGTGGCCAAAACCACCCCATCTTTGAAGGAAAAAAAAAAAAGTCGAGTGAATATTCATGGCAGAATTGTGCAATGTTTGACGTCGCTCTGGGGCTGGTTCGCAGACGTGTGCGCCTCGTTTCCCAACAGCCCTGGCAGCGGGAGTTGTAAGAACGCTGCTCTGCGGAAGCCCTGGGCGTGCCTTTTTACTGAAATTTGGCAGTTTTGGTCACAGACGCGCTGCGAGTTCACACCAAAAAAATTAACAAACAAAAAAAATAATAATAAAAAGGAGGGTGTTTGCGGGCTCGAGTCCGGGCTGGCGGTGCCCCGCGGTAGGTTCCGTTCCGGCCCAGCCCGGCCCGGCCCGGCCGTTCCGCCACC
>VWZG01011917.1:111398-139412 GCA_013396735.1 Grallaria varia | reverse complement strand
GGGGCCGCAGGAAGCACCGGCGCCCCTGCCACAAAGGCCAAATGGTGGCAGGAGGGCGGCAGGAAAGGGCTCTCCCTGAATTCCCAGCGTTTCCACCCTGGCGCTCCTGGCCGCCGCCACTCCTGTGTCTGCTGCGGTTACGGGGGTTTTTTTAACAGCAGGTTTTTGTTTGGGGTCAGTAAAATGTGTTATTCTGGGCTGCGAGCAGGTGGATGGGTCTGGGGCCGGGGCGGGGGTGTGTGGAATAAGCTCGGTCTATTTCATGCGTTTTGTAGATTAATCGCGCTAATAGGCGCAGTTAATAATTCCTGCCTTAGTTAGGCCTGGGATTTTTTAAACTATGTTGTAACGGCTCGTTGCCAAAGACATAGGTGCGAGCCCTGTGCAGCAGTTTTCTGCTTTATTTTCGATGTGGCTAAAATTCTGCAGTTCGGGCAGCTCACTGCAATGTGGAAAATAACCGTTAACGTTAACGCTGTAACCTCAATTCTAAAGTGACCCCCAAACAGTTACTAGGAAGGGAAGACAGCAAAGAAAAAAATTAATCTACTAGAAATATAGTTCATAGTGATTGACAGCTACTGTGTGTCATCTACAGTTGTTCTTTTTGCCTAACATATTGTGAAAACTGAACCTTACCTCCGTACTTCTTCCTCATCCCAGTGTAAAATCATACAGGGAAGAAGTCATAACCTCCACAGTTACTGTTCCAGGAGTCATTTAAAGTATATAATGAAGGAATTAAATTTGATAACTTCTTGACTTCAGCTCCTTCTAGCGAAAGATTGGACTTCTGAAATGCAACTAACAGTACTGTTTTTTATCAAATGCTCTTAGCTTTTCTTTTTTTTTTTTTTTTTTTTTTTTTTTTTTTTTTTTTTTTTATTTTTTTTTTTTTTGCTAAGGTGCTAAAGTAATTTAATTTGCTTGTTAGCTTTTTTAGGATTATTTAATGCTAAAATGACTTCATGTTCTAAAACATGTTCTTTTATATTCAGTGTATAGAAAATGCAGTGACTGCACACCTCTCCCTGTGACCTAACAAGTACACTTTAATGAACCTCAATAGTGACCTTCTGAAGTCCTGCTGTTTGAGAGCAACTAGGTTATGAATCTTCATTTGTCTCTTTGTCTGGGGCTTTTTTTTTTATTTACAAATAGCATGGATTTCTTTATAATGGGAAAGTCAGGTTCGAGGAGGAGGAGGAGGAGGGAGATGTTAATGTGTTTGTTGCTGTGGGTTAGATTTGGCTGTCTTAGGTCACAGGCATTTTACTGCTGTTTTACTGCATCTTTACAGTTCCGAGGTTCTGTAAGCGGAGGAGCCCTTTGGTAGCATCAGGCTATGAGTTGCTATGTAAGATGAACTGTAGGCATTTACTTGCCCATCTGTCTAAATGTAAGACTGCCTTTCACTATGTATTATTTTCAGATTTGTAAAATAATGTATGAACTCTTGATTTTTTTGATCATGGAGGACTGTGTTTATCTGGGTAGTACTGATCCTTGCTCTTGTGGTACATTTGTGAAGTGGTTTGCTGTAGTTGGGGTCAGGTGTCTGTGTGTGTACTGTGCACAAACAGGCATGTTAGGTCCAATCCTGGCTCTAGGCTGCTAGCCTCTGTAAGGGCTTTAATTCTTAGAATTAATAACTGTTTAATTCTTCAGGTGGAGGTGAGACCCCAAGAGCATGGATCATGTGATTCCCTCCACATCTCCTAGCCTAGTCCATAGTTTACTGTCACTTCAACCTTTCCACGTTTCCCAGTTTCCAATGCCTTGAGCTAATCCATGATTTAATCCATGTGGTCTCTAGCCAAACTGCAGATGTTGCTTTATGAGGGTTTTGATGGAAATGATGCCACACTAAATATTAGATGCAATCATAGGATACCTTGCCAGATCTCTTCTCATACTGGCTTTGCATATGCTGAAAATGGGGGAAGTTAGGGAATTTAATAAAATCTAACTGCTTTTGCAGCCTGTAAGTGTTAGGGGATAAGTATGAAATGTAGTTCTTTACAGTGCATGGTATTGTCTCTCCTGATTCTGTGGTTTTGGAGATGATTGCAACTGTAAATTGGTGTTCAGTAACCTGAAGATGTATTAGTACAAGTTCTTATCCTAAAACCTAACCCTTAGAGGATCAGCACTCTGTAGTACTCATTTATGAAAGATAATTTCCGCGTTTCATGTGTTCGTAGGTGAAACCGTTAGGTTTCTCTTATTTCAATGTATTCATGAACTTCAGTTTTTCTTACTCACGTTTATCTGTTTTAATAGGATTTAGCACAAGTAATTTAAAAAGTTGTATTGAATTGTGTGCTTAATGCTTCTGGTTTAAAAAAAAATAAAAATCACCACATGGTAATGAAATACTCTGGTTTTGGGTTTTTTTTTCTTCTTCAGTCAGATTGTCCTACCTCGGTGGATGGCTTGGCCTCTTGGGTAGTTCAAGACTCTTGGATGACCACACTTTATGCAAAATCCAGAATCTTCCTGCCTGGACTCCTTTCTGTTTTCTAAGGGTAACTACTTGTTTGTTTTTATAAAATTGTGTCTTATATGCATAGGGCATGTTCTGATAATTGGCTGCAGTTGTTATTTGTGGGTTAGAATGGTTAACTGAAAAATATCTTTTAAAAACAGTATATAATAAAAATTGAAGAGCTGGGACTTAGTGAATAGCTGAAACTCTTTGGTTTGAACGTTCTGAATTTTCATTACTTTTTTTTTTTTTTTCCCATTATAATGAGGAATTATTATCATACAACAAAGCATATTGCCACAGGATTGCATTTTTCTTGGAAATTTGTCAACTCAGGCCTCAGTCTTATGATGAGATCCACTGTTCACCTGCTAAAATGGAGTGTTACAATTGTGTCTTGTGAGAAGGCAGCGCCTTGGATGCTGAAGTAAAGTCGTGTGCTATAAAAGTCCAAAGTGATTTCTGAAAATTATGTACCTAAATACCCCATACAGACAGCTAGACTAAATGCATGGTCCTCTATCAGGAAAAGAGGTTTTTTTTTTCCTTGATTGCTTTTACTGTCAGTGGTCCAGTTTTTTCTGTTAAGGTATGGCATGCCATTTTTTTTTATAGTTAATGAGCTATAGCTTCCTTTATTAGTGGATCTTTTAGGTCACTCTAGCCCTATAATATATGTCAGTGTTATGTAGGTGAATGCATCCAGTATCTCTGTATTTGAACTAAATAGATAGTGTAAAGAAAATGGATTGAGAACTGTTCAGTTGACTTGAACAAGTGAAGAGGTATGTCATCACATTTGCAGTTTTAATGATCATTTGCCTCTCCAGTGAGATGCTATGGTGGAACCTTTGTCGTTTGCTTCTTGTTGTTTCCTCTATGATTCCTTTATGTTCTCATGTAATTACAGTTTAGTTTTACTGTGGGAGATTCTAGGTTTAGTAAGTCTTGATCATGATTAAGCTTTTGCCAATTAATATTACTACTTAGTTTAAATGATTCCAGGCTCTTCTTTGGCTAAAAAATTTAAAAAAAAAAAAAGAAATTCATCAAAAATCTCTGGGGGAAAAAATCTGCTAAACACAGATTTCTCATTAAAATACATACCTGTGAGCTGTGTTTGTAAGTGTGGAACTAGATGCTCAGGTGACAGAGCACAGTGACAGTGGTTTAGTTTGTTTTATGGATGGAAGTTTCTCTACCGAGCACGGGTACTCCCTCGGCAGCTCTCTCTCATCCTTCAGTGGTAGATATCAGATGCTGGGAAGGTGGTTCATCTACTGTTGCAAACAGCCTGGATCCACTCCTTTTAGCTGTGGAGGGTACACATCCTAACAGCGGAGTTCCTTCTCCAGAGTGAAATGGTCTGAAACTTAGTTGCCATAGTTTATAAAGCAAAGCTCTTCCCAGTGCTTTCTGTGATAAAATGGGAGTAAGGAACTTAGGAAGATGTCCTTAAGTACAGGAATTTTTCAGAGCCCATTAGACATAACAAAAAGGTTGTAGGGAGGATGATTCAAACTAACTTTTAAATCAAGGTAAAACTTCCTCCTAAGTGCTTCGTAAACATCATTTCAGCTCCTAAAATATTTGTGTATGATACAAGTTTATTCTTTACTTCCACAAGTAATGAGTGACAGTGGGAAAGTTATGAATTCCAGATTAATACTGTGCTAGATTCAGTCTTCCTCTCATTCCTTTCCTATACTTGATTAATGCTATTCAGCCTACTCTTATTTTCAAAATGTGGTAAAAATCCGTAGGTATGGGGTTTTTTCTGCTTTGTTTGTGGGGCTGGCGTGTGGTTTTGGTTTTGGGTCTGTTTTTATTTTTGTTTAAAAAATTTAAGTCTGAACAGTAGCATTTCTTCGTTCTGTGTTCCAGCTGCTTTAATAGTAAAAGATGGGTGTATTTTAGGTCAGGATTTGGAGATCAGAAAGTTGACATTAATTCCCCTTTCTTTGAGCAGCTGTTTTTCTGGTAATTTCTAACTCCTGTGAAGAACTTATTGCATAGGAGTTTAGGTATGGGAGTAAGCTGGTAGGACTGCACTCCTCCCTGTATGCACACTTTTAGTCACTTGTGCCTTCTCCAGCAGTTACTCATCTTGGCTAAACTGGGGCAGGGCTGAGGAGGGTGGGGAGGCAGTGGCCCTGAATACCTTTTTGTATATTTGAAAGTATATTCAGGTCCAAATTGCTTTTTACTTTGGTGTTTCCTAAGGTGTTTAAATCCTGCTTCCCTCACTTCCCCTCAGTTTTTGCTTACAGCCAAGATGTGATGTGGGGATCTCCAGCACTTGCAGATCAGAGGCAGTGTTCTGTGTAGTCTGACAGCTTACTGTGTTACGTAAGTCATGTTCAAGTGATCAGCGCTAAGTCCGGATGGGAGGAAGGGATTTGTGCTGTGTCTGTTAACCAACCGTACCTTCAGCCTTTCCATTTTCTTGTGTAGCTGAATATTCATGTATATACATGGATAAAGATGGAATATGAGTCCACAGCCAGTCCACCACTTAATTAAAATTACTCATGACGTTGTGTTGCCTAATCTGAAATGTGTGTCACATAGGGGAAGGGTTATCATTAAAAACACTATGCAGCATACATCAAATAATTCTGGGAAGTAACCATAAGTGTTGGGATGTTTGTCTTCCTTTGCACTTCCTGCAGATTGATGTGTATGCTTGTGAGATGTGTCCATGGAAGAGAGGGGAGAGCAGGACATCAGGTTATCAGCCAGCCTTGGTCAGTCACTAACACAAGTCTGTAATCCAGAAGGACTTCTGTCTTTACTGTTACATGGTTTCTACAGTTATGAGGCAAAGGAGACTTTGAAAGGGAATTACCTAAATTACAGTAGCAAGGAGTCTCTAATTTTGATTTTAATACTTTGGTTGCATTACTGAAAACTAGACAGGCAACTTTCACTCATGAGGTACTTACACATCTGTAAAGCTGGTATTTCTGTCCCACAAGAAAAAATAATATTTGACACAGTCTTGGGCTGAAAAATGCAACAGTGTGGCTGTATGGAAATGATCAATTAAGTCTGAATTTAATAATCTAAAAAGAAAAGCTTAAAGGGACCACTATCAATTAAATTATTTTTACCTGTATAGTGAGGGCCAGAGACTTTATTGCAGTGCTTGCTGTTTAAACGTATTACTTAATGGTAAATGAATAACTTTTATGTAGTTGACTACAGTGCTTGTTTTGTGCATGAAAAGTTCATGTTCACACAAAACTAATTGTGACAGTCATGTTTGATATACTCCTTAGTTTTGATTCTTTTCTCTGCTGAAAATTAAAGCTGTGTGAGGTTCTGACTTCTAAATATTGTTTAACGTGCCCTTTAGTTCTTCCTCATCTTCCACAGAAGTTTTTAAGTAGTAGTTTGATAGAAGTAATTGAGGGTTTTCACATGTTGCATTATTCCTTCAGACTGTTTCCAGCTGTACTTGCCGACCATGTGCCAGTGGCAGCTGCACTGCACTATCAGACCCTGTGACAGATGGAGCTGAAATGGTGGCTCGAGCCCTGTGTTATCCACAGCACATCACAATGGGAATTTTTCTTGGTAGCCTGGAATGTTTCTTCTGAGAAGTTGCACCCTGGCCAGGCCTGTTTGTTTGGTATTCTTTGTGGATTTGCCAACCAGGGACATGCCTCTTCCCTCCCAAGTTTTTTCAAACCCTGGTACGGTGTAGGATTACAGCGCATGGATTCTTCTGCCCATCTTAGGGGAGGAGTTTCTATGAAATGTCCTCCATGGAGGACTGGAAGGAACTGAGGAATATGCTCCCGGGGCAGAATTTCTACATACAGATTCCATTGTAGTTCAGTGATGTGAATAGAGAGTTTGGGTCTCCTAAATATTGAGTTCACTTTGCTTCCCTGCAAGATAATTTTAATTAAAAAAACATTCTGCCATAAATGGCCTGTGGCTCCATTTGTATTACTGTAATGAGAGAAGATGAGAAAATGTCAAGGGAAAAGTTACTGAGATGTGTTGTTCCTCGTTGTTCCTCATTGTTCCTGTTTTTTCATAACAAAAGATTCTAAAATAGACCATCTGAACTAAAAAAAACCCAAAAACAAAACCAACTTGATTGTGGAACTTTTTCAGTCTCCAAGAAAAGGGTGACTTACAGCTTGCTGCTTTTATAATTGAACAGCTATGTACAGGCCTCTCTTTTGAAGTTGGCATAAACTTTAATTTTTGTTCAGTTTATTTACTTACAAATTACAGAGTTATCAGATTGGCATGTTCCAAAATCCTGTGACTCCATCCTTTTATTTTTTTTTTTTTTTGAGATCTGAGTAGGTTCCTGGAACTGGGCTGGAGTAAGGAGAGTGCAGGTTCTAGAGACTCTTTGTACTTTGGTGTGCCCAGATTGTGCTCCTCTGAACTGGCTGTGCCGTTGTGTCAGCTGATGGAAGGGCTGACACTGTGCAGCAGCCACTCATGTTCTGGGCATGGCAGTGTGGGGTTGTGTGTGTTTGTTCTCCTTACTACTCAAAATTGAAAATGGGGTAAGCATTGTGTAATTAAATAATGTGATCAGCGTCTTCTCTGACAAAGTAATGCTCTCAAAGAGAGCGTTTGCCTGGAGTGTGAATTTTGGGTTTGGGATGTGACATCTACGCAGCGCTGCAAAAGGACAAGCTACCCAGAAAATAGGGAGTAGTTTGTTAAGGACCTGACCCTGTCAGAAATTCTTGTGTTAGAAAGTAAAGCAAAAGGCCTGATAAAATGTAGATTAGCTGGTAACAAAGGGGCTTTGTGTCTTTTGTAGGTCAGCAGCTGAGTGTGTTTGACAAGAACTGAAATTTAATGTCTCCTGTAGCAACCATGACACTAGTCATTTTTAAATCCGCTGTACCAGTGGTACTCTGGTTTTTATTAGCCTTTTCCAAATTTTTGTACAACCTCTCAAGTCATCTAGCTCCTGGAGGGAGAGTTAGGGATCCTTGGAATTAGCAAAAAATCATGTTAAACAGACAGACATTTTACACATAAGGTAGTTCTATGTTTGTGTATTTAAAAAATCATCTTTGACGTATAGTGAGTGGGGAGTATGTTAGGTAGAAACATTTTTAAATTAGAGCAATTCCTTGCACTTCATTTTTATAGTCAAGTGCTGTCAAGCTCAAACATTATTACATATTTCTAGAATGCTCTGGGACAAATTTCATTAAGGAAATTTGAATAATGAAGAGTGCCTATATGAGCATGATGTATTTAAGTAGACTACTGTTTGAATTGAAAAGTTAAACATGACATTTTAAGTAGTTTTTGTGAAATTATATAACCTTGCATATGATAGTTTGCTTGCTCTTTAAGATTGCTTATAGAATTTAAATATTAGCACATTTTTGAGATGTTAGAAATTAACATTATTTATATAATTCAAAGAGAAAAATAATGTCTTGTATATCTAAAAAAGTGTCAATATATATTTAAAAAAATACTTAAAAAGTAAATTATCGAATCCAAGCATCAGAATGTATGAAATGTCAGAATTACTGTTTCCTGCATGGTTGTAAGTTCATTCCCTTATGAATGTGAATTTTGGTCTGCTTTAATTAATGGAGAGGGAAAAAAACCATTAAAAAATAAAAAACCCCTAATATGCAGTGTATGTGAACAGTGGAACTTAGTGAACAAGTAGAAATCCTATAGTAATACTATGAGGTAGTACTTTAGGTAGTACACAACATTTAAATGCTACTTAAAGTGGAGAGTTAACAATTTTATTGTGAGTTTTCTATGATTTGCAGACACTGATTATCTTCATGATGAGGGCTGGTATATTTTGCAGCAGTTTACTTGTCCTGCATTATCGTGATTTTCCATAGATTGTGTCAGAAATTATCAGTTACTGACAGTGCTGTCAGTCGTTTGAGGATGCCTGACACACACACTGCCTCCCCAGAATACTTTGTTACTAGATTTGGTGCCTGAACTTTGTATCCAGATTTCTTCTGATTTTGTTTGTGGTGGAGTGCTCAGTACTGGCTGGTTCTGTGTGCCCTAAATGGGGTGCTGGAATGAGGGAGCGATACGTGATCAGTGTGGGAAGATGTCCTGGGTGAACATGCACACCGCATCCAGACACCTTCTGCTTTCTTAAAGAGATTCAGTTGGTGCTGTGACAGTTTAGCAGAAAACTTCAGGAAAAAAACAGATTTCCAGAGTTAAAAATCACAGCACTGGTAAAGTTACAAGTAATTAAAGGTGGCGTTTTGTTGTAGTTTTTGTTTCAAGAGTGTCAGTGTTAGTGAACTTAAAACAGGCCAAACTACTCCCTGTTAAGTTAAAATGCATTCTCAGGAAAAGCTGAATTTCATCCAGATGTGTCCCTAAAAAAAATTATTAAAACGTATAAAATTAAGAATCTCAAACATAAACTCGTGTGGCAGCTGTCTGTTTGCTCTTGTGTCTCACTGAGGAGGAGGCACTGCTTGCTTGCTCTCTGTTCCTCCAGAGCAGCCGAGTTCTCCAGCAGCCTTGTGTAGGCAGATGGATGCAGCCACAGAGCTCTGCAGTGCCTCCTGAAAATCTGGAGAAATCCTGCAAGTAAAAGAGGCTTTATCCTGCTGCCTCCTCCTTGTCCCCAAAAGTCTAGCAACAGGCTAGCAGCTGGCAGCTGCGGCCATCAGCTGAGCTGTTGCTGGCAGTAGCCAGTGCTCACATGAAAAGGAAGTTGGGAGGCCCTCGGCAGCAGGCAGGGTCTGGATCATTGTGTATGAAGGATCTGCGCTTAATCTGCCACTGGGAGTCTAATTTATGATTGCTTAATTTTTTTGAGTTGTTTGGGAGCGAGGTGTCTGTGTTCATGGACACATCAAGATGCATGTGACCAGTATTTTACCAGTGTTTCCTGTGCACAGTATACTCCTTTTCTGTGTTTATATGAGTGATTGCTTAGTGCTTCTTGTCCCTAATGAAACATTTTATATTTGGAATGGTAACTGCAAAGTACCCGAGCAGGTACTTGTTTGGACTGTGTGTATTTTAGAGGGGTATGTGTGTACAGTTTTTTGTACCACAGTGTTCTAGACCCACCGTATTTCAATGCAAGGGCACACAAAGCACACTGAGAGCAACTAAATTCCATTTCTTTTCTTTTAACTGTTTACCAAAACTGGTCACTGTTAAAATGCCATTTGGTGCCTCCTGCCTAATGTCCTTAGTGTGAAGCCAATAGTAGGTTGTGAACCAACAGCCATGAGCACTGATTGTTGCTCTGTGAGCTCAGTGGCCCAGCCAGATTTCCTCACACCATTTAACCAGAATACTAAGCTGTGGAATGTATATAAGGATCCCATGGGAGACCCTGCTGCTGGTCTTTCTGGGTGGTTCAACTATAGTCGAATAACTTTAAGTCACCAAAGGAAAAGGAGAAAAATTAGTTCTCTGGAGAGTTCTCAGAAACACTGAGCAAGACATTACAAATATCTTCATGGAACAAAAATGGGTGTTGAAAACCAGCTTTGAAATATTAACTACTGTACCTAGGAACAAATGTTAAAATGAAATGATGAAACATTCTATATAGTTACGATGCTTACTCTAAGGATCTGTTTTATGTCATGTATATGTTCAGATATTTCTCATTTATGAATTTTTGTATGCTATATAATTTAAATGGATAAGTGGCCAAAAAGCTCGCCTATTAAAGATTTTAATTAAATTCATATTCTCACAGTGGAGTTAAAAGTAACCCTTAAAACCAGAACTTACAGGTATATAGCTTTTTTAAAAACGGGTTACTATATTTCTCCCATATTTTCTGTTTAAAAAGAAAAAGTTGCTGTGAAACAATACAGATGCAAAGTGCATCTTTTCAATGGAAGTAGCATTGTAGGATTTCATTCTGTCTCTTCATGTTCTGTACCATCAGATTCTAAGTTATCCAATACAGGGTTTTAGGAATTGTCTGTTGGGATCTTGCAGAAGAGATGATAGTCTTGCCCAAGGTTAATTCATCATTTCTGTCTTCCAGGTTCATGTTGGGGAGAGGTCTAAAGCGCAAGCTGAGTGACTATGAGGAGAACATGGCTGGCCTCTCGAGTGCCTTTGATTCCAGTCGAAGTCTGCCATATCCACTTAAGAGGCAGTTGATGCTCAACATGTGCCTCACCAAATTACAGACGTACAAAATGCTGGTGGAACCAAACCTGCACCGCTCTGTCCTCATAGCCAACACCGTGCGGCAAATTCAAGAGGAAATGAGGCAAGAGAGTAACCAGCAGCCAGTTAACATCTGCCCTGGCATTGCTCCTAGTTCTCACAGCTACACAGGGATGGATTCATCTGGGATTTCTCTTCAGTTGCCTTCAGGTATTAGTCCGCAAGAGTCCAACTGTTGCGACTTGCGGTCTGTAGAAGACCCAATTGAAAACAGCCTGCTGATAGTTTCAGATGATGATATGTCATCTGCCATTTCATCCATTCTGAAGGATTTAGACTTTGTAGAAGATATAAGCCCACCTACTTGTCTGGTTCCTACTGGAGATGACCAGCCAAAGTTTCCAGAAAATACTAGTCTGAAACTAGAAGATGATAGGCAGGATTTGAAGGGAGCTGAATGTGTGTTTGGTTCCTTTGAGATTTCAAATTCAACTAGTTACTTGAAGGATTTGGCAATAGATGACATTTTTGAAGATATTGACACTTCAATGTATGATTCAGACTTCTGTTGCCCTCCGCTAATGCTGCCCAGATCACCATCTCTCGCTACAGAAGAACCACTGAAAACCTTTCCATCTTGTAATTCTTCTTCAGCGAACAACATTCAGTTATGTAGAACAGATCTCAGTGAGCTGGACCACATCATGGAAATTCTCGTTGGATCCTGATACTTGTTTTACCCAAAGATACTTTTTAACTGCCACTTTCATTTGGTTTCGGGATAAAAGCCACTGGAAAAGTTGTAAAGAATTCTTTAAGACACAGACTAAATAACAATTTGTCCATAGCAGGATTTTCTAAGTAATTCCAAAACTTAAAAACCAAAAAAGTGGCAGACTTTTTTTAAAAAAATAAATATTTATTTATCAGAACTGTGCAATCATCATTTTCCTTCCAGGGTGTATGTGGAACAATAGGCACATACCCTCATCACCCCTCATGCCTCTTTCAATAAACCTTTTTATGTGCAATTTTTGATTTGACAGAAGAATTTACATGCAAAGCAAATTTCATATGAGATGATCTTTTACAAAGCCTCCACTTTATTTTTAATATCAGAGTCTATGCCAAGTTGGCATCTGTCAAGTTGCAGAGTTAGATCGTGTGGATTGCAGGCACATTACTAGAGATGGGTATATTTTAAAAATGAGACACGCTTTGCTTTCTTTTGGTCAGAAAAGCAGATCAAGACACTTACCAACAAAGACTCTTGCATTTTCTAAAACATTCAGAACTATTTATTTTTGTAAATTTTATAGTCTTTCTACATTTTACTACGTAATTTCATCATAGTTCAAATATAATGGACTTCTAGTTGGATGTGTTTAGCACTACCTCTGAGCTCAAATGCTTTAACTCTTTCCAGTGCTTCATCTAAGACTGCAGTTTTTTCTGTTTCTCTTTTATTTTTTTCTGGGGCAAAGTAATTCTAATGCATTAAGCTGATCCTTTGACAGTGACCTAGCTGATTTGTGAAATCAAGGGTATTCAATGTTTAAAAACTTTTAAGTATTTACAAATGTAATTTATATGTAGATTGTGCAATTTAACATTTTTCTGTCAGTATTATGTGCTTAGATTTTGAATAATCTTGGCGTTCTTTAAATTAAAACTTACTATGTACAGGTAGCTTTTTATTCTGTTTTGGAAAACACTGTCCTCCAACCCTGCTTTCACTACAATGTTTTAAGTTGATTTTTATGTGCAATATTATTTAAAAAGATACACATTTGTATACCTGGCATTGTGGGAAGAAACGCTTCAAACTTAAAAACCTCTAGCACCTTTGGAGGATACTCAGAGAGTCAGCCATTTCTGTGTCCTTTGAGAAGCAAAGCTGAGAACACTTCTTGTGACACCAGTGCTCCGAGTGCTCCTGGAACACCCCGGGGTGAGTCAGTGCTGATGACTCAGTCCTGCCGTGCAGCTGCGTCCGGGGGAGCGCCGGGTCCGACCACAGGGATGTGGTGCCAGGGCCACCTGGGCTTTGGAACCATCGTGCTGCTGCCCCAGGGAGTGCTGGGGAAGGAGGGGCACATGTGGCAGGTGTGTGAATAAGGACACAGAAACACACTCATTAGCTGAAGAGGAGATTGGCAGTGAGAACAACTTATATTTCCGTAGGACAGTTTGGATACTGTGTTTCAGCCTGAACTGAGGTCTGTGTCCATCCCTGCCACCGTCTTCTGACTTACACACTTGCACATTAGTTTTTGGTTTGTTATTTTTTTCCCTTTTTTTTTTTTTTATTATAAAACTTTTACTTTGTTCTTGAAAGCTGCAGCACCTGTCTTGAAAATTTGCAGTTGTAAAAGCTTTGCTTTGGTTTGTTGTATTTTTTGGGATTTTTGTTGTTCTGCTGAGACTTTTCGTGAACGGAGCGTCGGCAGAGGAAAAAAGTGTTGCCTGTGTGTTGCATCTCACAGAAGCTGAAATCCTGGCCCTGTTGAAGGGCCCAGGGTGTCACCTGGTATTTCTAGTCTTAACTGATGCTGTGGCACACCTACCTTGTGCAAAGATCTTCATTTTTTACTGTGACTCTCTTGGTTAACAGTTAGCTGCCGATACAATTTGGTATCCCAAGCCAGTGGAGAACCATTTCAGGTCCCATCCTTGCAGCCATCTGGGTTGTTTAGCAACCGAAGGGTATAAATGTATTTATATGCATATATTGTATTGATTCTAATATAAAACTTCTGATCTAAAGTATTTTGAATTGCTGGATAAAGGGATTTGTTTGAAGAGTGTATAAATAGTTCTTGAAGAGGTACAGCTTCAGAATGTACACAGATTGTGCATTGTGTATAGACTACTCTGGCTTTTCCTCAGCCTCTACTTTTGTATTAAAAATATGACTGAATAAATCCTTGAAATATTACGGGCCTTCTGCACTGTGATGAAACAGAGTTGTGGTTAAAAAAGTCTTTTAAATTCAGTGATGAGGGATAAAATAAAAAGACTGCATCTAATTTCTTTTTGCATTTGAAAATACGGAGTGTTACTATGCAGTAAAGATATTTTGGTATGAAAATCGTATCATGTAGCAAATAGTGAACAGTTAATAAATCCACTTACCTTGCAGCACCTACTGAAACAGAAGAGAAGACAACTTGCTTTTCAACATTTACATACTAAAGGTTTTTGTATACTACAGAAAAAGATCAAATTGTTGGTAGATGTTTTATCAACAATTCAAAATGCAGTTTTTGTTCAAGTCCTTGCTGCAGAGCTCTGTTTCTAATTGGTTGCTTGTGTCACAGTGCCAAGACCATGAGCTGGTGTGTAATGCAGTTCGGTTATGTATGGAATTATGTGCAAAGGGAAGTTTTAATTTTTAAATATGCACAGACTAATTTTAAAATCCTTCCATGTAAAATGAAGTTAGAGGCTAGTTGTGGTGGACCTATTTATTGTATGTTTGGAAATAAAAGCCACAGTTTTGCAGTTTAACCGTTTATATTTTGAAGCCTTTGGTATTTGTTTTTAAAACAAAACATTGCACCTTCCCACCCTTCCTTTGGTCTCTTAATCACAAATATGTAGCATTTTCCTTAGGCTTTTGTACCTTTTTTGCTTCTCTCCACCCCCCTCCCTGCCCCTTCTCCCCAGAAATACTAAGTAACTTGCAAACCTGTATGGAAATCACACATGCCAGGCACCATAACAGGATTACACTTGAGGGTTGCACATAACCTGAAGGATGGATTCCCTTAGGGAAGCCCCACAGCTCAAGACGGGTGCCTCCAAACACTGAAATTCCTGGGCAACTGTACCTATACAATAATACTAATTCAGTCTAATGATAACAGTAAGGTCTGGGGTCTTAGTGCATTTTACTAGTTTGCTTTTTTCGCTGTTTCCTTGCTAAGCAGCCCCTGTCTTACACAGCATCGCAGCCTCCCAGCCTGGTTTGCCTGAGTTTGTAGTTTGGAATTTGGCATGTTCTAATAACATTGTTACCCGTCATATACCACGATCTATAGGCTCTGTCTACTTTAGCCATTAATATTTAAGCGGCATCTTTGTCTGCTCTGGCTGTTACTAGCTTTACGTTTTGACTGAGCCCTTCACCATCGCATGCTCTTTGTGCATCCCCACCAAACAAGGGTTTTCCAACCAGTGGGGCGGGTCGGGTGGGGATTCCTGTTGGGAACAGATGACACACATTTTTAGCTCTTGGCTGTCCTCTGGGCTTTGTCTGGACTGCCCTGTGTAGTCTTCCCAGCCCCTGCAGTTCTTAGTGTCCCCTCAGGGACTGCCGTGCTTGAAAGCAAGTGTCAGATACGAGTGTCCTTGATGCACATACTGTTGACACTTAAGCCTTGTGTGCTTGTCAGGCTGGGACAAAAACCCTGCCACTCTGGCTAGTGAAAGGCCGTGCGTACAAATTAAAGCAGCAGCCTCAGGTTTAGAGGTTTCCATCCTCTAAAATGAGATCCTGACTCTTAAGCACTGAACATCGAGGTGTAAATTGAGGCAGAATCGTCGTTTTCCCTCATTTTTAAGGGTTTAAATTGAGAGGAAGCTATTTATGTGCCACTGTAAGAGTTACATGAAGGGGGACCCTTCATTTTAAGGGAAAAAATGTTCATAAATATGAATTGAGGCATAACAGAGGACTCGCCAGCAACCTGGTCCAGTGGAAGGTACACTCAAAAGCCCCATCCAACCTGGCTATGAACAATCTCATCATTTGATTGATGAGACTGCCCTGACTGCTGGTTACAGGCCAGGAATTCTTCCTGCCTTTTGTCCTGGAGCCTGCTGACTGCAGGGTGAAAAGCAGGTCTAGAAGGAACTTCACAGAAATCTGGTTTTGTGACCACCACCCTTCCATCAGCCTTGTGAGTGACTCATTACTGAGGAAGCCGCTTCAGATGCTGCAGCAGAGCTGGGCTTGTGCCAATCGCAGCAGAAAACGCTGCATTAGTAGGGGGTGCTGCAGTTTAGTCTTTTAGGAAAATATTTCTGAAGTACTGCTTTTGGGTCAGGTTGAGACTCTTGAAAGGTGGTGTAGCGTTTCGTGTACTTACATCGATTTTAGCCCCACTGAAAGATCTGAGCTTGGACGCGCAGAGCAGCTCAGCTCAGCACAAAGCTGCTTCAGACACGGCTGGCAGGGGAGGTGGAGGTGCTGCCCGGAGTGCTCTGTCCAGCTCCACATTCCGTGTGCTGGAAGGGTCACTTAAAATGACTTAATTTTCCCACTCAAACAGGAGTTAAATACACAAAATACCCTATCCATTAGTCCTGCGAGGAAGATGAGTTTTAATTTTGAGCTATTAAAGAACAGTATCAGCAGCGAAGAATTATCTAAGGTTGCAGAAGTGTGTCTGTAGAAGCATGTGTTATTAAAGCAGATGCTTAGGGAAGCTGGAAGATTTTTGGCATTTCAGATTTGTCCAGCATCCACAGCTTGCCTGGATTGAAAAAGAAAAAAAGGTTGCAACTTCATTCCATACATTTTTCCTCTCATTAGGACCTGCTTATCCCAGCAGAGCACTAAGTTAAAGCTGCACTGGCTGGGCTCTGGCACTCGGGCTGTGCCATGGGAGGGCAATTTTGGAGGTTCTCACCCATTTTTCAGTAGAAAGAGCAGAAACTTCTGCTGGATGTCACTGCAGCAAGCCTGCTGCATCTACTGGCTGCATTGTTTTTACTCTTTCTGTCTTCCAGAGTGGATCTGGAAAGTTAAACTCAGATCCACAGAGAAGGTTGGGGTTTAACAATTAATTTGAATGCAGCTCATTTTTCGCCAAATTCCCTCTGCTGTCTTAACTGGAGTGAGAGTACTCCCGGAAATCCCATTTTTCAAACTATTAAAACTGATTTTCAGTATTAAAAATATCAAAGTGCTTTTAAATCCTGTAATGACAGTGCACTTTGAAAAAACCTGTTGAGCTTTAACAAGGTTTCTTTTGTTTGCTTTTCCATTCCATCTTCTGCATATGCAACCAATGGTGGGCTTAGGTATACTTAGAAACTGTCCTGAGGAATGTCCCTCCTCCTTTTTGAATATCTTTTTATTAGTAATATTAATTAAATTCTGCATTTTAGAATATGCATTGAAAAAATCTTCAGTCGTTCACAATGGAGTTGGTTTGGGGTGTTGTTTATTTTTTTGCAAAGCTGTTTACAGCATTCCTTCCACAAAGGAAGCATTTCAGTAATTACATCATGATTGGAACTTTGTAAAACTTTGTTCTATGGGTATATCTCCCTCTAATCTCAGCAGAAGAAAAAGGCATTCCTGTTTAGCTCTGCTGTCCAAAACTCTTGCCTTGCTCTAGTTTTCAAAATCCTAAGCAAATGCCAGAAGTGTGTGCTATTTGCTTTCGGCAAACACAGAGTACAGTAACATGTCTAGTTCATCGAAACTCAGGATTTCACAGCTGAGAGCTCACAACTAAGATGAGAAATGGTGAGATTTTGGAGCTTCAAACATGCTGAGACACCAAGTTTGATATTGTCTGTGCCCCGTTTTCACGGCACAGACACCCTGCACCCCTGGGCGCGTTCGGGGAGCGGGCGCACAGCGGTCGCTGGCGCGGTCTGCAGGGTGCTGGGGACGGCAGGAACGAGGAAATGACTAAAGGAAATCAACAGCCACGATTTGTGCAAAACACGCCAGAGGCGTTGCCGGCACCCCTCGTTTCCCAGGATAACCACAGAAGGCGAGGCTGCTCTTTGCTATGGTGGTTGCACTTCGGTTTGTCTCCCCGAGAGCCATCTCTTGTCACTTGAGAGACTCCAATGATCTCTTTGTGGGCACCCCCAAATACACAGATTGTGTCCAAATTCTGATGAGGGCTCAGGGGCTGCCAGGACTCCACAACCTTGAAGCTTTGTAATTTCAGTTTTCTTCTCCTCTCCCTTGAAGAGGTGAACACATCCATCTCAGACTAGAAATGGGAGTTAAAAGGTCTCTTACCCAGCAGTTAGGGCTCTGGTGGCTCAAAGCACCTGCCCAAAAGAGAAAGATGTGGAAGGCAGAGCCCCTCACCTTTGGAATGCCGGTAGTTTTTTTCCCCACTGAATCATAAGGGCTGCACCTTTTTTTCTTTTCATTCTCTACCTTGGACAGGGCTGTAAAACCTGCTATTATGAGGGAAAGATGACGTATTCATCCTTCTCCTGGAGTAACAGTGCAAAACATTCTTCAATACTCTTATCCAGTGTTAGCAAAAGCAAAGGCAAAATTGAAAGCCCAGAGGCAAAGAGAGTCTCTGGGCTCTGGTGCATCAGCAATTGCTACACACACTACAAAAAAAAAAAAAAAAAAAGGGATTTTAATACTGTTTATTACCAACCTCAACTATTCATTCACCCTTTACTGGCAATTTATTGTTTTTGTGAGCTTATGAGTACAACTTATTTAATGCATATTTAAGTGCTCTGAAAGAATACAACCAAAATTGAAAATTAATTCAAATCTAGTGTTAACTGAAGAAGAGTTAACCTTGCTCTGGTATCCATATGGAGTTTCCAGTCTGGCATTGCAGAATTCCCTCCAGAGCCAGGGAAGCCACTTGCAAACAGCACTTTTCCAAACGCCCTGCTCCATTTACTGAGTAACCAGTGCACAGCTCATCCCATGCTAACAGCACTAAGGTATCATAAGCATTACTGAAGTTACTACAGCAGTTGTGATGTCACTGCTGAACAACTCTCTAGGTTAAGGGTTGAAGTCTCTCAGTGCTTTATAGTAATTTTGATTTTAAGAAGAGAATAGGCGCATTGTTAAGTAATCAACTGACTTAGTTTTGGAACACCCCAGTTTGTTCCCTGCTTTTAACACATAAAATACCAGTTGCAGTGCTTAGTAACTCTTTAAAACAAAGCCATATAAAATTCTCATATTCTGAATGGGCAAATAAGCATATAGAGATTAGTAACTTGTGTAAAAGTTGCTACCAATGAATAAACAAAGCTGTTGCAGTTGGCAGGGGAGCGCCATGGATTCTGTGAATGACAGCGAAGAGCATCCCCCCATGGCACTCAAGCTGCAGGAAGATGGACAACAGTCGACTGTCACTATAAAATTTTAAAAGGGCAGCAATTTACAGCATCGTGCAGTGCAAGTCCCAAACTACAGCGCTGCTCAGCTCTAACAAGCAGGTTATGCATGGTGTGAGTGTGACTGAATGAATCCAACAAGTCCCGTTACCATCAGCTTCAACAAAGTGCTTTATTTCAGTCAGAAACCAACGCCAGAATGAAACCACCACAGCAGGCTTTATCTGACAGAATTTAACAGAGTTTTATTTTCCTAAGCCCCAGTTACACCCCCCATGTTTCAGAAGGCTTCTCTCACTACATCTAGAAGTGGCAAAGCAACAGATCTCAGCCGATCCAAACTGGACCAAGCATGAGGACAGATGGTGACAAGGCACACATTTCAACACACCTGAGGAGTGTGTAGATTTTGGCAGGGAAAGGAGGTTTCTCACTGAAGAGGCATTAAGGCTTGAAAGGTCAGTAGTTCAGGAGAGTCCACCAGCTTATCTTTAAAGTGTAGTTTCAGCTGCAGAATTTACTTTAAGAGACACGACTCAGCAGCAAAACTTGGCAGGACATAACTACACCTTTGACTTCACAGTTAAAGAGGTGAAATCTCTTCTAATAATGCAATTTTAGGTACCTCATATACAGCAGTGTCACTTCCCTAAAGAACATCTGTAGTCTATAATACCAAGTCAGTAACAAAATGAAGGTAAACTGCATTCAGTTCAAAAAGAAAAAGAAAAAAAAAAAAAAAGCTAAAAAGGGCATTTAGTTCAGCAAACATCACTACTGAAAAATTTCATTTTTAGGTTGTGTGTAGTGAAAATGTGCTTCTTCCTTGGGATTGTTATATACTGTGTGTTTTCATTTGATGGCGTGGTTTTCAAAAGGAGGTTACAGGTGAAAAGGTGACCATGTCTGGAGTCTGGTGATACAGAAAGCTGAGTGAAAAGGAAAAACTAAGTTAATTTTTTTAGTCCTACAGAATTCTTACATATTTCAACTTAATTTTTTTAAATGTTCATAAAAATAAAATTATCATGGGGGGAAAGGGGCATAACATAAAAGGGAAATAAATAGAAAACATCCCATTATATGATTTTATTTACTTAAAATTAGATGGCAACATATGTTTTGTAATGAATCTTACTTTGAGACACCAAGCTGCAAGGCTTGTTCTTTCCCTTCAGAGGCTATTCCAGAAAAATACTGTCCATTTACCTTAACTTTGTATCACGATTCTTTTCACTTTTCCTCTTTCTTCATCTACTTTAAACCACTTCTCGTTAGTCTAAACCCTGTCTCTGTATATTACACATATCCCAGTGTGATTCAGCCACTGTAGTCCCTTCCTCACGTACTCAATCAGGAAACCAGAAGGGAATTATGAAGGAATAAGCTGACAGTCTCTCGTAGTTTTATTTCCAAAATCTCCAGCCTATCATCTCTTACATACAAAGGCTCCCAGAACAGCTACAAACCTTCACTGCCTAGTGTAGTAAATAGAATAAAACAGAGCAATGAAAGTGTGCCACAGCAACAACAGTTGCTCAAGTTTATTCTCCACTGAAGAAAGAACTTGGCTGAAGAATATTCCTCCAAAATACTTTGATAATAAACAGGTGTTTTACAACAATGGAGAACAACACAATTTTCCTTCCAGCTTGCATTGCTTTAGCAAGAAACAAACAAGGTACCTTTTCTAAAGCTGTCAGAGGGGTTCCAAAGAGGAAAAAACCAACTCCACATCCAAATAATTACACCAGGACCAAACAATTACATGAGGACATCGCTAGAACAGCTGGCTACAGCAGAGAGGAACATGTAAAATACACTCTGTGGTTCCCTGAAGTGCTCACTTTGAGAGCAATTCTTACCTTGGTCTGGATCAATGCTTTGCAGTCATTAATACTGAATCCATCAAATCTGAAGTCCTCATTATCTTCAACATTTGATTCCTCAAAAACACCATCCTGGCTCTCTGAAATGTCCTAAAAAACCCATAACTTACATTTTATTTAGGAATTTATGCATTTCTATCTGGTCACAAAGCAACTAAATAACTGAATACTTAACCATCTCAGACACTTTTATCTTCTCAAAACAAGAGGCTAAACAGAGATATTTCTATTTGAGATCTTTCAATACTTGGTTTGGTCTCAAATCAATTTAAAACATACTCTCCCTCAAGCCTTGCAAAAGCAGAGAGAGGAATAATCTGAGGAAAAGGGAAGTGGAACACACTTTCAGTTCCTATACAGTAAACACATCCAATAATTACATTAACAGCCTCTCTGACTCAAATCTTACTTTCGCTCACTGGAAAGATATTAGAGGCTAGCAATACTCTTGTACTGTGAGCAAAAAACGTAAACAATCCTATTGCACACACACCCGAGAGCTAATTCTCCATCTCTAACAAAGCTGAACTACCCCCCAACAACAGGGCACTACGCAGGGGGGAGTTCAGTGTAAAGACAGTCAGTGTTTGATCCTGAACAATTTCATGGTTACTTACGCATGAATATGAGGAAACACTAGACTATCACTTTAAAAAGCTCTCTGTAAAATAAGCTTATGACTCACTGAGATCTAGTCCCTCGTGCATCTGCATGCATAGCTTAGAGAAGACCAGATTCCTAACCAGGTGTTTATGCTGGCACACAGCAAACCACTGTTCAATTACCTTTTGATTTGCACCTATTCCAAGAACACGCAAGAGGTTTTCTTGGCAATGAGAGTTACTCCAGGGATGTCTTAAGCTGGGGGTATTATCGGAGTCTCTGAGTGTTCTCCATACGTTTCCAGAATCGATGCTAGGAAACAAAACACAATTTGAGGTTATGAGCTGAATGAGGTTTCCAGTGAACGTAAGGAACTTTGCTATTTTCACTACATACAGTTGTATACTACCCTACCTTGATCTAACAAGCAAGAGTTTATCTTAAAACTCCTGCATTCGGTCAAATTATCAACCCAGTGTATTGATTAGTTTGCATGACAATTAGCAGAAACAATGTCAACATGACTTCTTAGATAAGAAGGGCATTAGAAGCACATTTCAGAGAGTGTTATATGCCAACAGCTCACATTATTCAATTGCATCTGTGCAATGTGTGCAGCCCTATTAGTTCTGCACTTTGCATTTTTCCGTCTCCCAAACCTTTCTCCATCCCACAGGTCACACTTCTCTGCAGCACCTGCTGCTCAGGTGGGTGACCTGCACCTGCTCTGGATGTGTCTGTGCTACAAAACAAGCCAAAGGCACTCACTGCTGAAACAGTGAGAATCAGAGAGTTCCCTCTGCATGGTACTTTCGATCCTCACATTGCATTCTTCACATGTAAAAATCCAATTGGGCTTTACTTGGTACAGGATGTAGTTATCCCTGACCTGAGTTGTTCATCACAGTAGACCAGGGTTTTTTTGCCTGTAGTTGGTACTCTGCTATAATACTGCAGTCTCTTTTACATGTATATTTCTCCACAAGTTTGATGCTGATTAAAATATAACACATATGCAGAGAACTTGCTGAAAGGATGCTCACTTTAAATGTTTAAATCACATTTTTTCAGAGTCTTAGGACATTTCCCAAGTATGATCTGACCCAACTTTCTAGATACAAAGCCTCAGGGTTACGCAAAACTAACTACAGTACTGTTCAGTAACTACAATACTGCTCAACAGCTGCTGATCCTTCAAAAACATGCAACAAATCTAGAAGTGTTCCAGCTGTCACAAGAGAAATTTTAGTTAATGATAATAATTGTTATTAACATAACCCAGGAAAGAAGCCAGATGCGCCACAGATTCTGAAGCACATCTGGTTAAACATGAGAAGAAATTACTAACTGGAAAAATTGGGGGAAAAAAAAAAAAGCACGTGGGTTGTTAGTAGAAGCAGCAGCTTCTGATGATGAAGAAATAAGTGGGATGTGCTGTAAAGAAAGGACAAGCAAACAGGAAGAACAGGCTGCCTGTTGGATTCTGGCATTCCAGAGGCTTAGTCATAAGGAGGCACACCAACAGCAGGAAAAAACCTAAGCAGGAATTTGTAGTTTTGATATATTCCCTTCATTGTTTTCTGATGGCTCAAACACCATCCATTTCCTCTAACAGTACAGTACAAAATTGCTAGGAAAGATTTTGGAGCATACCACTGGTTTTTAAATTATGAAATAATTTAATTTAAAAGTGTAATTGCTGAGGAATTTTTTTCTTTTTTTCCTTTTCATTATTTTTTTAGCTTTTGATCTAAACTAATTACCAAAGTTGATTCTTCAGAAGTTCAGGTATCCCAACATCTTCATTATTTGCATCAAGTACTTGCTCTAAGCTTCTTATGCTTTCTCTGGACTGTGATATAGAGACTTCTGGAAAGCCCAACTTAAATATATCCTCATAGCTGTGGTCTGCCTAGGAAAAAAAGAGAGTTTTATTACATAGGTCGTATGGGTCACTCCTACAGTTCATGAAGGACATAGTCCAAAGACTACAATGTTTCTGGAGATTGTCTGACTGTTTAAAATATTTGTATTAATGTCACAGAGGGACTGAGCCCATAGTTCAGTGTTTTGAGTATTTACCTTGAATGAGGAGAAGCAAGAATCCAAGAGTCTCTGATGAACCTTAGTCTCTCACTTCCCAGCTTCTAAAACATAGGCTGGTTTGCCTATTTAGCACTCAGGACTCCTTCTGCTCAGATAATTCAGGTCAAATCTGATGTATGCATCAACGCCAAAGCTTGTTTTATTAACTCAGTATTCAAATACACAACTCGGACAAATGTACCACAGCTGCTAAATGCTACAGTTACCAATAAACACTTGCACTGTGTGAGTCTGAAGAGAGGATGGAGTGAGGATGTCCCTATGTCCTTGCATTTCCACCAAACTTTTTCCAGCCTATATTAAAAATCAGAGCCAGATTTACATACTCATTCCTCCTCCAGCAGTGATGAGGAGGGACCTTGGGAGACTGAACACAGCCACAGGCGTGATCCAAACAGGCTTACTGGAAGTAACAGGGTTACTTGATGACTAAGAAATACAGGCATGAGGGAAAATGTGCATAATTTACATCCTGTCCTAAAGGGTTGTTATCATGCTATCTGGTTCAGTAGCCGTGTCCTTTCATTCCTTCAAAGAAGGAATTATTGGAATTTCCTAAATACAAGCAATTAATTGACTTCACTCCCCCCTCCAAGGGACTGCAATCCAGGAGCAGCAATGTTGTGTGAAAACTAGAGAACGGAAGCAGTCAGTTTGCTTTCCTTGCCCAGCAAGCAACAATTCAGTCTGAAAAAAACATAAGTATGGACACTCCATATTTTGACAGTTTCATTTAAGTGGAATTGAAACAGCCAAAATAAACTGAGGTATTTCCAGAGTTTCATTATACTGAACTCAGGTAAGTGTGGTGAATACTGAGAGAGTACGGATTTAATCTAATGATGAGTGGGCAGAATCAACAGAGACAGTAGAAGGATTCTGTACTTCTGAGCCTGCTTCTAGGAGCAGAATTTGTGCCCCACACTGCTCCCTCCTGAAGTAAGGCCTTGCTAAAATGCCTATTCTGATGAGTGGCTGTTGGGACACTCAAAGACTCCGGAGTAAGATCCTTTGAATCTTGCCCAAAGTGTCACAATGCTTTCAATTTGTAAATTATTTCAACTTACAACAGAGATACTTCATAGACGATTCTGAAAGATGCCTGAGAAGCAGAATTCTGTGAAAGCAAACTTGCTGAAGCATACATGGTCAAGGCAAAAAAAATCTTCCTCGAAGGTACCAAATCTGAAATGGGATGGGAGTTAAGGAGCTGCTCCTGGCTTAGGGATAGGGGGCAATTACAGACACAGAGAGTGTGCATCAAGGGAGGCACAGCTCTGCCTCAATTGTAGTATCTCCTTAGAGCCTGTGATGCTTCTCCAACACACATATGGTAAGGCACTGACAGTTTGGCCAAGGCAGATGAAAAATACAAGATTTTTTTATTACCTTTATTACTGTCTACTTCAATATGTCTTTCTAAAACAAAATTTGGGTGTATTTCCACTTATCTTGTAGTTTTGTACTAATTATAAAAATATGAATGCCCAAATTTCACACCCATACTTTCTGACTAAATCCTCTCTATCCTATTATGCCAGAATACCACAGGGCTTAAACACGTGCACCAGTCCCTCTCACAAAGGCCAGTATTTATGAAAAACCCTTAAAGTGTTCAGTTATGTAGTCAAAACAACCAGCTAGAGCAAGGAAATTAGTGATTGTTTCCATCTTAAAATACATGATTCTGCTCCAGATCGATATTCTTTAATCAACTGAAGCAATAAATATTGAAGGTCAGACCTCTGACCTCAGATGATCTCTAGAGGTCTCTCCAACATACCTGGCCTGTTTTTCTATTGACCACACAGAAGGCAGAGCCACAGTTCAAAGAGTTTATGGTTTCAAACAAACAATACAAAAAGCACAGGGATAAAGGACAGGCTACACATATATTCTACACTCAAAGAAATCTCCAGCAGATCTGCAGCTGTTTACCCCAGACAAGAAACGACAACTTGAAACTCTAAGCCTGGTTAACTTATTTAGCTCATACTGGACCTTTCCTTTTGTTTTTAATAAATGCAAAATAAAGTAAATCCTTCAGTAAGATTAAGATCTATTGCTTTTGGAAAGAAACCAAGCAACCTGCTA
Organism: Grallaria varia; assembly: GCA_013396735.1. Lineage (NCBI taxonomy): Eukaryota > Metazoa > Chordata > Aves > Passeriformes > Formicariidae > Grallaria > Grallaria varia. The sequence continues at coordinate 114,017 of VWZG01011917.1, read as the reverse complement.
TATTCTGTCTCAGCTGCAGTCATTACAATATTCTCTTCTTTCAACAGAAGGCTTCCCCCATTTCCAAAATCACAAAAAATTTGAATTCTCTGTTTACACACACCAATAACCAGGTATCTTTTGCACCTCCACTCAATCAGCATGGGCAGCTTATCCCAACTGCATCTTTGTACTTTCCCTAATAATAACTGCAACAAGTGAAAGTTCCTAGGCAAGGGCAAGAAAGCCTTTCTCCAGAAAACCTTTGGTAGGCTACACCTACTAAAATTCATCTAACAGACTACAAGCAGTAAGTTATTACTGCTACAGGTTAACCTCATGGAAGTATCAGTTGATTGTTCTCTTTTTTGTAATTTAGGACAAAAGAACAAGGGGGGTTTGGTCTGTATTTATATGTTCTTTCTTCCCTTTTGCTACTTTCCTTCCCTTTGGTCATGCATGTTTGGTCCATATGGAAACCCATTCATTGCAACAAGGTATAACCCTTCACCTGAACAATTTTTTGTGCAGATAAAGATACATTACATTATTTACTCCGAATATTACCTGTAACATCGTATTAGAGAATGTAACATACTATGGTATAAAAATGAATTACATTAGAAGATTTATATTCTTTTTGTGTGTATGTGTCATTATCTACCACCACCAGTCTAAAATTCCAGAAAGATTGCTGATCTTTTACAGCAGTATGTTAAATAGCGAAAGTAATTGGGTTTGCCAATTTCTAACTCCATGTTATGTTGGGTTTGCCTCAATAAACAGTCAGCCAGCCCTTAGAATTTCTGTCCACCCTGCTTCTGTCACCCGCCTTCCTGATGTTTTGTTTTCTATGTTCTTGCTTGTCTAGCTTTGAAACTGCAAGTGGTTCACGGCAAGGTTCATGGTTTCTACTTATTCCTAGTGTCTAGAAGCAAAGTAGTGCATTACATTCTTTAAGGCTCTCCAGCAGGACAAATAAGTATTTGTCAAACACTGTAAAGAAGTTGCTTTTGTTCCACTTGACTTGGCTGCAAAGTAGCTTGACAGTTGCTCTCCCTGTACAACATTATCCACTACAGAGAAGACAGATACAAAGCTTGGGATGCAGGAAGCAGTAACACAAACATTTCTGGTCCTTGGTTTACTGTTAACACATACCTCATTGGGAGAGCCCAAAGCCTCCTGTGTCCCACTGCACAGAGATGGCTCAGCACGGAACTGGGCAGCAGAAGTGCAACAGCGTCCACTGCTTAAGTTTGTATCAGCTCCAGAAGCTTTTGTTGACTTCACCAAAACTTCAAGATTATGGCTGAAACTCTCTGATTTGTCTAAGGACTCCTTGAAGCCTTCAAAATCACCCCAGGAACCAATGGGTTCTGAGGTACTCAAACTGCTCCCAGGAAACGCCTCACAAGTGTTCATTACAGGGAGGCTTTGCTGCGTTACTTCAAGATTAATAATTTCTTCATTATTTGTCTTGTCATTCCAGTTACAGTCACTTCCACCGAGAGACACACCACCAGCTTCAGCTGCCAGGTCTTTTGGAGACCCCTGGTGTGATACGTCTGTATTAGTAAGACTTTCTACTACTGACAGGTTCTGCATCTTTCTTTGAGAAAAATTAATGTTTGAAATCTGTACTGCAAAAAGGTTACTGAAGTTCAGTTGCATTAGAAATCTGAGTGTTTCCAAAACAAAATAAAATTATTCATTTCACCCCAAAGAATAACAGCGCTGCTAAATCAAAACAGGATGTCCTTCAGCCTCTCCTCCAGTAATTGGCATGTGCATGTAATTGAGCCTCACTTTCTGTGCAGAATATTAACCTGCAAAAAAAGGATTTTAAATAAATACTTCTGTGATAAGGGCTATGTAAGAATAAAGATAGCTGATAAGGTAGGAGAGAGAATGCTCGGGTTAAAATAAACACATTCCAGTATTATCCATTGAAAATTGCTGTAGGCAAAACTATGTAAAACTTACACTCAACTATCTGCCCACACCACAAGAAAGCCATTAGTGAACAGTATTCAGCAAACAAGTAACAGAAGTTGCTGGATATTAACTCAGTACTGACTATACGGGAGACAAACCAAACTAACTACAGAGAACATCCAACACTTCAAAAATATTTTCTGTGACTATTTCATCCACCTCGTGCACAACCAAGCTGTGCTTTCTGTCTGCATGGGCCGCTCCGTCTCGATTATAATCCTATAAAAATGCAGTACTTCCAGTAATTGAGTCATGTTTAATAAGTTCAGTTTGGCAGCTGTAAATGACACAGGTGCTGTTCAGTTCAGCATTTATCACTTTAGATGAGCCCCATCTCCTCAAGCATTTTCCCGAGATGCTTCTTTGGGGGCAGAGGGGTGGGCAGGTTAGAACACTCTCTAAACCCACTTCTGACCCACCGGCCGCTCTTAGGTGGTTTTTGCGTGGTTTCCCCCCAAGTTTCCCTCGAAGGCGGATGCAGGCACAGTGCGAGGGGGCAGCAGGTCCCCAAGCACAGGGGGCGCGGTGGGTCCCCAGGGACAGGGGGCTCGGTGGGTCCCCAAGCACAGGGGGCGCAGTCGGTCCCCAGGCACAGGGGGCGCGGTGGGTCCCCAGGCACAGGGGGCGCGGTGGGTTCCCCCA
>VWZG01011917.1:78883-111077 GCA_013396735.1 Grallaria varia | reverse complement strand
GGGGGCGCGGTGGGTGTACCCAGGGACAGGGGGCGCGGTGGGTCCCCAGGCACAGGGGGCGCGGTGGGTCCCCCCAGGCACAGGGGGCGCGGTGGGTCCCCCCAGGCACAGGGGGCGTGGTGGGTCCCCAGGGACAGGGGGCGCGGTGGGTCCCCAGGCACAGGGGGCGTGGTGGGTCCCCAGGGACAGGGGGCGCGGTGGGTCCCCAGGGACGGGACGGGGCGGGGGATGCGCGTCCCGGAGCCGCCGCCGCTTCAGCCCGGGGAAGCGGCTCCTCCACCCGCGTCCCCCCGGCGGCTCCTGCAGCCGCGTTTTGCCCTGGGCTGGGAGTGGGAACAGCCTTACCGCCGCTCCGGGACCCGCCGCCGCCGCCCGGCAGGTCGCCAGGGGCGGGCCGAGGTGTGCGGGGCGGTGCGGGACGGGGCGGTGCGGGGACGGCGGAGCCCTCCCAGTCTCCGCCCGGGAGCGGTGAGGGCAGGGGAGCCCCAAACCCTTCCTTGGCCCCCGTTGTGTCCCCTCCGCCTCAGCAGGCGCCCCCCCGGCTCTCCAGCCTCGCCCGCACCCTCGGCCGTGCCGCGTTGTCCGCGCCCGCATCCCTTGGGGTACAACCGCCCTTCCAAGCCAGAACCAGCTCCTGCCCATCGGGAAGGGGCTGTTTTTTTAAATTGTCATGTGAAAAAGAAAAGTATTCACGTTTCTTTTTGTCTTCTTCCTTTTCTTCTTTTCTTTTTTTTTTTCCCCTCCCCTGTTTCTTGCTGCGCCCTGGCCGGCTGAGGACAGTGCGGTTGGATGGCGCTGGTTGTTTGCCTTCATTTGAGCCTAGCTACAGTTCCCACACAGTTCCGGGACAAGGATTTTTAAAAAGTGACACTCAGTGCGCCCAGAAACACAACCTCGCGGTTAAATGGTAGGAACGGGCCGGTCTCTCAGGATCTCCTCGCCCTCCCTCTGTTCTTTTGCTCCTCCGCAAGGTATTCGGTTCTGCCCCCTCTCCGCTCAGGCTGGGGCTTCACCCACCCGTGACGGGTAAAGCCACGAGCTGTGGATGCAGCGCTGCACACAGAACCCCCCCCCGGCCTGGGTGACTGTCCCATCCCACCCACCTCTGGAGGACCAGAGGTGTGGGCTGAAGGCGCCGTGCCCAAGGCTGGCCGCTCCCAGGGCTCTGGGGGACGGAAGGATGGGCGCAGAGAAAACTCCTGTCCTCGGGCGGGGTTAAACATCTGCGCAGTCCCAAGGAACAAGGAACAGTTGTAAAAGCAAGGAAAAAGGTTTTCTGGAGCAAGGCCCAAAGTAAAAAGCTTTTTCTAGGCACTAGAGTACATACGTTTTCCAGCCCAGACACAGATACATGCACTCCTCCCACGCATCTGCCTCTCATTCCAGCCTGTAGTGCTTTATCCAAGGGCTGGATTTGGGAGCGATGCCCAGTCGCAGAGCCAAAGAAATTTTATTGGCAACTGTCTGAAAGTTTTTTTTTCATTTGGTTTTTTTTTTTTTTTCTGCTTTGGAGCCGTTTCTTCCCCTCCGTGGCCATCCCGTGGCCGCCTGCAGCTCTGAGCATCTCTGACCAGCTCGGCGAGACTGTGATTCAGCCCCGAAGTGTCTGACATTTGCTGGGGTGGCGTCATTGTCCCACGCTGCAGTTTTTGCTGTGGGGACCTCGGGGTTCCAGTTCTTGCTTCAGTTTTGAAGGGAGCTCAGCGTTTTCATAGCGACTGACGTTGTTTTGCTTGGCTTTACGTTTTCACCTTTATCTTCTCAAAGGAAAAGGCTACAAACACACCGTGCAGAGTCTGAGATGCTCCTCTCCTTTACCAGGCTTCACATTGGGAGGGGAAAAGGTGTGTGGGTTCTGCAAACCTGTCTCTGCCCTGCCAAGGTCAAGGTGTCTCTGCAGCAGTGTGAACAACAGAGTGGTGGGGGAGCTGGGGAGCATCAGAGCATCAGATCTTGGAGACCACAGTGTGAGAACAGAAGGAAACTGTAGTGCCTTCTTCCTAGTGTAACATCAGTGACTCAGTTAAGGATTGGCCACATAATGCTGTTGTTTATGTTTCTCCAGCACACCTTATAACTCACCTTGGGAAAACCAGTTGCTAGCCCTGGGTCCCTGCAGGGGAGCAATCGGCTGCACCATCCGCTGGGTGCACCCACTGCTGCCTCCACTCTCAGGAAAACGCCACTGGAAACCCACAGAATCACAGGAAAAACTTGCACTGGTGTGTTTTGTACAGGTTCTCACATCAGATGGGGCCGGTGCGTGGCACAGCCACCCTGCCAAGTGGATTTCACCTGCCTTCACCTGAACTCACTCCTCTGGACTCAGGCCCAGCTGAGCATGAGTGTGGCAGCTGCTGCTGAGATCCCCAACTCCTGTTTTAAATGACCCCCTCTGATAGACTGGTTTAAGTTAAAAGCACCATCACAGTTGGATTAAGAATTTTCTCCTCTGAAGTACAGTGAGACAAAATTCCTGTTATCTCTTTGGGGGAAAAAAAAATCTTACCATTTTGTCCGAGCAAGCCTTGTGATTTACACTATGATTACTGCATTAAATCAATCATTTCTTTTTGAACTATCACTGGGTGTTTTGGTTTTTTTTAAATAACCCAGTCTTTATTTGAAAGGTAAATAGCCCAAAAGCTTTAAACATGGGCTATAATCTTATATTTAGACACTCACCTGTATGCATCTACTAGAGAAGAACATCACCACAGAAAAATTCATGAATGCAAACAATTGACTGAACACTTACCTGCAACTGTTACTGCTGCTTCTGCCACCATTGCTACTGGAAAGCTATTTGATTTTAGTACTCAGACTCCATAATTATTATCCTCTTTTTTTTTTCCTTGGGAAAAATACCAATTTGCAGTGAAAAAATTCAACAGAATAACTGAAAAGTGTTTACTTTCAGGTCAAAACAGCACCATGATGCTGTAATATGAATTTCTGTTTGTGAAAAATCTGGTCCTGAAATACTGAATTGTGTGGTTCCCCTGTAAATGACCAGGGTGATTTTTTTTTCATTCATTTTTTTCTCCTGGAAAAAACCAAACAAGCAAGCAAGCAATATCTTTTAATAAAGAATTTTCAGAGGGGTTTTTTTTTATTATGTATTAAACAAGATTAGCTTGCCATTTAAAGGACTGACATGTTTAATTTTTATTAAATACTTGGATGACTTTTCTTGTAAAAATTAATAAGTTACATTCAGCTAAACTGACTTAAAATGCCACTTAGACAATAGAAGTAAACATGTTTTCAGAAGTCAATAAATAATTTTGTATGACTCAAAGTGACATTTAAATAAATGAGCTATCTTTTCAGTCAATGATTAATAATTTTTTTCACCCTAAGTATCCAGGTTTTAGAAGTGTGGCACTTAAGCCATTCTTTCATTTCCTTAGGAGTACAGAATGTCCAGCTCATTGAAAATTCACTGAGGATACCAGGTCTAAATACTGATCTAATCAATCAGCTATGGTTTACATTTGAAGATTTGTTGATTATTCCATTATACTTCCTCCTGGAGGCACAGGGGGTTTGCCACGCCTTCCTGCTTTGCCTTCGCTGCTGGTATGGGTGGTTCAAAAGGTCAGCATCATCTGTTTCCTGAGTTAGACGTGAGAACAACAGCAGCTCTTCAGGGCACGCTTTAGTTCTCCCCAGTGCACGAAGGGTGTGGATCCCCCGGTCCCTCTGTGAAATATTGCTGTGGGTGCTAAACCAGTGTGATGGGAGTCACCGGCGTCAATGAGCCACTGCAGCACTTAGCAGTGCCTGGGCTCAGAGATGAACCAGGATTTTTCCAACAGCAGATGGCAGCTCTCCCTTGTCTCTCTTTTGTGCATACAACACATCTGTTCGTTCTCCTGAGCAGGGCAAGTAGTTCATCCACTCTACACTCCACATTAAAACAGTATTGGACCACCTGCTTTATGTGCTGACCACAGAAAAGCCATTCCATGGGACACCTTCACTGATGGGCTGTCAGTGTAGAAAGATCTACCCATACAGAAAAGTGACATCCCATGCCAGGAAGTGTAGGAGGTACTTTAGGTCCTTCTCTTCTCTTCTCTCAGGTGTGGAAGAGCATGGAGCTGCTCTTAATGCACCTCTTGAGAAAGCTTAGATGTGCGGGAGATGTCTGTGCCCTCATTTCAGCAGCTGCCTTGAGCACTTTGTCTAGCCCAGCAGTGTGGCTTCGAAGCAACACCCACATTTGCTCTGATGGTTAGTCTGGTTCTCAGAGAGATTTTGGGGAGCACAAACTAAATGCCTTCTGGGGAAAGGCAGAGAAATGCCATTCCACTCTGGCACTTCATGGAAACAGCATCTTCCAAATCCATATGTGGGCTGCACTACTTTAAGATCCTCCAGCAAGTTGCATAGCACATGTGCTAAAAGAAGACTCAAACCATTCAGAGCTCCCACAAGATCCTTAAGTGCCTCTTGAGCCTGTATATAAAGGGCCAAGTTCCACAGGCACCTTCCTATTTGCCAGCTTTTGCCTGCCTTCAAGTCTGCCACCACTGCATCATCCACTGACACTTCTAGTTTGAAACTCTTTCCTCTCTTCAGCTGCTTTCCCTTCTGTTGCCAGTCCCACTTGCTGAACCTCTTATTTCTTTTATCAGACCTTTTTCTTACTATCCATTTGCCAACTGTTCTCTCTTTCCTCCTGGAAACTCAGAGACATGCAACTTGGGCCCCTGATGGAAGAGGCATTGCTTTTTATTCGATGAGAGGGACATGAGAGGGACAAAGGTTTCCTGGGCAGCAGAATAATTTGCTGGTAGAAGCAGAAGGTTACTAACGTCATGACTGCTCTTAGCACGAGAGCACTGGCCAGCAACAGATTTCAGGAGAATAAAGGTGATCCTCTTGAAGTCCCACTGCACATCACTGAGAGCACAGTAGATGTGCGCCTGTTATGTGAGCACAACACACAGCAGCTGCTCACAAGGACTCTGTCACCATGGTGGAGGACCTGGAGAAATGACAGTGCTTTGATGTTGCTCCAAGGTTCCTATTCCTGTATCCCACAGAAGATCCCCTCAAGATCATACTCTAAGATACCTTTTTTACCTCCTCCCCACCCTTGCTGGTATCAGCACCCCTGTATCCATACCCCTCTTTCCAACACAGTGAGTGCTGCTTTTCCATACAGGTTGCTTGGCAGAGGGGACAAAGCTTCTGATGGAATTGCAGCTCTGGGCTCGGATCTGCAGGGAAGTGATAAATATCACCAGATTGTCCAGGAGCGCTGGCACACCTCTAGAAGCCATTCCACAGGGGCTGTGAGCTGCAGCAGAAATTATTCACACAGCAGCTATGTGAAAATACCAACAGCAACCAGAACTGTCTGCCCAGTCCTGGCCCGGTATGGATGGCTTTGCCTCAAAACCATGAACCAAATATTCCCATGTTCATGTAAAACAAATGGTAGAGCAGCTGCTTCCTTCACTCAGCAGGGCTGACAGCTGTTCCAGGTGCCAGACTGGCTCCTGGAGGCTCTGGAGAGTTGTCACAGCCCCTCGACAGTGTCTGCTTCCAGAACCACCAAGTTTCTGCACACACACATCCTGCAGGAAGCTGAAGGAGGGAGTTCAGCACCTTCCAGTGACTGATGTGCAAGCCCAGTCCTCAGAGAGACACCAAATTATTTGTTAACGTAGGCATAGCCATTGGACATATAAAGATCTTTCTTCTTTTGATCAGTTCAGCCAAGGAGAGAATCCTCAAGGCAGACAATTACACATCTCTTGAGCTCTGAAACTTCCAGCTCCTATTACTCTTAATGTTGTGTTCTTTTCTTACTGAGTTTCTCCTTGCCCTGAGTGTAGTCAAAGCAGAAAAACTAAAAGCATGTCTTCTCCTTGTGGTACCTCTTCTGGACACAAGTGAAAGTGGGTCCTACAGCCCCTGAACCTTCTGGATGCTACATATTCTACATCTTCAGAAAGGTGATAGTTTAAATGCATGTCAGTGGATTGTGGTACCACCGTACAACTGTATTTGGTGCCTCACAGTCACCTACCTGCTCCTTTCTCTAGTGTAATTTCCCATTAACTTCCTGCTCTGTGTGGCTTTTTTCTGCTGATCTTTTAAAATTGCCATGTACATATATTAAGTCCAACAGTCTGTGCTGCCCACACAGGTTTTTCAGGTATGCAGACATTAATTTACTGAGGGCATGCTTGGTAATTTTTGCCAGTCCCTGGCATGCCCTGTAAACGGAGTCGGGATCACTGAGGTTTGCAGCTCCCTAATCCTCTGTTTTAATGCCTGATTAGGTCTCAAATCCATCATTGTTAGTGAGATGTGGGTGTGGGGAGGGCAGGAGGATTTCATCCTCTCAACTGAGAGTTAAGCTGCTAGAGGTACACCCGACTGGTGCTGTACCAGTCTATTAATTACCTCGCCTGGAAATTTCATCGGTGCTGTTCAGTGAGGTTGTGGAAAGGTCAGACACTCCATTAGAAGTGCTGTGCTTCAACTTGAAGTCATTGCATTTAATACTTAACAGATCTCTAGGAAAAAAAAATCAAATAAAGCATTAGCATAAAAATATTTTTAAAAACTTGAGTCCCTACTTCAAGCAGCATTTGAAAGAACACCAAATCATGATAATAAGCATCTTCATAGCTCCTTAATTACAAGGAGCTTCTTCATTCTCCAAGTGAGCTTCACGGGGGTTCTGAGGTAAGTGGATCAGTGGTCACCACTGCACTTTGCACAGTGTGAAACATCACCACTCCACCTTGCACAGTGGGAAATAGAATTAAAGGCAGTTAAAGTGAGCTGCCTCTGAAAGAAGACACCAAGCCCCTGATGGATGTCCCCATGTCCCAAACCCTGCGAAATGATATTAGTTATCAATAAAGATGTCATTTTATTGCTCAACATGTAATGTTGCAGGATGAATGAAAAGTACACACCATCCTCTCATGGTGGGAGGAGTGGCTGATACCCGGAGTGCTGTGCAGCCCTTCAGAAGGACCTTTACAGGCTGGAAAAATGGACAGAAAAGAACTATGTGAAATTCAACAAAGGCAAATGCAGGGTCCTGCGTCTGGGAAGGAGTAACCCGGTCATCAGTACAGGCTGGAGGTATCAGTACCTGCTGGAAAGCAGCTCTGTGAAAAGGACCTGGAGGTTCTGGTGGACAACAAGCTGTCCATGAGCCAGCAGTTTGCCCTTGTGGCCAAAAAGACAAAAAAAAATCCTGGGGTGCATTAGGAAGAGCATTTCCAGCAGGTTGAGGGAGGTGATCCAGTCCCTCTACTCAGTCCTGGTGAGGCAACATCTGGAGTGATGTGTCCAGTTCTGGGCTCCACAGCACAACAGAGACATGGAACTCTTGGAGTGGGCCCAACGGAGGGTGATGAAGTTGATTGAGGCACTGGAGCAACTCCCTTTATGAGGAAAGGCTGAAGAAGCTGGACCTGTTCAGCCTTGAGAAGAGATGACTGAGAGGGGATCTCATCAATGTATATGAGTATCTGAAGGGAGGGTGTCAAGAGGATGGAGCCAGGCTCTTCTCAGTCGTGCCAAGCTATAGAATGAGAGGCAATGGACAGAAACTGATGTACAGAAAGTTCCCCCTGAATATGAGGAAAAACTTTACTGTGCAGATGACCACACATTGGAACAGATTGCCCAGAGAGGTTGTGGAGTCTCCCTCACTGGAGATACTCAAGAACCATCTGGATGCAATTCTGTGCCGTGTGCTCTGGGATGATCCTGCTTGAGCAGGGAGGTGGGACCAGATGACCCAGTGTTATGCCTTCCAGTGTGACCCATTCTGTGATTCTGTGATCCTTGCAAAAAATTAAAAACATGAAATTAATTGTCAAAAAAGGCAGAATTTGCTTGAGTTTTGTATACGTGTGTAAGACAGTCATCTCCCTTTCCTGCCAGATGGTGCCACCTCTCCAGTAAAGTATTATAGCTGTGGTACAGACAACAGGCAAGGGCTTAGCCCTCAAATAAATCAGGCAACCATTTCTGAAGCTGAAGTAAATTGCCCCCTGAGCTTCCAAACACTTGCTGTGCCTGCTTATGCCCCTGGGAGGTGGGAATGTGCTATCTGGAACCTCTCATTTGGCTCTAAGACAGGACGTGTGTGTCCCATAGCTGGGTGAGCTGAGAATGTGTGTCCCAGGGTTAGGGCAGCACAGGGGCAGCTGGTGGAGCTGCAGTAACTCCATCGCATTGAGATGCAGGTGAGGCTGAAGCAGCCAGCCTGGCTGTCACAGAATCAGAATCATACAATATCCTGAGCTGAAAGGGAACCACAAGGATTACCAAGTCTAACTCCAGGTCCTGCACAGGACAACCCCAATAATCATAATGTGAGCCTGAGATGTTTGGAAGGGTTTATGAGAACAAGACCTTCTCTCCTACCTCTGTGTGCTCTCACCTTGTCTGCCCCTTCCCACCACAGCTGAAAACACAGCATGTACCACACTCCAAATGTTTTAGAACTGTGCATGTGGCATATGGACTGCATTAAAGCCTTATTCAACCACCTCCCTGGGCCGTGTTTCCAGGCGCTCTTTGCAGCAGAAGGCAGGCTTTTACCTCATTTTGTCCGTATTGAAAGTGGTAAAACTAAATACAGCGAAATGGATCACAATGCAGTTGTTTTTGAAAAGAGCAAACTGTTTAAACCTGCCAGGTTGGAGCGAAGAGGTTGGACCTGGCTGGGGAAAGGCGGCTGCTCCCTGCTCTGTGTCGGTAGCACCACAAACATAAGGCCAGACAATTGACAGCAAAATCAAAAGAGGGCAGACGAGGGAGCACAACCAACCCCTCCTGCACTAACGACGCTATCACAGCTCCAGCTGGAAGAGGGCAGCATGTGTATTATTTAATGGTTTGTGTTGCTCCATTGCTGAGGTCACATTTCTGAGGGCAAGACAAATCAGCCGTAAAACAGGAAACCTCTGCTGCAGCAGCTGGGTCTGGCCTGGAAGTTCAAAGTTTGGGTCTAGATCCAACTCTCCTCAAATGCCCAAGGACTTGCATTTTAAGATTTAAATTGTGTTTGTTTCTATTTATTATAGAAAGCCCCCACCAAACAGAAAAAGCTTAGCACGCATTTTTTAGCAGCTGGCCTTGACTTCTTATGTTATTGTAAAAGAGGTCAGGAGGACTCTGCAGAATATTATCATAAGGTTGCAATTAGCAATGAGAATTATGCCACACACATTTTACATTAATGGAGTTGCAGTAAAAGGCTGTTGAATTCAGACATCAAAGCACACAGTTCGTGTCAATTAGTAATACAGAAAAATATAAACTTTAGATGGAGAGACAGTTCATTTAAAATAAAAGAAGTTCTTGTTTAGAAGTTTGGTCACATTTTATATTAATTTTTCATTTTTGAATGTTAAAGGCAGTAATTTTTTATTCACTTGAACACAGATATGATTTATATGGATATGAATATGCCAGGAAAAAACGTGTTATAGGGATAGAATCATGTCAAGGAAAGGCATTTTGTTAACTAAAATCCTCTTAAAAAGTAACTCTAGTGAGCTATTAGATTTTATAAAATACTTAACGATACTCTATCCTGTCAGTCTATTCACCACTTGCTCTCTGTTTACAAGCTTTTGATGCTTCATATGCTGTTGAGGAGTAGAATCTTGAAAAACAAGATTACTTGAAAACTTCCGATTTGTGAGTTTATTGCTAACACCTGGATATTGTTCTCACCACAGTTAGTGAGATCAGCTAATTAGCTATAATTGGAAAAAATATTGGGTCCTCTCTTTAGAAATAATGACACCAAGGTTTCTATATTTAAATAAATTTATATGGAAGAGCTGTTGGGCAAAAATGTCCTGAAATACAGAGAGAACTGAAGTGAATATGTTTTGGTAGTGTTAATATTTTAGATCTTTGCCTGGTTTTATTTTTAATGTACTGATTTTGCATTTCTGTACAGCATCTTTGAACTCAGAAGTACTGGGCTAAATATAGTTCCAGGTAATGGAAAATCCGCTAAGTAAGCAAGGGCCATGAATACATTTGACAATGTCTGTATGAGGGGCTGTGACAGCACAAAGCACCTCGCAGAGAGTCCCAAATGGAGGCTCAGAAGCCAATAAATGCAATGGCAAATGCCTGCAGTCAGCCCATCTGGATCAGCACATCTGGATCAGCACATCCTGGCACCATTTGTGGCAGGGAGCCCTTCCCAGCCACATTCAGGTTCAAGTTACTGTTTTCCAGGCTGAATCCTCATGGAGGACAGCAATGACATTTTCCTAGGCCCTCAGCTGAGGCTGCTGGTGTATGATGTGTGTGTGTTGCTGTGTCCTGTTTTCCACACTCCCCCAGTGGGGCAAACTATGACTGGAAATTCTCACTGCAGGACTGCTGAGTATTGGAAAGGCCATTAGTGACATGGGAAGAGAAAAGCAGCAAAGTAGAGCCTGTATAGAAAAAAGCATCTCAGGTGGTTCCACAGACTGAAAATTATCTTCAGACAGTGCTGCAAGGGAAATGCCAGCTTAGCCAGGGAGCCATTGTGGTGGGTGCTCTCTCACCACAGTGGCTGTGGCTGAATTATTGGTGTGCTCCGACTGCTCCTGGGCTGCACTGCAGCTTTGCTGGGAATATTTTGTGCCATGGCCATGAAAGCAGGTGGCAGGACTGACTGCTGCTCTTCTTGCAGCAGGGATGAGGAGCAGGCCCCCTTGACAGCACACTCTACACCCAAATGGTTTGTTGGGCTCCTACTGCGCAACCTGTGAGTCTCAGGATATTTACTGGAGAAGATGATATTCATGTTGTCCAATCTTGGTTAGATGTGCTGAGAAGAGCAGGCTCAGATCTGTTTCCAGCTGGCAATGCAGGTAGATAGGCTTATCCTCTTTTCCTCTGAGCCACATACCAGAACTTGCTGGACTTATGCCACAGCCCTCCAAAGGGCTGAAGGAACTCCATCCCTCCATCCTACTGATACAATGAGCAAGGCTTGGGTGGGTACTGGGCAGACTGGCTAGCTCAGCTGGAGCATGTGTATTTGCTTTGCCCCTCAAGCTGGGGATTTTGCCAACCCAGCAGAAGATGAGCTCTAGGTCTGGGGACGATCTGCACTCCATCTGTTTGGATGCAGCCTGTGGCTGCTGGTCGGTTGCGCCTTGTGCAGAGCGCTGTGATCTGCTGCTCAGGTTTCACCCAGCTCTGTGTGAGGACACCTCGTGCCTCAGCCATGCCCTGTGTCCCTCACCTTTGTGTATCCTGAGGGCAGGCTGGGAGAGGTTCTTTCCATTCTCATCCTTGGGCATGAGAATAAAAACATGGTTACCCACCACTTGCTCCCCTTCTCATCCTTAACTGTCCATGAGACGCTGCTTCATCCAAGGGTGTAAATGGATTCTCCAGGCAGCCATGCCAGCAATCTGCAACCCAGAGCACTCTGAGTAAGGGATTTGCCTCTTCTGTATGGTTTTGCTGTTATTTTTACCCTTGTCTTTTACTACATCTCCAAAAAATCTGCAAGTTTTAGGTAATTTGGCTTAATTTACTGCAAAGGTTTCAACATTCAATGAACCAGACCAAATTACTGATTTCAAATGTCTGGTCTGTAGCATGGACTGGGTCTTGAATCAATTACCAGCAGCAGAAATGATGTATGTGCAGAAGTGCAGGCTGGTTTTAACACCATACCCCTTTCTGTATACTTTTCCCTGGAACTGAAGAAACTTTTTCAACAAGATGCAGAATCCATGATTTTACAACAGTGCTTTCCAGAGATCAATTTACTGGCTTTGCCCTGAAGTCCCTGACACTAAGATACAAGGCTCAGCAAGAGACTTGAGAACACTGTGTCTGCCTGGAGCACAGATGTTTTGTGAGGAGACACCTGGAGAGACAGTAATCCTAAATTTTCTTTGTGAACAGGCAGTTACCTTCCCAGCTGTTGTATATTCAAGAACCTCTAAGAATAAAACCACACAAAGTGTAACTCGCCACTGCTATTGTAACTTAAAGCAGTTTCAGCCATCGATGGCTCATACTGCAAAACACTGGTTTTCTTCCAGGGGTGAGGGAATCCTCAGGATCCTTTCCCTTCAGCAGAACCCTGGGAGCTGGCCCTGTTTGCATTTCCTACAGAGTCAAAAAGTGCATTTTGTTCCTTGGGTGAAGCAGATGGGAAGCACACCAGAGACTGTTACCATGGCTGTGGCACCTTAACAGCTTTTGGTGCTTGTCCACACCTTTCCCACGACGGTGAGTTGCCAAGGCTGACTGGCTCATCCCAGTCACAAGCGCTGTGTTTATTGTTATTATTGTTACAAATATATTCTGTGGCTACAGAGCCCTTCCCTGTGTGTTTCAATAACAACTCTTCCTTCATTTGCTCAGATTTTCTACCAGCTTTGTCACAATTTTGTAATATTTAAGATCAGGAAAAAGATTTGCAAAGTCCATACTAAAATATTATTCCCTCTTCTTAGGCAGCAATTTACCCAAATGCAATATATGAAATAATTGTACGATATGATAAATTCCCATCAAACTTTGGTTGTTCAAATTAATCAAACAGTTTTCCCCAATTGATTTTTCTCTAATATAAAAATGAATCAGGTAATTTTATAGAATTGCAAGCTGAGCTTTTGAATGAATTAATCCAGAATTTTGCATTTCTGAGGTGGATTCATAGTACTGAAAGAGTAGGTGTATACGCAGCAATTCAAATAATCAGACTAAATTAATCACAGTGTATATATAAAGTTACAAAATTCTCATTTAAGGAAAATATTCTTGAAGACAATTTAGTGTTTATTTTCCTATTCTTTGAGTAATTTTGAAAGGCATTTTTCATGGATACAGAGTGTCAAGGAAGAAATATTATAGTATTTTGCCGTAGGGGGATTGTGTTCTTATCTTCTGACTTGCACGAGGCATGGGGTGAAACGTCCAAGCTGTTCTAGCTGTCACAGCCACAGAATACCACTCTGAAGTATGTTAATATTCTCTCTGAGCTGTTCCACTGAAACCCTCCCATCACAAGCTGTTCCTCCTTCAAATAGGAGGAACAGCTCGAAGAACCCTCAAGCTGCAGGGCCATGCGATGCTGCTTTGGACACGTCGCAAAAGGGGACAAGAAAAGAGAAGAAATTAAAACTAATTGATGTGGTTAAACTGTGGAAATTCATGCGTCTCAAATTCCATGGACTTGCTTTAATCGGTCCTGAGATCTGTTTAGTTGAACTGTTGTAAATCCTGGTATAAGCAATGTGGGGGATATTTAGTAAGACTAAGACAAGGCAGACTTTTTTCCCTGGGCTCTTTCCACAGGCACAGGAGGGAGAAAAAGGTTTTCCCAGGAGAACAGCTGTGGCTGTGGATCCACTGAACCGATCTCATGAAAAGATGCTGTAAGATCAATGTCTCTTCCTCAAGCCTGTCCACTCCCTCCAGCTTGCTCTTGTACTCACTGGGTTTTCCCATCAGTCAGATCAGCTTTTTGACACTGAAGAAAGCGATGTCCTGTTTTTCTACTGGCTCAGTCTGCTGCCAGGCTGGTGGCTGAACTGGCGATGGGGTGACCTGGCCTTCTCTAGGCAGGGCTCCCCCTCTCAGGGTGATAAGCAGTGCTTTGAATCACTGAGCATCTTCACAGAACTCTGACTTACAGGGCAAGACCGACCACTGTTCTGCAGTATATGTATGTACCTATAAATATAAATACACAGATAAATATACTGATATATATCAATGTGTAGATATGTCTGTTTAAATGCTAACTATAGAGACACACACCCTACATTTGCCTAAGAAGGGATTTCATAAATTTATAAAAAGTACATTGAGGAGCAGTTTGTTTAAAAAAGTGTTGCCATGGCTGCAGTGGCTTTTATGTACAGTTATTTAAAATACGGGCTTATGCAGAATGAAGTGACAGACAGATTTGTATCTTTGTGTGGTCAAACTGCCACTGGTTCAGCTCTACTTGTTAGTTATGACAAAGGGCAGCATCTCTCCTGTGTCCTGAGTGAGCAAGACTGGAGCTCACTACTCAGCTCTCCTCAGGCAGCTGAGACTCAAACAACTGCTCTGAAGCTGTTTGTTTGCTTGAGAAAGGAGGTGGATGTGTGTCATTTCCTTGCATAGACACATAAGCATCATGTTCCTTTCTCACTTTTTTTTCCTGTTTTGTTGGTTTGTTTGTCCTTTTGTTGTTTTTTTTTTCTTTTTTATGAGATGGCAAATCTCTTGGGACCAGCAATGCAAACTGCATCAGAAGGCTGAGGTTTCTGAGCACGAAAAGCTGAAGGATCTGAATTTTTTAATGGGTCTGCATTTGAACTCCTGAAAAAATGCAAGAGGCACCTGGAAAGTCAAGGAATTTAAAATTGTTGTCCTTGGATAACACAAGGGTAAAGCAGTCAGGGAGCCTATCAAATAAGTCATGAAGAACTTGAGAAATGTGCAAAGGAAATGTGGCGTGGAGTCTGAGGTTGAAGGGACTGCAGGAGAAGTGCGAGTGCTTGGTAGACATGAAAGGAATATTTGCTCCTCTGTGTGGGATAGTTCAGCCTTACCCGTTCTGTGATTCTGTGGTGCTCTGTACAGACCTTCAGCTTCCCCAGGAGTCGATGGGCAAATGTGGTGTGCCGCAAACAGATCCAAATCCTATGAGACCTTCTCTGGTATTTCAGATCAGGTCTGCCAAAAATGTCTTCCAAAAGTCAGTTTGCAATTGTTACCATAGCTATGTCATTAATTATGTTATTTATGAAACAATTCTCGTAATTTTCAGATTTGGCAGGGTCTTGCCCAGGTGACCTCCCTGGAGATGCAGTTTCCACCCAGCAATCACAATGGACCAGGGCCCAAAGGTTATGTTCCAGGAATTTCAGAGGTGAAACGTGCCAGAGCTGGGCAGAGGAATGCCAGGAGAGATGCTCTCTGCCTGGAAAATTAGGAGAAAATGAGTGTTCTTGATTTTATGGAGGAAATCCTTGGATGTAACTTGTGTGGTGCATCTCTAGTGCATACTATGCAAGTTCATATGCCACTGTATGCATGGAATGTATGATCATCTGCTAAGTGCTGACACTGAAATACTTCCACCAGCTGAAAGTGTTGTTGTTTTTTTTTTTGAGTTGCTCACCTTCATAATTACAATCAGTACTTGTATTTCCCATTCAAAACTGTAAAACAATGTTGTTTCTTTTCACTTCCAGCCATGACATTATCTGTTGGACTCATCCAGCTTTTCGTCTCTGACAGGTACTTCAGCAGGAATTCAAGCAGGAAGGATTTGTTCAAGCCGACCACTCTTGGGCAACACAGGCAGAAGCAAAAATATGAATAAAATCCCTAGCAACTCCTAACTTAAGAGGCAGGGATAGAGATATCAGAAAGATAGTACCTCGTTGGTGGGGGTTCAGACTGGTTTGACTAGAAGGGACCTTTCTGTCCACAAGAAAAATACTGTCTGTCATCAAAGACTTTATAACCTGACATCCAGATTTCATTTGTGTGGGTGATAGTCTGTGCCAATAGCTGTGCCAGCATTGTTATTCCTGTTATTCACCATCAGGTACAAATACAACCATCAATCTTTATCTGGGGGGAAGTGTAGCTGAAACAGACCATCTCCCTGAGGACCTTGGTACACTGTGAGGTAAACCCAGCACCTCCCTAAACAGAAGTATGGACCTCCTTAGTCTGAGCTAAATGTTCATTCTCAGTGAGTAAATAGGGCAGGAGCTGGGGCTGAGCACTGCACATGGTCATCCCCATCACTAAGCTGCTGGTGGGCACCATGGCAGGGTTTTCTGCCCCTGTTCAGATTTGCCAGGGTCAACATTGCTCCTGCAGACCCCTTGGTCACAGCCACCCCATCCTGGGCATTGAGAGAAGAGGGCTGTATCAATGCAGACTGTTGCACACCATGACCAGGAAACAGCCTGTGCACCATTTTATCTTCCTCTTTGGATGCAGCCAAAAATCCAGTGCTAAAGCTGAGCAAGTGTGGCTGCTCCTTGGCCTCTGTGTATTGAGTGCCACCTGAGAGATGGAGCAGATGCTGGTATCCATCACCCAACACACTGGGCCAAGTGCATGAGTGAAACTCTGGGGCCTATAAAAGGATTAGATGCTCAAAATCCTCATTGGATGTGGGTCTCAGTCACCCGCAGGGTTCTGATTAGGCATTTAAATGAGTAACTGGGGCTCTGAAAATCCTCCCTCAGTGGACACTAAGGTCCAGAGTATCTGAACATCAAAGGTTCTTAATTTCCTGACAATAAAGTTCCTCTTTCTTTTGACCATCATGCTCTGGACCTGCAGATCTATAAACAAGGCCCTTGTCCGTGTACATCTCATGATCTTGACACAGGGGACTCACAGTACACTGAGGAGATCCCACAGAAAGGGGCTCCCACCAAGTGCAGATGCCTGAGAATAGCAAACCCAGTGTTGCCTCCTAGAAGGGAAGACCCCATCAGCAAGACACTCACTGGGACTGCAAGAAAGCCATGTTTGTTACTCACCTATGCCCACAGGGATGCACATTCACACTTCCTAGGACACCACTCTCACCACTGAGTGTCAAAGAGAGGTACATTTTGTCAGAAAGAGAGCAAGTACAAATGTTAATATTAAGGCAATGCCTTGAGGGTCAGGAATTCTGTAGCATAAACTTTGTTCCTGTTCATCTGCTCATGCAGATGATTTTCAGATGTAGCGCATGGATAGTCCCAGAAACAGAGGTTGAAAATCAGGTTGAAAGTTTCAGTGATTGTTCCAAATCCCCTGTCTTCAAAGCTCTGAATATTCCTCATGGAAAAGTGTGCATACACCACCTTCCTCAGTGTGATGCTGTCTTTGAAAGAAAAGAGTGGATTTTATTCCACAGAAAAAATGTGCTGTGGCCCCTCTCTTGGCAGGGTGCAGAATATGGATCCCAAATGGATGGAGGCCCAGGCTAACAGCTCTAGGAAGGTGTTTCATCACTGCATGTGACTGAAGTTTATATAATTCTTTCTACTCTTCCTTCAGCAACCTGGTGACCCTGGATTACACATCGAGAGCCTGCTCCTTGTCTAAGGAGCCCAAGTACCCAGCACTGAACACAGATTTTTCTGTGATAATGACACACTCCCATCAGCTCCTGAGCTCACAGTGCTGCAGGGGTGCTGAAAAGGTGCTGGCTGGATGGAGCCAACACAAACCACAGGTCTACATCCCAACCCAAAGTGTCTTGTGCAACCTTAATAGGAAATTACATAATTTATTCATAAAGCACTGTATGAGCACTCAGAGGAGCTGTTAGTCATTGGATTGAGCAAACACACCACTGTTGACTCGTCTCTGTTCCTCTCTTGGTTATTGAAATGTTAAATGCCCACTAGAACCAGCTGAGGTTCCTGAATATTGCCTTTGTTCCCCTGAAGCCAGGGTAGGAAGGACACACGGCTGGATCATGTGCAGCCCTTCTCTGCATACGTTTGTGCCTGTATTCGTGCACATATGCCTGGACTGACAAACACAGACCATGTTCTGGTTTATGTTGCAATATTGTACCACTCACAGAGTGACATTACAGTGTTCCAAGCAGGCAGTATTTTGCAAGAGTCAATAATCATGTTAATTAATAATGGCTAAAACCTTTTCAGACTTTTTTCCAAAGATATCAAAGTACTTGGCAAGCAAAGAAAAAATGCATGCCTCTATATCATCATATTGATTTTATTGGAAATGCGTATGTAGGAGAAGGTATAGGAACATTTGCCTATTTCCTACCAATGGCAGTAGAAAAGTTGAGGGAAGCTTGGGTGGTTTCTTTTCAGAAAGAGCCTGGCCATCTTGGCTTGACTGGGTGCAATATTGGCAGTCCATTTTATTCTCTTCTTTGCTCTAACTTCTGTGAGACAGGGCTCCTCCTGGGTCTTACCCTTCAGTGCTGTTGATATCCTGCTGGATTAGACCACAGGTTTTACTAAGTGGAGAGACAGGACTCGAGATCCTTATCTTCACATTTGGCAATGTGCTGGAGTAATCAAAACAAAGAACTGTACTACTGTTAAAGAGAAGATCCTGCATGGAGGCAGAATGAATGAAACTGCCCCAGACATCCTCTACTAGTGTGTGACACTGTCTCCTTTCCTCTCACCAACCGTGTAACACCTATCCTGTGTGTTGTTTTTTGTTTTTGTTTTTTTTTACTGCTGTAGTATCACAACAGAAGTTCTTAGAGATTGGAAGGTCAATGAAACAAACAAGCCATGATTTAGAAGTGAGATATTTGTGAAGGTGAACGATTGATCACTTTTGCTGGATCCCAAAATCATCATTCAGTAGGCCCTCAAATCTGGGCCAGACAGACTCGTCTCTCCTGCAGGTTTCAGAGCAAATGACTAGGCATAGCACACAGAGCCACAAACACAGAAGAAAATTAAAAGGAACAATGCATAAGAAATTACAGAAACATTGAAAAATTCAGGTTGGAAGGGACCTCTAGCTTCCACCTAACCCAGCTCTTCACTCAAAGCAGGGTCGACTACATGGGTTGCTCTGGCCCTCATCTAGGTTTTTCCTGTCTTCCAGGATGAAAGTTTCCCATCCTCTGGGCAGCCTGCTTGCCCAGCGCTTGTCTGTCCTCCTAGTAATTTTCTTTTCCTCAGTTGGTGAGGTTCTGACTCTTCTATTTGTGTCCATTGGTTTTTGTCCTGTTGCTGTACACACCCAAGAAAAGTCTGGCTGCATCTTCCAATACTCTCCCATAAGGCAGCTGAAGAGAGCAGGAAAACCACCCTCAGTTTTTGCTTTTTAAGGCTAAACAAGGCCAGTTCCCTCAGTCCCTCCCTGTACAACCTGTGCTCCAGACCCCCACCTACCCCATCTGCTGAACCCCCTTTTCTCTCAGGACTTTTTGAACCAGGGATAGATCAGTGCGGTCGCACAGTGACCCGCTGTCCAAATAGTGCCCTGCTAGAGAGAGAGAAGCAACTGCTCTGAGGTTACTGGGGCATTGTCAGAGCTATCTGGGCTCCAAAACCTTCCTAAACCAGCGATTTTTAAAATGAAGCAGTGTCTGGATCCAAAGTGCTCCTGAATGTGGCTGCCAAGGTAGTTGTAAATTTCTGCTCATTGCAGTTTCTGCTACGGGAACATTGCTGGCGTAACATTTTCTCCTGGAGTCTTTCTAGAGCACCTGCTCCATTCACCGTGTATGCAGACACCAGCCAGGACAGATGCTCAGGGAAAGAGCTGAAACCCCAAAGCTCGCAGGGCTGACACCCTTTATCAGAAAAGAGGCCACCCAAGTTCTTGATTTAGGGAGGGAGGCAGGAAAAAGTCTTTGAAGAAGAAGCAGCTTCCTCAAAGTGTTTAAGGAAACCCTTTCCAGAGAGAATATTAAAAATGCATGGGTGGGGTGAGAGAGAAAGAATTCTTATTTACGTCTAAAGTTACACATGGAGACAATGTCCAAAATCACTGAAAAAAAGAGTCTGTGTGTCTCTGTTTTCCTGACTTATGACAGCATGTGTTTAGTATTATGGCTAATACATTTTAGGAGCCAAAGTTAACATCTTCCAAAGCATACGGGTTTGCTTTTTTTTTTTTTTTTTTCAAAGCTCAGTTAAATTCTAGCATTTCAAACCCACTTAAACTTAAAAATTCACTTAAAAATAAAAATCTCTGGAAACTCTTTATTTAGTTTTCTGTGGCCAAAACAAAATAAGCAACTAGGTCAGTTCAAATTGATGAAATTCTGTGTTATGGGGCAGAACAAATTATACTTGAACCTGCAGGAAAAGGTAATATAAGAAATACAGTGGTTTGGGGGGTGGGTGGTTTCCCATTAAGAAAGGACAGCCACACAGATCTAGTCTAAAGGGGTCTTGCTGTAGCGTAGGGAAACAGACCTAAAGCCCTTCATGCAGAGCTGCCACAGGACAGGGGGATGCAAGGAAAGGTGGGTGCAGTGGGTGTCACTGCACAGTCCTTGCACCCCAGTGTATGACACTCCAGTCGCTCAGGCTGTTGTCTGTGGGGTTTGTGTGCTCAGAGTGTTGGAATGAGGAGGCTTTGGAGGCAGCAAGGAGGGATAGAAGCAGTTTGTGCCTCCCCATCCAAATAATGCGTCCATTAGAGAAACAAGACAGCAAGGCACGTACGTGTTTCCCAAATGGCTTAAGTCATTTTTCTTTCACTCAAACCTCTTTTTGTTTATGGAATAAGGGATTTCACTTTTAACAAGATCACTTCAAACCAAGCTCCTGGGAGCTGTGAGTGTGCAGGTTTTGTCACAGGCTTTCTGTGGAGCTGCTTCTAGGAAGGTTGTAGAACTGGCGTGCTAAGGAGGATTTCTTACACAGGAGAAGGCACAAAGCTAAAAGGATGCTACTTCCCCCAAAATCAGTTCTCCCACGGCCTCTCCCCTCCAATGGCTTTCAGCTTGGAGCTGGCTGGTAGTGGCAAATCCTTGCTATGATGCCGTGCTGTCAGGAGATGTCTGTGAGACACCAGGAGCAGCAGCGTGTGGCCAGGACAGGCTCAGTCTCCTTGGCTGGTTCTGCCAGGACCAGGTTTTCTGCAAGGGTCTTCAGTTCAGGACTAACAGATTGGGCTCTTTTTTTCAGGTATTAAATGCCTAATGTAATGCAGAACTTCTATTTATTGTTGACACAGGGGTTTTCTTTTAATGATGTTCTTGTCTTAGGAACTTAAAGGTAAAGGTCAGGACTCAGTGCAGCACTTCATAATGCCTGGAGAAGGGGACCACTGACAGCAAGAGCTGTGATCCCTTCCAGGAGTCAGCTCTGGCAGGACAAGGAAAGCACAAAGCTGATGGAGTTTCTCACCTCATTCCTCCCTCGTCCAAGGACAGTTAATTCCATATGGTTTAAAGCAGGGAAATTGACTTAGAAGCAAAAAGGCCCCTTAATTAAAACCTGAGGGATTCGGCACAGACTCAGTGCCACCCAGTGTCAGCCAGAGTTCCCATCCATGCAAGCTCGATTTCCTGTAATTTGTTTCATCTCACCAAAACAGTGCATAACAAATCACCTTCTCAGATAGCACAGGGAGATAAGCTGTGATTCCACAACACAGCAATTGGAAACAAAATGTTATCAAGGACTCCTTGGGCAAAGAGCAACCCAGGTAGGGAGAAGATGAGTTCTGGTGGTTTTCTTCATGAGCTGAGCAATTTTTCATCCAGCAGAATGAGTGAAACACTGAACTGTTCACTTGATTGATCCTGGCATTGCCTAGGCTGCCAAGTATCTAGCAGCTGATAGATAATTTGTACAGTTTCTTTCATCTGACTGATCCAATAACTTTTCCACAGCTTTAAGGGGAAACATGACCAGGTCCAATTTCTACAATATTTTCAAAGAACTGACAGAAGAAACAAGTCCAGTAAAGCATGGACATATCCTTTTACTTCATACAAGGCCAGGAGAAAGCAAAACACAGGAAAAACCATGAACTTTCAATGCTATTTGAACTGGATGAATCAGCTACTCTCCTTCCTATGAGCCAAGGAAAAGTGATTGGAGAATATGTTTTACTATAGATCATCAGTGCAATGGCAAAGACTTCTGTAAGAGAAGAGCCACCTCTCTGGAGTATTTGCTTGGTGCTCAACCTTGGCCTTTGAGTTTGACCTGTTCACACCTTCCTTGCCATTCCAGTCTCTCCACTTCATTCTCCATCTGCAACTCAGAAAGAAAATATTTTTGACAGTTGAAGGCCCATCTGCTCTGCAGGGATATTTGGGTTTGTACAATATTAGAAACCTGCTCTCTTCTATGGTTGTATTATTAACCCTGCACTTAACCTGGCCCCCATTTCCTAGTGTTACATATTCATATTTTGCAGTGGGAACTTGGATACACGTAGGTGAATTTCCTTTAGGAGAATAAAAGCAGCAGTTTTGTAATTTTCACTGTTTCTCAAGCCCAGCTGCAAATCTCCCCATTCCCCATGCAGTCAGAGACAATTTCAGATACAAAAGCTTTATAAGACCTTGTAGATTGGATTAAGTAGATTAGATGGACACAAGGATGAAATTTGCAGTGATCTTCCTGGAAGGCTGAGCAGTGGAAGTGAACAAGAGCCTTCTTACCAATTTGAGACCTAGTCCTTTTAACCTCTCTGTATTTTAGAGGCCCAGCCAGCAGGCAGAGATGCTGAAGCAAAACCAAGACATCCAAAACTATTGTGAGGGTCCCATGAGTGCCCTACAACACTGAGCATCAACCTGTATTTACATAGCCTGTTACAAATCACATATTTGAGAGCCAAAACAGCCTTTCATCCCTTCATTCTCCTCTAAGAAGAGCATGAAGCACCAAAACTAGATGGACCCTGGCCCTTGGCTGAATGCACTGCCCTTCCCCATCACAGTAAAACCCTGAGTATGTGACAGAAGCAGCACACCCTCCGTTGTGCTTTTGCTCCCAAAAACGTGTCACGCAGCCTGGAAGCAAAGCAGATGAGTAATGGCACTGCCACACTCAGATGCACAGCTGGCCATTGGTTTATTCCACCAAAGAGGTGTGTGCCCACATCGCACACCCACCGCAGGCCCCCTCACAACAACCCTCCCCATAGCTGAGGCATCAATACAACCACAATTAGTTTCACAAATAGGCTCGCGTTGCAAAATACAAATGCCCTCTAATTCAGAAAGTCCATCTAGCCTGGTCTCCTCTCTGACAGCGACAAGGAGCAGATTCCTGAGGGAAGGAGTAGGAAAGACTGCGAGCACAGAGTTACCTGTTCCCTGCTTATGCCATCCCAGCCTAGATCCCTACAACCAGTGCTTTAGGGACTGTGAGCTATAAGTAGCAGCTTAGCATCTGAACTATCTTATCCAATAGCTCTCAATGGACTTCTTCTCCCTGAGTCTAAACCTGTGTAGGCTTTTGGCCTCCACAACATCCTGCAGCAATGAGTCATGATTCAGTTATGCATTGTGTGCACAAGCACTTCCCCTTGTTTATTTTAAAACAAATCTGTTACTTGCTCTTTTCACTAGTCACCCTTTAGTCCTCATGTATGACAAATAATGCCTGGTTGTTCCTCAGCCACCTTTGTGACTGTAAAACCCTCTTTATTCCACCGTTTTAATCATTCCTCATGTTCTTCCCATTTATTGCTTTTAGTCCCTCTCATACCAGGAATCCAATGAGAACAGTGTCTTCAAATGTAATCCAATACTTTCTGCCTGAACTAATAATGATCCTTTTGAAGAGGAATGACCACTTTATGCCCCAAAGGTAAAAGCACCCATGAAAAGATGAAAAAGATTCCCAGATGTATCACTGTAGGATGCCAAAATGTGTAGGAAGATATCCCTCACTTAGTCCTAATTGTGCCAGCTCTTGTACCCCCTCCATTTCGCTACAGTATTTTAACCACAGCAAAACTGAGCTCATCTGGGTGAATCAGTGAATCATCTGAACAATGGGGGCAGAACTGTGTCGCCTGGCTAAAACATACCCACCCTGACTTTGTTTTGTTCAGTAACAAATCCTTTGAGAGAGTAGTCCAAAGTACAGCTCTACAGAATTCAAAGGAGTTGACTGATGTTCTGTTATCACAAACTCTGGCTCTGCTCGTCTTTGAGTCACATAAAACAAGACATTGGAAGTTTGAGGCGTGGAAATGCTGTTGAAACCACACATCCCATTGGGTTGTAACCGGAGTATCCTTTGGCTCGAGGGTTTGATAAAAGAATGGAACAAACGTTAAGCAACACAGAAATTGTTTAGGGCTGTATAAAATAATCTAGTACATGGGGCGAGGCTTTTTTATTAGAACAAGTAAATGCTTGCCTTATTGGCATCCCAGGACCTGTCAGCAATCTGTAACACTCTTCTTTCAAAGCAGTTTGACAATGAAATTTGAAATGAGTATGAGACACAGGACTGACCCCGTAAGACTGATGAAAAACAAGGTTATACCAAAGCAATCTGATGGACATGCAGAAAAAATGCGTGCCCACTATGACCCATGAGACAACTATTTTAACAAAACTGGGTTTTGTACATTCATTAATATTACAGCCAGGCAGATGAAAGTAAAAGTATAAAAATATGAAAATATTAAAAAGTTATGAATCGTGGTAGCTGTAGATGAGCCCCTAAAATACTGTCAGAGGTCAGGTAGAGTAAAGTAATCTCCTAACCCTGATGGCCAGGGACTGACAGACTCCAGACCTGAAGCTTGGTAAAGGAATTTATTCTCCAGAAGTGATGGATTGAGGTTACATTTCAGCAGCAAGGTCACAGCAGTGAGATAAGGAAATACAAGGGAATCTGTTACTCATCATGAGTTTATCTCACTGTACCACAGTGTTGCTACTCCTGGCTTAGACCAGCACAAAGGAGAGCTGAAGGAGTTCACCACTGTGTGAGGGGTTCTGTAAATAAAGTGTGATGTGTTCCACCAGCTATGCCAACACTGAGCTTTTCCTGTGACAATGTGGGGATTCTTCACAGGGCAACATAAGGTTCAGAAGGGAACTGTGGTGCCAAAACAGGTCTCCTGCTCCAAACAACATGTAGTAATGCTGAAGTGTCACAGACTGACCTATGCCACAGCCTGGGCACAGCCCTGGACCCAGAGCTCCATGCTGTCCCTCAGGAGCTGCCACCATACCCCAACTACAACCTGTTGGTGGTTTTTACCTGAGCTGGCAAGCCAGTGATGAAATCCTCACTGGAGAGCTGTACCTGGCACTGCAGGCAGTGGCACCTAAAGAACCCATTCATGACGGACTGGGTGCTTGGGCAAGGGTGGGATTTCCCCTGTGGTGTCCTGGAAAGGACCAAGTGAGTTCAGATGCTGTAGGGATGGGGCAGCTAGAGAGTCTCTGGAAAACAAAATACATTAAAACATCTTGCCTTGGTTTACTCAGAGGGAAACAGGGTGACTGAGAACAGAAAGGGGGGCTAGACACAGAGCTCAGATAGTTTCTTCTGTTTCCAAAACTGTAATTTTGCTCTCCAGCCTTCTCAGGTTTTTTGAGCCTTTCTATGCACTGTTAGCCTGTGGATCTGGGCAGAGGGAGAGGAACCTCTCTCATTTTCCAAAAGCCAAGAGCAGACTGCACCCGGTGTTGGGAACTCAGCAGATTGACCCCAATCCTGTTCCTGGTGAAGCTGTAGCAGAGTTAAGACCCATAAAATAAGGCATATCCAACAAAAGGAAGGATGACTGAAATAGCTTTTACTCTGGACAGAACTAGAAATGGCAGAAATAAAAACTGCAGCTCCACACCTGAAGTCCAGATGCTGAAAACTGTGATGGACTTACAACTCTTAGTCTTCAGCAGTGGAGAAATATACTATGTTGATGTTCTGCTTGCCAAAGAGATCCCTTAATTCACTGCCCTGGTACACTGCTGCCAGCAAGGGGTTTGGCCAGTTTTATGTGTTGGGGTTTCCCCACCCCACCTCTGTTTCCTTTGGTGAAGAAAGCAATTTTTCTTTTTTTCTGAGGTTGGAAGTTTCTGACCTTTGACCCCCATCTGCACATGGAGCAGTTCAGGGTCAGCTCCTGGGTGGGGAAGGGGTCAAAGCAAGGGATATCAGAAGGATAACTCTGGAGAGCATAACTCCAAACATTTTTGAAGGACAGTGAAAAATTGTTCCTGCTGTGCCTGGTGTGGAGCCATAGCAGCCAATGCAGACAAGCTCCCCTGCAAGACCCAAGTAACTCTGCTCTGCTTCCAGTCTGTGTTCTCTCAGAGAAGAGAAAGGGGTCTTTTCCTTAATTCCTTCTCTCCCTTCTCTTTGTCTGTCCCTCCTAATTCACCAAGATTGCATGATGGAGGGTGTACTCAGTTTGGTGGGGGTAGAGTTAATTTTCTCTGTAGTATCTCGTATGCTTATTGCCTGCCAGGGTTAAACCATGAGAAAGGCAAAAGCTGCAGCTCCTCTCGCCTCCCCCAGCACCCTCACACCCCTTCCAGATCCTCTGGGAAGTCCCAAAATCTCTATCTCACTGCTGGAGGAAGCTCCAGTGGGCAGCACTGTGGGGTGGGATAAAGCTTTCCATGCCTTCAACTAGATGGAGCTGAGAGCAGCCATGTACAGAGAAGGCTTGGAGAGGCTCATTTTTAAGTCTCCTTTGGGACCTCCACTGCTCTCCCCTAAATAAGGCAAGTGCTGGCTGAGAGCTCTGCTCCACCTGGGAGCTGAGATCCCGTGCTAGATGGGATGGGAAAGCTTCCATCAGGCTACACTAAGAGTATTTTCTTGGCTTGTGAAAAGTCACTGACCTGTGCAGTTGTGTTGGTGTTGCCACGGGAAGAACAGCTCTCCAGGAGGAGAAAGCTTTGATAAACCGTCCCCAAACAGTCAGCACAGGCTGACGTTCAGCTGAAGAGCAGCCCTCCAGGGTTTTTGATCCCCACAGTTACGCAGACCCATCTGTAGTGTGGATGGTGGCAGGGTGATGACCAAGCAAGAGGCCCTCCAGGAGGGATGTTTTGCTTTGTCATTGCACTCAGGCAGCATCTCCCAGGGGAGCACAGGCTCTCCTGGTGCTCCCTCATGGAGGCAGCTGTATCCAAACCACCACAGGATTGCAGTGGCCAGGACTTAAATGCACCTTGGATACTCTGGATATTCCCAGCAGTTCTTCCTGAACATTTGCTGTAGTTGCCAGATATGACTGACAGGTTCACAGGGGGGTTCCTCAGAGGAGCAGCAGCAGGATTAAGTCCTAGGATTTTGCACACATCCATATGTAGCTGGCTGCGTGGAGGAGGGAGGGCTACAAAGCTTCCTAGGACTGAGGTTTGTGGGGGATGCACCAGAGGGATTTGGTACCCTGCCATGAAGAGCACCTGTATCCAGGCCAGGCTGGGGAGAATTAGGACACTGCTGCACCTCCAGCCAGGTCTGTGCAGACAAGCTGGCCCCAGCAAGCAGCCCCAGCACTACCCACACAAATTGTGGTGCCTTCCCACAAGATCAGAATCAATCCCTTCAGCGTTAGACTGTCATCTTGTTTGCTTGCTTTCCCTTTCCCTATATATCCCATAAGCAGTGCAGAGAAAAACGTGTTTTTTTCTGGTATGGCCATGCCCCTGTGCCTCTGAGTAAGCTGACATGGTTCCAGCCTGAGCCATTCTAATGGCTTCAGGTTTAATCATAAAGCACTGTTATAAATAATGGATTGTGAGAGACGACGTCTTCCAGTAAATCCCGCTGTGTCTGCTTATGTTTGGATCACTGCATTATGCTAAAGTCAGCTGCTCAGGAGCTATTGATGTGGGGAGGCACAGACTGGATGCGGGAGGGATGGAGAGAGACAGGCATTAATCTGCTTTGTTGGGTGATGATTAAGGGGCAGTGCTGGGGTGACTAGTTTGGTGCTCAGAGTGGCCTGACTCTGCACCATGATAAACCATGGGCAAAACCAAGTCTAAGTCCAGTAGGAGCTGGACCTGACAGCTGCATGCTTGATTCCTGGTGTAAGGGGAATTTAAAATGTTGATAGACTCGCCTGGGACCTCTGGCAAAGGGGTCATTAGACTACGAGGTGAGGGACTGACTAATAACCATGGAAGCAGGAAAATGACAAGGAACTTCAGACAGGGATTAAAGGATACCCCCTTCTACTTTTACAATGGATTCATAGGGATTTCAGGTGGGATCTGTTAAACCCACAGTGAAAATGTTCATATTGCTGGTGCAGCTGGATCACACCACACCTCAGGACCAGGGTACACAGAATCAGCAGTTGGAGCTTGTCCTTGCTGGGAAATATCTTGCATTACACTGACTCTTCTCTGAAAACTACATCATGATTAAGCAAGGCCTGAATTGAATTAAACACAATTCAGAAAATACTTGAAATACAGAAATTCAGATGGTACTTACATGGCCTCTTTGAGCAGTACCCTGAGTTTTGATGGATTTAACCCCAAAAGTCCCATGCAAAGTGTATATCCTACAGCTCCCAATGTATTACTGGAGAGCTGAAACACGAGGAGCTCAGGCACTGCCCCGATCAGCTTTGCAAGACCGGCATGATGCGGGTGAGCAGGGACCCAGAATGGGTGACAGACACTGCATGGGGACCCAGAACGAGCACGAGCTGTGCAGGCTGTAGGATTGGAGGCCGTGTCAGCTGGGATGTAACACTGCTGTTCCCCAGCGAGCATCTCCCGATGAGGGTGGGCTGTGCATGTCCCGGGGCTCCCTGCTCGTCTCTCAGTGCTGTATGTGCCGCGCTGTATCGCCCTGACAGCCCTCCTGGCTCACTCACATCTCACTGCACACAGATGTCCTGAATCTCCTCTTCAAAAGCAGCTCGGAGCAGGTCCCCACCTCCAAAGGTTTGCTTTTACAACACCCCCGCACACAGCGAGCCATGGATAATTAATGCCGATGGAAACAAGGGACTTCACAAGCCTACCCAGAAATGGACGGATTGGAAACTCCTGCTGCTCACCAACCTGTTTTAATGACAGCAAATTACTCTAATGAAATAACGTGCTGTGAACAGTCACATGCTGGCTCTAGACTGATTCAGGACAATTCCTGGGGCTCTCTGTGCCCTGCACGGCCGAAGAAGGCATCACCCAGGGAACACATCCTTGCCTCTGGCTGGGGGTCCAGTTCACAGACCCTTTGCTTCTGGGATGTGCCCCCTGGGCCAGGCCATCCTGCTGCTCAGCCACTGCCACAGGGGCCACCATCCAGACTGGGGCTGGAGCCACAGGTGAAGCTCCAGCCTTGCAAGGCAAGGGATGCCTTGTATTTCCAAACACCCCATATCCCACCTCCCTGAGCCTGACTCAGCACAGCCCCTGGGGGTTTTACGTGTTGTAGGAATCGAGATGGCAAATTATGGTAAGAACCTGAAATAGCATCAGTGAGCAGCGCTTTTAAAATAAGAGATTGCTTTTCAAATAGCACGAGAGCTCTGGGTATTTATTTACTTGTTCAATGCTCTCAATATACAAACAAAAACTTTATTCAGTTTTGATGCAGAATAAAACAATTCCTGGTGTTTCAAGACCATTCACATGTTTCACTTGTTTAGATTTTTTGTGGCTGTTCCTCCTTCTCTGCTTTTCTATCCTGAATCCTGCTATCTGCCAATAATGGAACTTGGAGAAAAGGAGGGAAAAACAAGAAAAACATTCCATTTTTGTGTTGAAACACAGTATCAGTGGATATAAAAAAATTCCAGGGGGGGAAAGAAACGTAATTTGTTATAATCCCCTTCTGACTAGGACTGCTCCTATTTCCCCCTGTTCCCAGTTCCCTAAGCCTTGCTGGGCAGGCAGTTCCCATGCCTGCTAAGGGCTTTTGCAGAGTCCCACACTCCTGCCTGAAGCATTTCAGCCTCCAGCCACGATGGGGAGTGCTGCAGACCCCAGCATTTAACCTTTCAAGGGGCTCCTCTTTTCTTGGAGACACACTGTGCAAATCTTCACTACTTAGTGCCAGTTCTTGGCCTGGCCCTGAAATATTGAGTGGTTATGGCAGAGAAGGAGTCTGTGATGAGTGATCAATTAAAGATGGTAAACAGGCTGTCAAGGACTGTTCCAGGAAACACAATTTTTTTTGAGTCATTTTTATGTGAGAACATGAGGACGGTAAGTAGAGAAAGCTAACAAGTGTATTTGCTTGGAATGAATAACATCTGAGTGAGATACACAGGCTTCCCATTAGCTAGCAGTAGCACAGAGACATCCTAGAACCTAGATTTTAGAAACAGATTAAGAATATCCAATACCAGTGACCTAACTACTGCAGAAAATCAGATTTTTTTTTAAGACAGCATTCATCTCTTAGGCTGGGCTTCAGCTTCCAGTTCACTAAAGCACACTTCTCTTTGGAATGGCATTTTACTCTCAGGTCAAACCATTTGGGCTTGGAGAAGCTAAAACCTCAGCTGGTTCAAATCAGCAATATCCTCATCTCCACCCAAAGCCAAGGGAGTTAAGGTATTTACACCTGTGAAGTCTTCCTCTGGAGATTTACTGAATGGTCTTAGGGAGGGCAGAGAGCTAAGAAATGGCTGGGCAACAGTAAAGAGTTTCTGACCTCCTGTCCTGACCCTGAAAGTTGCACCTAGTTTAGCAAAAATGTAGGTATTGATATTGTTTATCTCTGTCCTTTTTTTTTTTTTTTTTTTTACATCTTCATTTTTCTCAGCACCAAGCAACTAGGGGTCCACAACAGGCCTCTGAGCCTCCCTCTGCATCTCAGGGGTGCCCGTATCTTCCCTCATTGAGTGTTGTGGGACTCAGACCATCTCCTGGATGCATGGCCTGGCCAGCCCTCTGGCCACTGGGAAACAGCAGCTCGTCACTGCTTTTAATGGTGAGCCTGGGATGGAAGCACCATCTAACAGCAATGCTGGGAGTGGGACAGCACAGCTCCAAGGGGTGCTGGGCCAAAGGCTCCCCGAAGCCCATTGACCCAGGGCTGCCTGCAAGTGAGAGTTGCCTCAGGGCTGCAAGCTGGCACAACTCTGTAGGCTGCTCGTTTGTGTATGCCTGTGTGTTAAATAATTTGAGTTTGTCAGTAACTGCTACAGTGAAAGCAAGGCAGCAATAATGTGACACAATGTTCAGACTTATTTATCTAATGTTATCACAGGGAGATTTTCTCTTCTGTTTACCCTCAACCCTCTTGCTCTTGTCCTGTTGTGGTTATTCACCCTCTCTCTCTCAGTTATTCTCTTGCCTTTAGGTCATGTTTCCCTTTAATTCCATATTCCTTCATACGTGCCCAGGAGTACTGTCTCCTTGACCTTGCTTTGTGCCATCTTCCATACCCTCCCCTCCACCAGTAGCATCATCTCCAGGGTGTGCTGGTGAGTCTTCCATGAAACATCATCAGTATGGACCCACGTGCCGTTCCTCACTCTCCCTGGTTTGTGCTGTGCTCCTCCCATATCTTTCACCCTCTACTTCCCTTCTAGAGGTCTTTTCCAACACAAATGATTCTATGATTCCCGTGCTCTTGATGAGCTGAGGGTACAAGCCGACCTCTCTCAACTTTTCCCCACAGTTAGGCAAAAACAGAGCTCCAGGGAGGAGGAAGCTCTGGACCCCTTCAGTGAGAGCCAAGGTGCCCTTGGCCACGAGCACAGGCAACGCTGAGGGAGCTGCAGAGTCAGAGTGGGGCTGTGAGTGGTGTAACAGGGGGCCTGACTGCATAGGGTCCTGACTGCATAGTGTGCTTTACTCATCCTCCCACTTTCAGGCCTTTTGGCTACGAAGTAGTCATGATAATTTCCTATTCTGTTCATGCTGCCACAGTTATAATGTGAATACACTCCTCTTGGGTCAGAGCCTCCTGTCTGCTGGGCATGACCCACCCATTGCACGTACTCAGGAACCCTAAAGGAAGCTAATATCAACATCAGTGGATCTTGTGGTGCTCCATGAGAGATGCCCAGTCTTTTTTGCACTAGGGGGAAGCTGAGGCTCTTAAAGGTCTTGTCCAAAGTCACCCAGCGAGCCAGGATCCAAATCTAGGAAACCTACACTTCAGTGCAATGCTCTGTATTGTAGGTCTTTAAACAAAATGACATGAAATGCTTTTTCCTCAATTCTCACCTTCCTGAAGTAACAAAAATTACTTTGAAGTCCCAGGTCACATTTCACACATTGCCTGCTATGTGAGTGTCTGTAGCCACCCTCCTCTCTGGGCCGGGACCAGGAGGATCATTCAAAGCAGTGCAAGAGACAACTTCATGGACAAAAGCCCCTGGCATGGACACATGAGGGTTACTGCAGGTTCAAAAGCCCATATGTTCTGCTGGCACAATCTGGGCAGGAAATTTTACGAACATGCCAACTTTCCTGTGTAACTTCATCTCTCCTGACAGTGTATATATGCATGACTCTTTCAGATATATCTTTATTGCACACTTTTCCCATTCCTTTTTAATTTGTTTGAAATTTGTCTCTCTCTTCTTTCTTCCAGAGAATGCACTGTCATTTCACTAATACAGAGGGAAAAAAAGGTTTTGTTTTGTTTTTTAAGAGTAAGGGGAAAAAAATCATATTTCAGTCTCTTTTTTTTGACCATTATGATGGCAGAAATAATCATCAGCAACCCACAAGTCAGGAGTCACAGACTCACAGCATCAATTAGGTTGGGAAAGACTGCCACGGTCAAGGTCTTTACCTCCTTTACCTCTTTTTTTTTTTTTT